>WIPJ01003872.1:49948-60399 GCA_018155075.1 Cassiopea andromeda | reverse complement strand
CTCTCTCTCTCTGTCTCTCTCTCTCTCTCTCTAGCTGCTTCACGCCAGATCCGACTCCTTCACCAAAGTGGTATGGCGAATCTAGATGGTGCAGCTGCTTTCTCCAACTGAGGGGTAATGGATGGCTTATTGTCGTGCAACCATAAGAAAACTTGAATTCGTCCAGTACAGAAAGCACCATCTGGTTGCTTATCCCAGAGGTAGCTTCCATCTCAGCATTGTTTTGAAAAGTGCATATAAGACAACACTGAGAAACTGATCCAGTGAGGAAGACATTTGTGGAAAAACTCTTCTACTGGGCCAATTTCTTAGTTTCTTACAATTTCTTAGTTTCTTACAAAACTTATTAGACGAAGTTCTTAGTTTGTCATAAAATATGCGTACGAAAAGAGCCCTGTATCTATTTATGTACTCCAAAACCAATGAGAAGAGCTGACACTATGAAAACACAGAATAGCATGATCGACATTGCAAAAGGCGAAAATTTGTACCTTTGAACGTGCACAACTGTTCCATTGAGGTAAAAATGCGATCCTTCATTGTCATATGGAACTTTCTGCAAAAAACCTTGCCTTCCATTCGGGAACACAATATCTGGTATCCATATCATGCTCTTTCCTTTGAGAGGCACATATGAAGAATTGTCAGATGAATTGAATGCTAGTCTGTAGTCAAACCAGCGGAGTTTCAAGTAGAAATCCGCACTGTAATGCTAAAAAGAGAAATAATGCCATTATACCATGGTGACGAGAGTTTTACCTTTGAGACTAACAGAAAGTTACTAGAGGCAACCCTCAAATTCGTTCTAGCCAAAAAACGCTTTTAAACGAATTCAGTGCTCATTATCCCATACTTTAGCACCTACCTTTAATTCTTCTTTAGAAATTCATGAGGTGTTGTGGCTTCAAGAATAGTGCTGGGTGATAACATCTGTAGTTGGATCTGCAAGTTCCACGTGGGGCACCATCCATAAAAATATCGACATTCTTAGCCCCCCCTGTTTTACAAAAATTTTTTCAAATTTCTCCCGGCCACTTGCTTGGCCACAACGCCCCTGAGATTAATTTCCACCGGTTTTTTCCATTGTTTTTAAAGTTATATTCAAATACTTAATTTAATGAAGTGTGATTTTTCTATGTACAGGCCATGGGGTAGTCATAGTCTTTTGCTCCCCCATGGTATCCTCTTTGTATTGCTTGTATGTATGTAGTGTGATTGTAAGCATTTATATGTATGAAAAATATACTACTAGCTGAAATTTAAAACTATTGCTTTTAAAAAACCAAGCAAATTAATCATTTCAAATGATCTGGTTCATATTTCTATATCCAAAAGCAGAGGCTGCCAAGCTCAGGTCAGCAGTCCCTAAGGGGACTAAGAAGGCTTTCAGAAGAACCTCGAGATGGATACGTTCTAAGGGAATACACTCCTTTTTCTGTAAGCATAAGCCTTATAAGCATGCTTTAGCTCACATGCTTAAAAATAAGCATATACTAAGCATATTTCCCAGCATGTTTGCATGAAATAATTTTCTGATAATGATAGTCACGACAAGTAACGTTGCAGTGTTCGTATCAAACGTAATATCAGACAATGGAATGAGTTTTGAGACTAAGCATACTTTAAGCCCAATTTCAGGTCAAATTGGGAAAATCTTAAGCATTTCGAGTCTAAGCCCAATTTACTCGTATGCTTTTAAAAAAGAGTGTAGCATTCGAATCGTTGCCAAAGCCTGTATTAATACTAGTAATTGTTTTCATTAGTGTATATATGGCAACCTATGCTCAATTCAACCGAGGATCGTGAGTCAAAAACAATGTTGCAGGGAATTGTTGTTAAAAAGTTGCAAAGAGACTAGTGTTGCATATTGGACAAATGCATTGTGATGTTGAAGCTTATAAGGATATATCTCTCTTGTGCAGCACATTCTCCTTGACATCACATGATCCTTTCAAACTTATTCTTCTTTGGAATCAGGTAGTAACTCCAGACTGAAAAGCCTTGGAAGGAGGCAGCCACGCATACGTGTAGAACGTTGGGGATACAAAGGACTAGTGCTTGTACACCCCTTCCGCAATGAGCTAAGCTGCAAAGGTGTGCAATAACGACAGCTATCTTTACAACGCAATCAGACACGCCACAGCTAGGGGGAGGGGAGGCTGGGAACTGTAACATCCTGCTCCTTTTGCTAATGTATGGTATCAATACTGAGACATTCGAAAAAATCTGACAGTGGAGGACCCAGAGAATGTATTGGAGGTAAATATTTCAATTTTCTTCAAAGAATAGTGCAATAGATTGTTCCAAAAACCTCATAAATATTTCAGGGTATGGTCCAGCTATTTTCTTGGATATCCAACGATAAAAATCGTCTCATTGCTTTGAAAACTAGTGTTGCTGCCATGACGCTAAAGCTGCTATCACTATGAATTTTGTCAAAATAGTATATTCTTCATACAAAACATAAGGGGTATATTTAATGTTCTTACAAATATGTCAATGATACACTATTTTCTATCAAGATAGGATGCACTGCTATATTCAAAAAGGGCATTTGTTAAAATCCATAGGGTATTGTTCTATATACTTCTCAGGGCTTCACTCTTGACCCCCTGTTTCCTTCATCCTGTCAGGATTGTTCCATACTTCCAAACGAGTATGCTACTCGTTTCCAGCCCCAATGTCCAGGTTTTGAAAATATAATCATGAGCTGACACCTTTGTATTAGTTAAATCAGTCATGGAGAAGTGGAAGAGGGGCACCTGAAGGTGCCCCGAATGTTCTGAGGAACCTCACTCTCCTCTGAACTACCCCCGGATTCTAGTATGAGAGAGATAATGCTATCGATGAGGAAAAGAATGAAGATCTGGAAGGGTTTCCTTATATACAGAGATACTCACCATGTGTATTGATTGATAAGGAAACATGTCTAAGATGCTCATCTGAATGTAAACGTTGATGGGCTGACCTAATAAGAAGATTTTCTAGTAATGTAAGAAAAATAATAGATTCACAAAAGTATAGCATAATACTTGAACCAGATTTGCTCTTTCATCAGTAAGTTGAGATAAAGGCGGTGTGCACACTATACACAAACTGACTACATTAAGAGTCAAGATATACAACTGGTGATGTCTTGCTCATTAAAATCTACACTCATTCAATAGTGTCAAAGCTCTTTATGTTCGATTTTAACGCAACAGCTTGATGTCAGTCAATAAGATTCTAGAAGACTTGACAGGCCATTATGTCATCTTTACTATAATTGCTCATTCATTAAGAAATTATTAACCCATTTTTAATAAATGAAATTTGTTTTATATGTTAAATATGTAATTTGCTACAGTCAGGCTAAAGTGATACGATTCTATATTGAATGGTACCTGTTTCAATTGGAGGAACATTTGTTACATGCTTCAATTCCATTTGCTTTAGCAGTGATGTTATGTAAGTTGCGTTGAGGGCAAGTTCAACAGGTGAACAAGCAAGTGCTCTAAGAAAAGCAATGCACAATAAAATATTTACTTGAAAGTTAAAGTATTATTTTACAAAATTTGAAAACATAGGATTTCTAAAATCATGCTACTTTTTAATCT
This sequence comes from Cassiopea andromeda, assembly GCA_018155075.1. Taxonomy (NCBI): domain Eukaryota; kingdom Metazoa; phylum Cnidaria; class Scyphozoa; order Rhizostomeae; family Cassiopeidae; genus Cassiopea; species Cassiopea andromeda. Next base: position 56,803 of record WIPJ01003872.1, on the reverse strand, counting down.
GTAGGTGCACTCGAGATGCTATTGTGACGAAACTAAACACAGACTACACAAATTAAACATACTCCTCTGTTCTACACAACATTAATGATGGCATTGAAACTCTCTATTCCACCTATAACTTTTATAACCATCTCTAAAACAGGGATGGTACCTAGGGACGAAGCCTGACAGAAGTATGGGGAGAGGAGGAGAGTAGCCCTAACCTTGAACATTTGCCATTTCACAGCACAAAAAGGCAGTACAATGTACTTTTGAAAGGCAACCTACTAGACACCGAACCCAATTGGTCAACTACTGTTACTAAAAACAAAGGAGCTCATATAAAATTTTCGCAGGGCAAAACTTCTGACCCCTCCCAAAATATATTGAAGTTATATCCCTGGTGGTGCTAGGTGAGGGCTAGAGGGCTATAGTCCCTTCGTCACAACATGCTAGCTCCCTCGTCGGAAGGTGAAGAACTCTTTTTGGAGGTTGTTTAGCCGCTACAGTACCCTGCTAACCGCATTTTAGCTCCTTCGTCGGAAGACTCAGCCCCCGTCAGAAAAATCCTGAGGCCACCCCTTTCTCAAAACTACCTCTCAATTCTAAAGTAGGTTATTCAGTACAACTGTCTACACATTCTTTCGTTTCAATTTTCTACTAAAAAGATGCTCATGCTCCTTCACACTGTATTAAACATTCTCAGTAATACAGCACTCGCTACAAGACTTCTCCATTGGTTATAATATGGGCCTCTACAAGTGTCGGCCTTATTTCTAAAAAAGCTTCACTTTCACTTGGAAAGAGCAAGCAGCCATTAACAAGTTTTGACGCTCCAGCTTCTATGCTGAATATATGATTCAAAATTATAAAAATCAAAAATTCTCTTCATTTTAAGCATTTTTTGCGTATACTCTACTGGAACCACCAGTACTGTATTATCTCGAATAGAAGCCGCGGCTTCTATTAGCTTTCTTGCAAAATTGTGGCATTCATTTGAGCACGTCTAGTAGTCGAGAGCGGCTTTTATTCTCTTTTTCAGTAATTGCAGTGCATTCGCTATCCCACTACATTGCATTCGAATTGCTTATAACTGTGTATTGCGACTACATCAAAAAGTTTCAAAAACTAATAAATTTCATTTTCAACTTTTAAAAGTGAAATTTGTTAGTTTTTGAAACTTTTTGGTGTAGTCGCAATGGCAGAAACTGGCAAAAGAAAGTGCTAAGAAAGTGTTGATGGCGGCTACTCCATTATTGTTCCTAACTGCGGCTTCTATTTGAGGGCGACTTTTAATGTTTTTTCGTCAAAAACTGCGGCTGCTAATCGAGGGCGGTTTCTATTCGAGAAAATATGGTATTCAAGCCTAAATATAATATGGCGGTTGGAGATTTGAAGAGGAGATTAAAATCTGGAGATTTGAAGAAGAGATTGATTCAAGCTCACTGACTTGGTTTTTACTCAATCATTTACGACCAGATGTCCTTGCTGATGCTAAGATTAGTTTAAGCGCTCAATTAAATACGGTATTTAAACCTAACTTGCGCTTCAACTGTATGAGCACCAATTTCAATAAATTGAAAGACACTGCAAAAAGACTACGCATGAAATAGGCCCAAGGACGGAAGCTCCAAAAGTAGAATCGATAAATCTGGTGAATGGGGTGAATTCACTGTGGGAGGTCAATGGGAAACCACAGATGGGAGATCATTTATCAACCTAGTCAGTTAAGCAGTAAGTTACCTTAAAGGGTCCCACAAGGAGTTTTCCCGGTTTTCTCTGTCCATAACGTTCCTTAAGGTTGTTATTTATCTAAGTTCTAGTTCTTTAGCTTTTGCAGAAAGTTCAATGGGAGCAGTGGTGTTTGATGGTCACCACCTATTGCATTGGATAAAAAACTGAAAATAGACAAAGATCACGGAGTTTGTGAAAGTACCTATAGTCAGTGGCGTAGCTACGATTTTGCAGTGAAGGGGCGAAACCCGGACAAATTCCGACGAAATTTAGGGATATTGTGTTGACAAGTTTTCTGACAAACACCTTTGAAGTTCGGTTGTTGCCCCCATTTATACGTCGTATCAAAGGGTCGTTGTTTGTTCATGAATTTGTATACTTCTCTACTATTAGCAATTTTCACGAGAGGTGGAATCTACACAAAGCACTACCTGAGGTGTTTTTTCTCATATAAAAACAGGCCCTAAGGTTTAAACTTGAAAAATATATTTGTTGACAAACTTTTTCACGTGTTTAACTTTCCGACAAATTTTCCGACAAATTTCCGACAAGCAGCTGGAAAAGGTTGGTGGGGGGCAGCGGCCCCCTGCCCCCTCTAGCTACGCCACTGCCTATAGTGCAGAGAAATTTAGGTACCGACGGGGGGCTCAGTAATTTCGTAGAGGGGGCTACAGCTCCCCAAGCCCCCTGTAGTGCCATCCCTGAATGAGAGCCCATAAAGGCAGAGATTACGGACTTTGACTGCTAACACTCAAATATCTCAGTTGGATACTCATTGTGCCTTAGGGAATTGCCAATTGGGTCTCCTTTTATGAGCCGAATTCAATGCTACATCTCATCCTTGCAGGTGGAAAGAATCCATGAATTATACAAAAATTAGATAGAATTTTGGCAAACAAGCAAATAGTTTCACACAATTCGTTTCTCATGCTGATGTCATTAAATTCATATCATTCTGGTGCGAGTGAGTTAAAATCAGCGTCGTTTCGAACATCTCTTTGTGGCTTAAGAAAAGCGGGTAGCATAGACAGTTCTATGTTTAACACACGACAAATGCACGGACGGAAGATATCTGAAAGATCGAAATTGACCCGTGAATAATTGAAAGCCATCTATCAAAATTTAGGATGATCACTTTATTAGCTAACGCTAACTACAAAGGAATTTTGTTGTAATTTATAATCTAAAGATTCCAACAGAAATTTCCCATAGAAAGCAAACTTTACTGGTCTTGTCTTGTTACACTCTGTTCATTTTATAAGAATACCTAATTTTTTTCTGAGCCTCAATATTCTTAAAAATTTTCTGTTTTGAGCCTCAGATTATTCTTAAATTATTCCTAAATTGTTCTTGCTCAACACAACACAAGGTGTAAATTCGCCTTAAGATCAAAGAAACATATTAAATCATTTTTGATGTGTTGATTCACCATAAATTTCAACGAATTTTAAAACATATAGATATATCTAGCGTCAAAGTGACAAATGTTTTGTGTTGGGAGGAAACTCTTAATTAAATTTGATTCGACTATCAAAATATTTTAGTTTTGATGAAGGTTGAGCCTGGCAATATTCTTAAATTATTCTTAAATTTTAGCAATTTTGAGCCTCAATATTCTTATAGACTTTATTCTTATAAAAAAAGAGTGTACTGTTGGAGATTGCATGGAGCATTAGTTGTACCCCTGTGGTCTCTTATTCTTTTTTTGGTCTTGCCTAGTTCTTTTTACAAGACGGTGGCCGATTTCTCATGTGAAGTTCTGTACTAACAATTTAATCAACGTTTCATCAGGATTTCATCAGTTACCCTTGAGTTCCGAAAAGACTCGGAGCTTGGAGTCAGCAAGGTGGATAGAAAATTGGGTTATTTTTAACAAGCGTAGTGCTTGGAATAAACATGGTGACTGGGAAAGCATCACAACGGTACAAATATTAGGCGGAAAATACATGCCTAGTACATATATTAATGAATGGTTATTTGCAGCGTATTTAAAGAGCAAATAATAGTAAAAGATAAGTCAGCGGTTTATGCGATGCTTAGAGCTATTTTTCATAAACATACTGTCTGGCATAAGAGTTTGTAGCTGGAAAATTCCTGAGAATTAATAATTAATTTTTCCGTGATTCCACGCCTATTCAGGACTTAGGAGTGCATAAGAGAGAACAATAGCATGTGATATTGATAATAGAAATATTGACAAAATTCAGGCCTAGGTAGTAATAGATATTAAGCTCAGTCAACAATGTATCCTTCAAGCAATTCTTTATTATGATGTTCTCGCTTAGTTCACTTCTTTCTGGAAAATAGCATCTTTGGTTGCAATTGTTTGCCTACAATGCTAACAATATATCCCCTTTCAATTGTTTACATCACAACCTAACCTGTTAGTGCCCTCAGTAAACTTTCTTTCTAGCTTTAACCTCGACTTTGGAAGTGTATTTGGAAAGTGGTTGGAAAGCAATTAAATTGTTTTTCAAAGTAATTTGTAGTTTAATCTACACGTCTTTTTGTCAGAAATCTTTTTGCCCACTGCTGAAACTTTCTTAACTTTCTACGATTTCAGTATAAAAATTTTTGAGTTCCATTGCCTGGCGCATGAACGATTGAAATAATGGTTAATCTTAGAAGATAACAAAATTAAATTGTTAGAGGGTAGCTAACACCACATGCATGACATTTTTGACACAGATAAATCAAATATTACATTAATAAACGCCAAAAATCTTTCTAAAGTCTCAAAAAACCAGTACTGAACTTTCTTAACTTTTTGAGCAGCTGAGTACTATTTTCTTATAAAAGGCAACTACAAGTTCTTTTGGAAAAGTCCATAAAACTAATTTTGTAAATAAGCAGTTCTTAATTCATTTAAATACGTTTCAACAGCAGCCTATCTAGTGATGCTAGCAAATATAAACATGGCTTTTGTGAAAAGCTATCTATTTGAAGTTAAGAACAAAATGCGGATAATGGTAATGCTATTTACAGTAAAAATCACAATAATAAAGCATTATGTTTTGATGAAGAATTCCTGTTTACTTCCAAAAACAGTCTCGCAAAGACGTAATACAACGAAAAGACAATATTGTCGCCGAATCGGTAGGCCAAAAGGGTTAGCTTCATTCCAAATTCTAGGATATGCAATCTTCAACTCTACCTTAGCAACAGTGTACACGTTTTTTTAATTAAGAAACTTGGATCGGCTAAAAGTTTCTCACTTTGACTTAAAAATTTTGACATTCTAGTACTAAATGTTTCTTAATTAGTTTCTCATTTTCAAGACCAACAATCAGGTTATTGTTTGAAAGTCGAACACTTCTGGGTGGATATACGCGCTCAACGTCACAAAAATGTCGAAACAGACCAAAATAACAACTTACAATCTTGTCCAAGCAAAAATTGCGCAAATTAACTAGTGGAAGAAAGTCAATCAGAAAAATTGATTTTGTACAATTTCTTAATATTTCTTGAGTTAAGTACTAGAGTTTCTTAATTTTTTGACCGGCCTAGTACTCGTTTCTTATAAACAAATTTCTTATTAAGAAACATGTATTCGATTAAGTTGCTTCCACAATTTATATCAACTTAGACAGCCCAACAGAAGGAGCTTCTGTATTTGCATGGATTCAATACTATTTGATTAACTATTAAAATTTACTGTGAATTTTAACTTGATGACGCTTAAATTAAACTGGCTTGTATTAGCTCAAGAACCAAAACAAACCCCGTAGAGCTAATTGCAGAAAGGAGCTAATTGCAGTTGTAACACTCCTTGAATAAGTTTCAAGAAGCATTCAAAATCTATATTATTCCCTAGGACTCTGAAAGCACTTTTGCCACAGTATAGCATGATATCGAACATTCACAAGCAGCGTTGCTTCAAATTATCACAAGCCAAGCTCAAAGATGCAATGTTTAGCTTTCACTGCCGGTGAAGACAATACGCCAGCAGCTGCTTCAGCTATTCCCTTTAAGTCTATAATACTTGCTAACAAGCTGTATTGAGAGATTTATTTCTAGGTGTGTCAAATCACATGTCACTACAACAGAAAACGAAAGCATCAAAACCATTACTCAAATTAAATTACTTACAAGACAGCAGCTTGCAGAAGTTTCCAGCACGGCATCATCTTGAAGGGGGAAAATTGGCGATCAGCTATGCAGATCAAACTTCTAACACAGCAGCTAATGCTTCCTTTGAAAATGTTAAAACTGCAATTATTGCATAACAGCAGGACCTGCTTCAAGCAGAAGTGAAGGGATGAAGAATCTTACTTATTTCTCGTAATACTGCTACCTGTTGCTCCTATTTAGCTCTATTTAAACTTTAATAAATATTACATGTGGCTTGAAATTGTCAGCTCGTTCTACTTCAATCAATACACCATTTTTTATAACATACCTATCTACTTGTCAATTATTCATAACAACATCAGTCAGAAGTCTTCCGATTCGATGCATATTTTACAGTGTACCCTATTTTGCCAAGCAAAAGTATTTTGGCCTCATTAAATAATCTGCACATGCCGAATAAACAATATTTGCAATATTTTACCCACTGATCTCAATCTTCTGAAGTTCGGACGAGATCTGACATTTTCCGTCCTTTATCTGGCCATGTGCACAATATATTAAGCATAGCTTAACAATATAGCTGTGTTACATAATTTTAATGAATGTTACCTGATCTTTTCAGCCATGCATCTAATGAGAAGCGGCATTTTGAATCATCACCTGAGCGATAGTCTTTGTCCTTATTTTACAAGATACTCTTGGGTAACTAAATAAACGGTGGAGGCGCTTATTTCTTTTTTGACACTTCTTATGTCCAAAATTTGCTATGAAAGGAAGGACATTGCATAATGTGACATATACAAATATACAGGCAGGGGTGGCGCCAGCCGGCGGGAGCTGTGGCTCCCCAAAATTTTTGTTAGCCCCCGTCGGCACCGACATTTCCATGCATCGTCGGCACTTCATAAAAATCCGGGACCATTTATTTTACTCTTTTTAGGAGGCAATACGATTGGCATTGTCTGCAAAAATTCTTGGACACCGCTCGCTGTCGGCACTTTGACAGCTCTAGCTTCCCAGCAATTTTTTCTGGCGCTATCACTGTATAGAGGTAAACATGTGCATCTTTAC
>WIPJ01003872.1:37172-47595 GCA_018155075.1 Cassiopea andromeda | reverse complement strand
TACACGATGACGATGATGAACCCGATGTAAAACCAATACGCACATGAATACGATACAGAATGAATCCGTTTAGACGCATGAGTACGTTATGATTTCTTACCCGATTGACAACGAGGTCATTCTTGTTGTTGAAAAGAATTGTTAAATACAGCCTCATTGTCAATCAGGTATAAGATCATATCGGATTCACGAGTCCACACGATACCGTATTCATTTTGTATCGTGTTCATGTGGGTATTGATTTCATTTTGGATTCATCGTCGTCATTTGTAGACGAAAGGGCTATATGCTACGTGAACATATTGCCCCACCCCCCAAAATTTTATCGAGATGACCTGTTCTTTCTTTTTTCAGTCAGTGCTATGGACTTTGTTCGTAAAAGTTTTTTGAAATCAACAAACAGACGCATCTCTGGCATCACTAGTCCCCCAGCATTTTTCTCAGGTGCCATCACTGGAAGGCGTCCCTAACTTTATCAAATGGCAACCATTGATACCCTGCTGCAACTGGCTGTCTTGCATTAAACTTTTCATATCTTTCATACCATGTCGGACAAAAATATCACTATATACAAGTTTAAAGCTGAATAGTATTTCTTTCTATTTGATAATGTTAGTGGAGTCACTGCGCACTAAAAAGGGTGAAAGAGACGGCAAAGCTCCAACTTCAAGAAAGATGACCACACTTCTAAATTTCCGAGACCACACTCAAGAAATCTAGGACCACAAACTGACCAAACTGACCGCTGTCAAAATAGGCGCAGTTGCTCACAATTATCAACAATCCATGATTACAGCACCAGCTTTTACTGACAAACCAAAGGGTTACTGACGGTTTCGGTAAAATATGAGAGGGTGTAACACCAAACACTCCCTACTCTCAAGTGCAGGGGGCTCTAATAGACAGAAGGTTGGAAAAAATTCCGAAATTTAATAAACGGTAAGGTCAAAATAAACGGGGGGGTTGGAATTTGAGAAAAGGTTTTAAATGATTACACAAGGATGGAAAGAACAAGAACAGGTTGTCACAATGCATAAAACTAAAATATATACAGCAGTACGCTATTTTCCCATGAAGATTGGGCGTAAATAGTACCAACACAGAAAGGAAATGAGAGGTTTGTAAAGAAAGTCATTTTCCTTAAAATTAATAAACCGGGGTTCCTAATAAGGTCCAGGGGGTTGGAAAAAAATTAATAAGTGGGGGAATGTCTATTTGACACTTGAGAGTACTTGAGCACACTCCTACTCACAATTAAGATATGCACTTTCTGGTACTTGACATCAAAATATGGGGAAGAAACTTAAAGACTACAGCTCTCATAGCATTCAATGTTTATGATAAAAAATAGAACTTTGCTTATTACGAAAAATTGCGAAATAGCAAAACTGTGCAATTAAACGAAAATAGTTTTGAACATAATGAAGAACTAAATGGTTGCATACAATATTCACAAGAATTGAAAGCAACTAGAATAATTGTCAAATAATTATCCTTCGTGAACTGGTGCAATATTAACTTAACGAGGAAGAAGCAAAATAAAATATAAAGTGACATTTACAAAAAATGATGCGACGCTTGAAAGATACTTCATTACATAAATGCCTTGCAAAACAATTTGGAACTTAGTAAGTCTATGCAATCATTGAAGGGGTAATTTTATGCAAAAGTGCAAGAAGAAAATATGCCACTTGGATTCCTTTTGTGAAATAAAAATTTAACTGAAAGTAATATTTTAACTAATTTTTCACCCAAACAAACCTAAATATGTTGAAATGAAATGAACTAAACAAGCACAAATTCTGCCAGCTTCAAATGAAACCCATTTAAATTTGTTGAATTCTTTGTGTAAAAACTAACAGCCTCCTTTCTGACTTTCTGATTAAATCAATCAATCAGTCAGTAATTGAATCAATCAATCAATCATTCAACTATAAGGGGTGGTTTGATTCATATGCAGGGCGTCTGCTAAATCAGGGAAATCGTATTGCCTGATATTTCCGCAACTTCTCCTTGGTTTCTACCTGTCTCCTCCCATTTGACATAGGCCACGAGTGTCACATACTACGATTGTTACAATGCAAGCCTATCTGAGCAAAGTTTAGCATATTTGAGCAAAGAAGTGGGCTTTGAGTTCATCATAAAAAAGGCAACGAACAAGGAACCTCCTATAAAACTGCAAGAATACTCATTCTTAGCACAATAGGAAATTGATTTATTGAAGAAAACAAAGGCAAAACAATTTCCATGCTATTTCTTTGACCATTTCTAGAATTAGTCAAATTGCCTGATTTTTCCTGAAATTTTTAAGCAAAACACATTTCCTTCATGTTTCCCTGATGTCCCTGAATTCCTTGACTAGGGAGACAATTTATATGGGTAAAGGGGTTTTTCTAGTTTATCAAATGTATTTAGAGCCTTCTCAAAAGGCTTCAAAAATATGATCAAAAGAATTAATGGTTATCTAAAGAGGTCTAAAATGAACTGTTTATGTGCTTCTCAACGAGAAATTTAAGTATCAAATGATACGTTAAACAACCGCGATTTACAATGTCTTTATAATAACTCTAGCGAGTGACAATTCCAAACTACCAAATCTATATGGGCTCTTTTTAGTTTGATATGCATGCAGTTCAGCTTCAGAAATTGGAATAAGCAGAAAATTGCTCTAAGTAGCAGCTAACGACATCGTATAAGAGCTTGTACTGTTCCTTTAAAACAAAATAAAGAAATTCTAGCAAAAACTCAAGAGATTTAAAGCAAAATGCAATCTTGGAAGATGAAATTGTAAAAGGAAATACAGCAATACAAACAACAAAGCAAATGATGCAAAATATGTCACATTCATGGATGTGACATATTTAGCATTATTTGGCTTCCTATCTTCTTTCAAGTCTAACATCAACAAACTTGATCTTGTCTCCTTATCTACTTAACCTTTCTCCCTTTCCTTAGAAGTTTTTCTTTGTCAGGGCTTTGTTATAGGCCCTAAGGCCTTTCCTTGACATTACCTACTAAAAAAAGACCTACCACGCTCTTCCTTTTGTCACTCTATCAAACTTCTATTCTCACAAATAATGCAGTCTGCTATTGTTCTACCTTCTGTGTTTCAATGCATTACTACCTCTCCTTCTCCACCAATATATCGCTGATGTATAACTACCTCCTATCTCATTACTAATTCAAACCTCATGTTCTCACTTTTTATCATTCATAGCAGAAGTAATTCTGTTATTAAAGATACTTTAATGAAAAGTGAAAGAAGCAGAGGTCATCAAGAGATAGTGATCAATTAAGGTACCTTGTTCTCTACAAATGACGGTCTACATTTCCTTAGACGTCTAACAGTTTGGAACACATCGACCATCTGCTCCGACTTCAGTCTTTCAAGGATTGTATACGCAGCAACAAATGTTCCAGATCGGCCGCCACCATTACTAAAATTACAAACAGAACACATATAGGCCAAAAAATTCACTAAAACTACATGTTATGCAAATGCCACTCTTTGTCTATTGCTTTAGGCTATCATATCACTGTTAAATTCTTGCCGATATCTCATTTACAATAGTTATTACGAAAGACACGTACAAGACGAAATTTTTTTTCAAAAGTACAAGTATTCTCCAAATTACAAGAAATTCATTAATTGCTTCAGTTGTTCAAGTTTTAGTTCTTTTCATATCAGTGAGAAACATAACTTGAATTTATCAAAACGAAAGTACCAGTTCAAGGGCAATAGGAAGGGACCAAAGTTAAATATTAAAGAGCAAGTACAGAAATGGACGTGGATAAGATATGGCCTAGATATGCACGAGGCAAGTAAAATTACGTTGAAAATCAGAAGCTAAAGTGAGAAATGCAATACAAAAAAGATGAAGTGCAACAGGTGATATAATCAGAGGCTGAAGTAAACAATGCCATGAATCAGAGGCTGAAATGATACCAAATGGAGGCTGAAGTGAAACAGTCTCTCTTTTTGAGGTTGAAGTGAAAAGATTATGTATGAACCAGGGGGTGAAATAATAGAAAATGTTAAACAGAAAATAGAAAGAAAAATACCCGCAATGGACTATGATCGGTCCACCTCTGAGTCTGCGTTGCGTTGATTCAGTAGCCTCGATTAAAGAGACCAATGAGGTAATGTCTGATGGGACAGAGCGATCAATCCATGTGCTCAAATGATAATGATGCACTTCATCCAAAGATCGATTGAACTGAGTAATACAGAAAAAAAGCAAATCAAAATAAGACAGAATAGAAAATATATAGAATTTAAAAAGTAACTATTTATCCTTCAAGCCAGTATTTAAACTGTACAGTCTCTATATTTTAAAAGTGGCATTCTACAAATATGGTACTAGAATTCTTATTCAACGTTTCGAAAATATTGGTATACAGGAAGGCGAGCAAAAAAGCTCACATCATAATTTGTTTCCCGATATGATCATTTTGTATTTTTTGCTTGCAAACAAAATTTCAGAAATTCCACAAAAAACAATGACTCAAGTCCTCATGAATGATTAGGCCCAATAACTTACTTCAAATGGTAGATACTGAGAGGAACCAAATAGCTCTTATTTCTAGCTAGATAATAATTATCATAGGGTGGCCACTCATATTTTGCAATGAAATTCCAGGAGTTTTCTTAGGAGTTTTCCAGCACTTTCCAAGATACTCTCCAGGAGATTTTTTGTTGAACCTGATCATTCTTCAACGCTAACCATGTGCTTTAAAATTACCTTTTACAAACAACATGATCCATTTCAGTTGAGCGTAAAGTCAACAAAGGAGAGCAGCAGTGGAAGCTGACTAGCTGCCAAGCAGTCGGTTGGATAAGCAAGCGAAATGGATGAAAATGGGGGTCTGGAGGCTTGAGTCCAAAAAAAATTTAAGAGGTAAATTCTATAAGACGCCAGAAAATGTACCCGTGCTAATTATGTCTTGTATTAATTTCTACAAAGAGCATGATCTAATTCAAAACTTTACATGGAATCAACATGGCAGAGAGCTAGTAGAAACAGCTTAGCAGCCAAAAAGGTGGGTGAATGTAGAAGCATGGATGAAGAAACTGGGGGTCTGGGAGCTTGCCTCCAGAAAAAGTTTTTTAAGAAGTATACTCTCTTGAACATCGCGGAGCACCACTTTGCAGAATAGGTAAATAATTGTGTTTCAATGGGGTGCATTTTAGAGCTATCACATGTCAACTGCATTTTAAAAAATCGACTTCCAGGAGTTTTTCAGGAGCTTTTAGATTTTCCAGGAGTATTTTCCGGGAGGTAAATTGAATTCAATGAGGCTCCAAGAGTTTTCAGGAGTAGTGACCACCCTTTTATCAGCATTCAACTCACCGGCTGATCAGATGCAGTTAGGATGCTTTTAACCACACCGTTTGCAATTTCTTCAAAAGAGATGAGCTGAACAGAAATCTTTCCATCATCGTAATGTGCCTCCCCAACACTTGGATAATACTTCGGGTAAATCTATTGAATTTAAAAGAGGTAAGCATAAAATGAGGAATGACATAGATACGTATGACTGCAGATGAAGGCAGAGAAGATTTCACTCATATCATCATATATTATCATAGATATTCATACATAGACAGCGTTTCCACTGGACGGCTCCATTTGAAACCGTAACAATTGGGTATGGATAGGCCTTGCGTTCCGAAGAGACCGATTCCATTTGGAATTGATGTTCGAAAACTGCGCAAGAGACAACTGGTTGGCAGGTTTGCAAGGAAACAATAGAAGAGCAGAAGAAGTGTGCCAATCACTTTTCTTCGAACTTCGTTTTCCTAAGCGGGCCCATTTGGAACCGTTCCATTCGTTTGCACGAGTACAGTTCCAGGTGGGACCTATTTCGAAAGCAGAACATTTTGAACCGACAAGTAGTTCCAAACAGAACTGTTCCAAGTAGTTCCGTGAAAACGCGAGGCCTATCCGTTCCCAGAATGTAACGGAACCGGTGACGTGGAAACGCTGCCTTAGGATATATAGTATGTATGGCCGCGAGATAACCACATAAGATATTATTCTTAACTCGTGAATTCGGTAGATCGCCTTTACAAACTGATAATTTTGTATGTTTCATTCGCATTCATTGATCCAACAATTTCCATCAAAATTCCGATAGAAGGTTTGATATTTATTCCAAATCTAGACTATTCCGTGTGTCTAGTTTAATTTCTCACTACTTCTGCTATGCGAGCTAGCTCCGCTTATATAGGTTGTTCTATTCTAAACATAGCGATTGACCATTTTGCAAATAAACATGCTGAGTCACGCAACCTAGAACTATCTAGACCGCAAAAGCGGAACTACAAACAAAGCCTCGAAGTTTCTAGATTGCTTACGTAACTCTAAAGCTAAATATATCCAAAACTTCAGTGTTCTAGAATGCTCTTTAACTTTCTTCAAAGTTCTTCTCAACAATGTAGGCTTCCCAATTGACTAAACCTTGTTGCAGAGCAACATGACTCATGTCGAGGACAATCTTCAACTGGGATCTATAGAACCAGTTCTAAGCATTGCCTTTGAAGCATGACACAGTCAAGAAATCTGAAAGCAAACCTTTCCTATTATCAAAGGTCAGATGCATCAGTTGCTAAGTGCTAGCGTAGCTACTTAATCAAAAAATATCAAGTTTCTTTCAAGCCACTACGTAATTTGAATAACAATTTACTTCGTTGGCTTCAGTCAATGACACTATCGTGGTAGATCCTCTCTCAATGACCATTCTCCAAAAATCTTTAACAGTGTTTTCAAGAGGTGACTGAGTCACTACAAATTGGTCTTTGCTGTTACCCTATAACCAAAAGAATTAAAAAGAAGTTCAATTTTTTGCCAAGAGAAAGCCTTTAGCGATCAAGTTAAAATCTGACTCTCCACAAATTAAATTGAGAAAGAAAGAGTACTATGTCAAAATGAAAAGTTTTAAAACTTTTACCCAAATTTCACTATGAAATCTTAACATATTATAATACAAAAAAAATGCTGTGTTGCATGAATTGTGAAAAAGTAACATACGTCAGCAAATGTTGCATTGATGTAATTGCACCCTTCTTCAGATGATAAAGATGGTAGGAACAATCTCTGAGTATTTTCTTGAAACAATAAAGGAAGATGAGTTCATCATATGCACCTTAATTTGCTACGGAATCAGAAACAGTCTGAGAGAAAAGCAGCGTTGTGTTTTTGACATCTCATATCCAAATTACATGAGATGAAACTGTCATGTTACTTATACATGAAATTATGTCAATTCAAATAAAAAGGTATCTTAGAGCACTAATATTCCAGACGATGCAGGGTTTAAGACTCAATTGCTATGCTGAAAATCCAACAAAGATAGGTGCTTTTGGAAACAATGCAGAACCTATCAAAAATTTTAAGTTGTAAAATGGCAAAAAGTCTTTGAAAAATATGAGAAATGGAAACACCTAATGGCCCTAAGATCAAATGGACAGGATCACAAACAGCCGAACTACCTGGCACTAAGTTAATAAACTTACTTGGCAATACAGTAATATCTCTGTTTTTGTGTTCATTAGCAGGCAATCTGGCAGAAGAGAATTCCTCATCGGGGATCGCAGTGGCGACAATTGACAGACTCTATACATAGCATAACAGAAAAATAACGTCATGATTTATATCTAAATTAGAAAAGCAAAACTATCATGGAAAAGCATTTTAATTTTCCTTTTAAAAAAGTTTCAATGGCATCAGTTAGCGACTGGGCACAGAAAAAATGCTTCATATAAAAATGAATAAGAAAGAATGTGCAAAAAAGGAATCTGGATATCCAAGATGAAGAATTTTCAGCAAGAAATTTCATAGACAGGCTAATAAGTCCATTTGTTATCTCAGAGCAACGGCAATGCAATCTGCTGCACTCGAACAGCACGGAAAACACGCTACAGATGTATTGTGAGCTGTCTAAGTTCATCACAATAAAGAAATACAAGGGAATGTGAGATGTTTATGCAAAAGACAGCTTGCACTCAAAGTTTCTTCATCAATCATAAATGCTACGTGAATAGAAGCTGGCAGATGACATCACCAACAAGAAATGAAGAAAAATTCCCAACGGCATAAATATGAAAATATGTACCGTGAATTCTCGAACTATGCCACCTTTCTTTGCTCTCGGGTCGACATCAAACAGCGCATCATACTTCTTTTTAAATTCCTGAACAGAAATTTCAGTGATGCCGCAGACAGTTGCTTCAAGAAGGCATTCAAAGATAAACTTGTATTGGGCCTGTCAAAAGACATTCAGTTGATAAATCACTTGATAGCACAGTAATATCAATAGGTATATGAATCACTGAAGCAATCATGGGAGAAAGTATTGAATCAAAAATTCAGCAGCCATAAAGTATCGACCTATCAAATGCAAAGCTCCATTAAACAAATGTAACATACATCTCTTTGAACCATCTGTGATCTTTGTAATCGAAGCAAGTAGACATATCCGTAAACATCAATTATCTTTGATTTCTCGATTAACGGAATCAATGTATCAATCGCGAGGAAGGTCCCTGTTCGACCAACACCAGCACTGAAGGAAACAAGCATACAGTATTATTTGAAATGCTCTAAAGAGTTGAAGTGATTGTGTAAGCAAAAAGTACTTTACACAAGCAATAGAAATCTCAATGCACCTTTGCAAATATTTGGCTGAAAATAACAAATTTAGCATAAGCTACTATATTTGTTAATTGCTATCATTATGAAGAAGATCGTTTCGTACATATAAAGTAAAACGTCAAATAAAAACTATTGGCCAAGCAAACAATATTTAACATCAAGAAGAGTTGCATTCCGCAGTTAATTGGGTACTGCATGCCACTATAGAAGGAAAAGCAAGTTCAACCAAGCTTTGAAATTAGTAAAAAAAGCTCTCGTCGCAAATGAGAGAATTTTTAAGAATAGAACTTTAAAATCCTTTTGTCTTCTGTTGACAAATAATCCTAAGATTTAAAAAACGATTCTTGAACAACTTGCATACAAAACCAGATTCAAAAATTTTGCAATTTTGGCGCAGAAACGTGCTCTGAATACTTAGCCTTTCATGCTATTCAGGAAACGAGGGAGTGGCTAGAGCACGTTTCAGCTGTGTTGAAATCAATACTTCGAGGCTCTCCTAAGATATGGCCTTATGATCGCTCACTGTCCCCCAGCAGTGGGGAAATAAAAGTGGCTGCAAAAGGGACTGGATAACCTATCTCACTTGCTGATGACCAGGCATAAGTATCATCTGTAAAATATGCCTCTCAAATATCTACCTTACGTATGAAGGTGTATGGGGCCCTAACATTTCCACTCAACTACTGCGAAAGATTGTTTGCAACATCTGGAAGCAATTTCACCTTAAAAATGCAACAAGCTAATGAAAAGATTTGAATATTAACAGCTGGACCATCATAAGTCCTAATTTTTGCATGCATAGATAGTTGCCTGATTACCTGCAATGCACAACGATGGGCTCGTTACCCTGTTTCTCCCATGGGATGAAATTGCGCACTCTGCGTCTAAAGCTGAGCAGTGATGTTGGGTACTCGGGTATGCCATAATCTGGCCACGCAATGAAGTGAAGATGATACAGTTTTCTTCTTGTGTTTCCCTATAAACAAAACTGGGTCATCCATCAACATTATCCAAAACATGTAATTCCAAAGCAATTCCTAAGAAATCCTGGGGGTATTGATGCATAAAATGTCTCATTTTGTGAAGCAATTCCCTTATATCGTTCCACATGATCATTCGGCTCGATGACATTAGTGCAGTGGCTCACAGAGCTCCAAAAGAGCGTAACGTGTGTATATATGTATATAAATATGTATGTATATAAATATATAAATATATATATTTACATTTATAGCACAAAATATATATAAATA
Organism: Cassiopea andromeda; assembly: GCA_018155075.1. Classification (NCBI taxonomy): domain Eukaryota; kingdom Metazoa; phylum Cnidaria; class Scyphozoa; order Rhizostomeae; family Cassiopeidae; genus Cassiopea; species Cassiopea andromeda. The sequence continues at coordinate 37,688 of WIPJ01003872.1, read as the reverse complement.
TGTATTTTGTACTGTTTACTGCTCAGCACCCTTTCCTACATTGGCTAGGTTTATTGACCTTTTGGGAGGGCCATTGTGCCTTAATATACTTCTTTATAAGTCCTATATGCTTTGGTCTTTTTAGGCTTATGTCTCATTATTTCTCCTATGTGGTGCTGCTATATATTGTCCTATATTTTATGACCCGCAGGTGATACTTTCTTTCTTCTCTTCTCTTTGTCTTCCCGCTTTCTATTTCGGAGCCAGCAGCAGTTTTTTATGTCTTTCAATAGCCCATTATGTTACTGGTGTAAAGCATGTTGCTGGTGCAAAGAATGTTACTGGTGTTAAATAGCTGTATTCGTTAGGTTAAAGTATAAATGTATATTCATGTGTATGAAAAGTTATATCTGATAAAGCGAGAAGCGAAACGTCATAGAAGTGCTTTTTTTTCTGAGTTAATATTAATTTCCTAAAACATATATGCGGGAGTGCTGCTGTAAGTTATATATACACACACACACACACACACATATA
>WIPJ01003872.1:22701-32821 GCA_018155075.1 Cassiopea andromeda | reverse complement strand
ATATATATATATATATATATATATATATATATATATAATACAATTAAATGAAACAACCCAAAGAAGTCCACCACACATATTACATTGCCGATGACTCAAAATCATAAAAAAATATGATCAATACGGAATAAGTATGCCGCCTGTTCTTCAACTATCCTTTCTGTCCAGTACTGGAGAACACAGAAACAGGGCAAAAGCGACAACTTTTGGGTGAAGTAGGTAATGTAAATGAGGTGCAGAATATTTCTAAATGAAAACTTGAGAGCCATGGCGAACTAGGAACAGCAAAAGCAAAGTTTTTAGTAATGAAATGCATCTGGTATTGGAAAGTAGAAAAAGAAAACTTACGACAACATAACTAGCATTAATGTAGTCACTCTTATTCCTAGTTTGTTTCAGTTCCACTCTGTTGAAATCATCTAGTAATCAACAAAAAACAGATATAATATATTTAATATATCAAATTACATATGCATGAACAAATATACATAACATTTGTAGATGATCTATTAAATCAGATAATAAATAACAATATCGCATACCAAGTGAAAGGCTAAATCACTTACAAGAAATAATGTTTGCAAATCGATTTCTAGCTTTGTTTCTCTGGTCTTCGCCAGTTCGCCATGTAAAAAGCTGTTCTTTAGGCAGAGTCTAAAAAACAACAGGGAATTTAAGCAAGTGTATTTCATTAAAATTCAATATAAGGAAATTCACCACAGCAAAAAAATGCAAGTGTAAAAGAATCAGTGAGAGGTTTCGGAAGCTTTGCTACTAACCTCAAATTCTTCTTTAAATCCAGTATCATCTCCCTCACTTCTACGATTGAAAATCTGTACGATATCCTTTGCGGGAAATGGTGGGTATCGTTGGCTCTTGGTTACTCTCAGGCTCACTGGCTCGAATGGAATCTCGGTACCTACAACAAATGGAAGCCAAGGTCACTAACATTTCAAGGAATGAATCAAATTAATAGCGAGAGTATTGAATCTTTTGAGAATTTTAAATATTTATGAACACTGAGACTTTCGTTAAGTAAATCCAAAAAAACGAAAGAAAAATAAAGCTGTGAAAGAGTATATCTTAATATACACCTCCATTACTCTGGGAGTCAACAGACGGCACTCTGTTCAGATGACCCCGACCATCTGGAACTTCCTTCAGTTCAGTTGCATTCAGCGAATCACGGTTTTTGTAAGGAGGCTTCCTACGTCGCCTGAAACAAAAGGCAAAATGACAACTGACCATCTATATCTCATTTTAAGAATATCTACAACAAATAGCAAATCATTTTGAAAACAGCAGAGAAGTACAACTTTGCATCTTCTAAGAGAGGAAGATGGATAACCTTATCGGTTAATGGGGATAGAGGGCCATGAATAAAGCCAATGAGGATATATACATATAGAAAAAGCGCCTCCACAATTGAAAACTCCCTAAGGTCTATAAAACAGGGCTCGTGCTTTGGTGAGGAGATAAAATATGTAAGGAGCATTTTTGCGAGTTTCAATAACAAAAATCAAATCCGTTGCTAAATAAATCTGGCGCTGAAAATTCTCTAACCCTAGAATTGAATAGAAATAAGGAGCTTTTGAGGAACTTTTTTAAAGTGTACGAAAGGAAGGAACTTTTAAATGCTCTTAAACACGAAAATGAAATTCAAGGAGTTTTATTCAGCTTAAGGAGTAGCACGGACCCTATATGATTACCGAAAAAGACAACTTCCATAGATAATGAAAAGAATAGTACAACGATGACAAATAATTTCATCATTTTCAGTAGAAGTTGTTCGATAATAGGCATTCAGTTAGGGACATAACTAGAGGAAATCTACTCAAACATCTACTTATAAATTAAGACAAGTTTCAGAGTAACTAACTGAGCCCTAATACTTTTAGCACAGTCAATAAATTCGACGTGTATTGTAGTATATTTGATATAGCGTTTGAAAACTGTAAGAAACCAGCGACAATCTTTATGTCGTGGATCAAATTTATGACTGGTTCCACAATTTAAGAAGTAATCATTTACTACAAAGTGAAATTGAGTTCAACAGGTACGGGAAGCAGAGTGATCAGGAGATTTTTATCTGTCCCTTTAATAGGCAGTGAACAGGAACTTTCTGGTGATGCTGGAGAGATTGAATTGTTGACAAAAGACACTGGCCACACCATCCCCCCTCTCTTAGGTAGAAAAACACAATATCAGGGTTTACGCCAAAAAATAAGAGTAAGCTGCACTTTCAGCTTAGAAACCAAATGCATTTCACTCAGTTGAATGCAATTGGAAGGAAATAATTAGAATAAAACTAACCACCTTCGAAATACAAAAACAGCGATAATGGCAACAAGGATGATAACTGCAACAACGGTTATGACAATTGGTAGAACAGGATCTATTGTGGAAAAGAAGTCATTGATAAATAGCAGCTGATATAAAATTTACTTCAGTGATATTTTTACTTCAGTTTGTAATAAATGGCAAAAGAAAAATAGAGGCATTTGTTTTATTATAGCACGAAAAAGCGGCAACATTCTTTTGACATACTTACACGCTTTTTTCGTCCGACACTCATCAGAACCCAGTCTTGTGTAGACAAAAAGAGTTCGCTTTCTTATTGGGACTCTTCAAGTAAACAATGGATATTAGGTCCTAACTGGCCAATCTTGGGGCCAATTAGACGCATCCTATCACATTCACCCGCATCTGGATATATATTTCGGTCAATCTTTACATCACTATCCGACGTTTTCATACTCTGATGAGTGTCATACGAAAAAAGCTTTTACGTATGTCAAAAGAATGTTGCCGCTTTTTCGTGCTGTAGTAAAGGTCTGTAGTACCAACAGACTATTTACGGAGAGTTGTTTATTTACTTTGTGCATTTAATTACAGTATTCAGTTATACTACTATTTAATGGAAATAGTAAAGTCTAGTAAGGAAAGAAGAAGCTTGAAAAGAACAACATTGCAATCAACGAACCAGCTGTGAAAGAATGAAACTTTCCGTTATTCACTAACATTGTTATTACGTCATGAATCAGTATTTGTTGCTCATGCTTAGCAATCAGTAACAAACACTGATTCATGACTAATGACCAGTCACGTAATCGTGCTATAGGCCTATTTATGTAAACATCAATTTACGGATTGGATTTCAAATCTTGTTCAATTCTTGCAGAAGAAAGCTGCTATTAAGGTGACAGTTTTGGGTTCGGGTCGAGTAAATGACATGTATAGCACGAATAATATTCTGCTTACAAATCGCAACAGAAAACGCAAAACGAATGAAAAGGAGCTAGGCTAATGAAAACACAACTGGGAGGAATGAAAAAGCAGCAAGGCCAATCAACAAGGAACTAGACTCAAAAATGAGACATTATTATGACAACATTAAAGGCAACTCACTCGGTGGTTCTGGTTCTGTAACTAGCGGTTTCGGTTTCGTCGTCACTGGGGTCGTCCAGGGAGTTGAAAACGGTGAAGACTAAGAAAGAAATAGCACTTTCTCAACACACTATAAGACTGTGAGCTTAAGAAAATCGCCTTAACTACTATAGATGTTGTAAAACATGCAAGGGCAACCTCTTTCTCATGTGGGCCAAACATTGTTTCCTGTCAAAGGCCGCGGGCCATGAAAAGAAGACACATGATAAGAATTATGAGCATGCGCATGAGCTTTTACAAGGCATAGATAAATCAAATCCCTTCGAAAGCATTTTTATCAAAATCTAGGAACAGAGGGCTTTCAGACGACATATAGCTTCTCTACATTGTGGTAATGGCAGCCTAATATTCGACCAAAGTCAAACTGAAAGTTTTTCAAATATTTCATGACGATTTTCTGGGGGTAGCTAATACTTTATAAAGCACACCATATAGTGCTATGTAGGCTTGGGATAATGTTTTGTTATACAAACCAAATTTTTAAGCTCCCAGCACAAAAATTCACAAATTCTTTGCAAGTACAATTAAAACTCTCCATGGGCCGGATTTGGCCCGCGAGCAGTAGGTTACCCATGCATGTTATAAAATAACAAGCAATATAGCTTTCCACGGCAGTCCCTTGATGCAAAAAAGCAAAACCCAAGAAATAGCACAGGCGAATCTAGACTGCTGGATGCGGCAGTCGATTGGTATTGTTTGAAGCCAAGGCTAACCTACTACCTTCATGGTGCTAAGCTAATATAGCCAACTTAGTCCGATGTAAAGACTAACTCAAGCAGTATCCTACTCTCGGGTGCTTAATACAAGGAGGTCTTAATAGTCGGGGGGTGGGAAATCTTTTCAAAAACTAATAAGTGGGGGGAGTCTTATTAGCCGGGGGGATTTTCCAGATAGAAGGCTTCTCATGTATTCAGTAATAAAACACCTTGTTATATGGTCCATTTGGGCAAAATAGCAACAAAAGTTAGTATATAGTCTAATAGTATAACTAATAAGAACACGGAATACGCGAATGCAATGGCATGATATCTTTTAGAAAATACAAAACACGTCCTGGCATAATTGAGAAACAATACCCTACATGAATCCTAACAACATACAATAACATTCAGCTTATATTCCGAAGGGCTTATATTGGGGAAGCTTATATGCGGGATTTTACACTATGGTAATGGTGTTAAAAGAGTTTGCATAGAATACACATGTACCGTGAGTATTGTTGACTTATGGTTACTATGCGCAAATCATGTTAATGTATTCCGCTCTGTTTCAAGTTTTGCTGTGTGCTATCGTGATTATGTTCAAATGTGTATAGCAATTGATTTCAGAGCTATTATAAGGAAAATATAAATCAGATCTAGTCTATTGTGCACTCTAAAAAAATCTAATCAAGTATAAAGTGCTTTGGTGTATTGCGTTAGCGCACAAGGGTCCTTTCTATCTTACATTACTATAATTACAATATTTCCAGTAACTGTGAGAACAAACTGTCTGATTGGTTTATACCGCTAAGATATTGTACGAAGCGGAAAAGGGAAGCTTAGGTATTTGTAAAAGTCTTCAAATTAAAGCGAACAAAAAGCCACAAAAACGGAGACAGCTACATATGTGAAAAAATGATTTTACTATTGAAAACGTTTAGAGGAAAGATATTTGCGAAGCAGCTGTCAGCATTCTTCATATTTATTACCAGGTGTAGAGTGTTTTAGTAATATATCGGCAATAGTGTCAACTTTGAGGCAAAAGTACAGAATCAGAGCAAAAGATGAAGCATGTGCTTAGTAATGCAGATTTTCAAGGCTTGTGTTTGTGACACATTCTACAAATACGGAGAAATTTGAACGCTCAAAAACAGATTTTGTCATCAGGTCGATCAGCCAGGGCAGACCAAAACTGATGCTTTTTCGTTCATATTGGATGAAAAATGGAACAATGTGACAGGGCGGCTTAGATGCAACAAATATGGATATCAATTACAAAGAAAGACTTAGTAATACTAGAAGCAAGTTAATTGCTCGCTACCGTTGTTGAATGCACGCGGATGAACACGGAGTAAGTTGACTCAGGATCCAATGGCTGGTTACGATATTCTTCCACAGTGGCTCGAGATAAACGTCTACGTCTCTTCGTTGTGGACTTCGTTACGTCACCTTTACCAACCTCAAATGTCTTTAATTTTATGACTTCATCGTGTGTGAGAACCGCTGCAATATATGGAGTATTCTCCAAATTTGGCTGATATTTTTTGAGATCTTCCTGTTTGTATGTCGACGGGTCCTTAACCTTTTTGCTGTCAGTAATTTTGATGGCGATTACGTAGTAGTAACTAGATGGAAATAAATGAAAGTAAATCAAAAAAATTTTAGCAACAGATGATGGGAATTAGACAAAATCAGAAAAGTCAGAGATACAATTCCATTCATATGACTTTTGAATCTGCTTCATTTGTCCCACAAAGCACTTTGATAATCAAAGTAAGATTTGTTTTCAAGCACTTTTGCCGAGCAACCAATTAAGCAGAATTTCTACAAAACTAAAGCTATCAACTTGCTTATCCAAGCTTTCGTACGAGGATCACAATATGCGTGATATCTACAGCATCCAGGCATGTGGTGGTGCATAGTTGGGGAATTCACTTTGGCTATAAATGTGAACAATGCCCTCTTTAGAGCAACAAAAATACCATGAAAGAGAAAAGACGTGGTGACTTCTATGTCTCACCATAGCAAGTGAAGTTATTATTTAGCTTATGATAACTCAGGTTATTTTAGCAAGAAATAAAAAGGAAAAAAGAATTGTTGTTTCCAAAGGGACGAGTGAATTGAAATCGAATGTTTAAGTTTTCAGCTGAGAGACGTTTGTCAACGAGTTCAAAATTTGTTGAGGAATCGTAGGATGTTTCGATGAAACTTTCCTGCACTATTGATGTTGCCGGCGGCATACCTATTCTAGCATATCATACCAACTAAAACAAACTTCAACTTTTACCTAAATTCGTAGGAAGCTCTGACGATAAAATAGAAAAAATCTGACTACAGAAATTAAAAATTTAATTGGCTTGCCAACAGAACTTTTGGTGGAGTGTATTACCCACACCCCCGTCGGTACGGGCCTGAGAGCACATATACATAGTTGAAATTTGGAAAATTTTCTATACTTTCAGCAAGAGCAGTTACTGCAAGTCAGGGGTGTAGGAAGCACCTAACAAGTTGGGGGCAGATAATAATAAAAAAGGGACTCATGGCCACGGCCATTAAATGGCCATGTCTGTAAATCACACTACGTATAATCCGCGCATGACTCACACCTGTGAAGTTTTGATATTGAACCCAGTACGATTTCTTGTGCCATTTCTTTCTAAGGGGCTTATTACATGAGCAGAGCCGGCTCTGCTAATCAAGGTAGACGAAATTAGGCGATAGTTTACAAGTTTATGACCTAGTTTAGAGACCTGTTTCTTATACAAACTTATATTAGTCTCTAATAAACATATTTCTTATAAAAATGAACACTCATACCATTGATGGAAATGAGCATAATAAGACAATTAAAATAATAAACGAATAGCTTCGTATTGACCAGTAATCTACTTTTACTAGGGTTTCAGTGCTCCAATGGCCTATTCTTGATCTCTATCCGTATCACACCATTGATTGACACAACCGAAAAACTGCCGATAGTACTCTTCAGTAATAGATTTGCTGTGCGTTCACCAAGCCAGTATAGGTCTTCTGCTTTTCATGGCCAACAGTTGATAGATATTCCTTTCAACAAGTAAAGTCTCAGCTTCTAATTTAACTATTTACATTATTTTTTGGGCCTGCAGAGTGGCAGCATTTTTGGAAATCCCAAGAGGTATAAGTAAGAAAAATACAATTTTTAATATGTTGTATTGCCTATCACCGGTGTGATGGCCCAGTGGTTAGAGCGTCTGTCTCACAATCGGAAGGTCGTTGGTTCGAGCCCCGGCTGAGTCATACCAAAGACTTTAAAAATGGTACTCACTGCCTTCTCGTCTGGCGCTCGATAAATGAGAAAGGAGTGGGGAAGTTAAACACGCAGAGCTACCAGTGGACCAGCCCCCCGCTGTAGCCCTCACTACATTCGCAGACGCGTGGCCTAGGGCTATAGAAACGGAGATAGGCGCCGCCCTATGCGCCATTGGCGCGGGAAGGACTTTGATTTTGACTTTTTCGTATAGCCTATCAATGCTACTATTTATGACAAATCAATTGCAACTAGATCAGGGGAACATATGCATCAATAATTAACTCCTTTCTACTTTGTATGTTCAAACGCGAGCTTCATGAAATAAAGAAACGATCCCTTAAAATTGTGATTTTCAGCAGCTTTTGGCACCCTTTATCTCTGAAATTGTTTATTGTTGGCCCAAAAATTCCAGACATGGATTCTCTGGGTGAAAAACTGCAGATGTACAAATTTTCAGCTAATCGCCATTAGTACTAATCAAAATATAGCTTTCTAACAATGTAAAAAGTCACTTAAATCTGGCCTCCATAAAATGAGGTGAATTTCATTTCTCATAACTTTTGATAGGATTTTTTATTGAGCTGAAATTTTCAGGAGTTTGCTTTCGCTGCAGAAGCAGTTTATAGTAGTCACTCATCCCTGGGTCAAAGCTCTTCATGTAATTTCAAACAAACGTCTACCTCGGATAACAGGGCCTAAAACACTACAATGTTTTGGAAAGAAATATTGCAGGAAATCGTAACGATAATAACAAAGTCTGCTTCATAACATAATGTACAGTTGTGAAACATGCTTATGTATCTCATCTTACGTTCAGAGCATGCGCAAAAAACTAAGCGACAAGGGCACTTTTGAATTTAGAAAGAGCACCAGCGACGACAACTTGCAACTTCAAATCAATCAAGTCGTGAGACATGCTGTACATCTTGGCAGTTGTAGGCGTTTGCAAAGGCGTGCGCGTGCGATCGCACGCCTTTACTACGAAACCCGCTCATTACAGAGTTCATTACACAACCTACTTCCACTCAGGTTGAGCAAAAGTCAGCAATAGATAGCAATTAAACCGACAGTTAAACATGAATGAATGGCCTTCGTAGTTAGCTGAAGTTTGTGTGGTAGAGGGAAAGACTTCAAACCTATAATTTTTCAGGCTAATAAATAACTAAGCATGGCCATATTCAGCAAGAATTGCAAAAAGACTTGAAAACGGACTAGCAAAAATGATCAAACAGAAACAAATGAAAAAATAATTGCATTTGCCACCTTGGAGTGAAACCACTTGGAAGGGTTACATCTAGACTGATCGTGATTGTAGATGCCTTTATTTCATCCCCTTTTGGCTCTGGTAGTTTCTTCAAGAAAGTCCGTTCTACAATAAAACACTTCAATTTCAAAAATAGCCAACAAAAAATAAAACAGGAGAAAAATCTTAGCTGAAAAAAATCAACAGTAGTATTACGCAAATCTTGTGCGATATGAGTTTCAAACAATACTGCAGTCACACAAAAGTCCTAATGGGTTGGAACTTTTGATTGGAAGTGAAAACCTCAAAAAGAAAACAAGCGTGACCACTAATTTCTCGTTATATTAGATTGTACGCAACAATAAAAAGAGAGGCAACTTTTCCATTCATTTGGGAGATACTGATTTTATAAATTGACCATACAACTAAGATCAAAAAAGGATCAACCAGCTAAGGAATTGAAATCAAACTGAATATAGAAATTGAACTTGTATACAAGATATTGAAAATAAAGCATTATTAAAAGCATAATAATGACTATTAGCATTGAGAAATAGAAGACCTACCAAGATCAACAACAGTTGCTCTACCATTAACAATTCCATTCTGGAAAAGCAGAGTAAAGAATTTTATGCAAATTATAATCACTTTAATGGAAATAAAGATCATGCGAATGGCATTCAGATTCACAGCCAAGATCGATCTTTAATGTGCTCATCATCATCATCATCATCATCATCATCATCATCATCATCATCACCATCATCATCATCATCATCATCATCATCATCATCATCATCATCACCATCACCATCATCATCATCATCCTCCTCCTCATCATCATCATCATCATCATCACCATCACCATCACCATCATCATCATCATCCTCATCATCATCATCATCATCATAATTATCATTTCAATTTTTTAAAGATGGTAGCCCATTCAGCTAAGCTGGTTTGCAAGTGGTCATCTATTTACAAAATAAAAGGAGGCCTCAGGTAGAGGACCAAAGTGATGAATGAGTCCATTTTTGTTTTTGGTGTTGTTGTTGTTTTTCAATGCTGTCGTCATCTGTCTGTCTGTCTGTATTTTCCATTTCGCCCCCAAAGGGGGCCTAGGACTAACCCTGGGGTCAGTTTTCGCCTGTAATTTGTTTAAAAGAGGTGATCGAGTCGGCTACACTCAATCCACTCTGTAGCCCCAAAAGTTACTAGGCAGAGCTGTAGCGTGAGCCATTGAGTCTGCTTTTCACTGAACGGGGCCTGGTTGGACAGTTTGCCACAGGTCATCAACATCTGCCCTAGTTCTGAATCTCTGCGATATAAACCACTATCAACTTAAGGGCAGCTGTTTCTCTGTGCCCGCTTGCCACCACGTGGAGGCCTCCAACCATGGGCTAGCCATCATCATCATCATCGTCATCATCATCATCATCA
>WIPJ01003872.1:0-13327 GCA_018155075.1 Cassiopea andromeda | reverse complement strand
GGAACTGCAAATAAGATGATTTACAATGAGTAAAAATAAATGGTCTACAAAAAGATAAAATCCATTGTAAGTAGTTATCTTGTACCTTCTTTGGTACAGATTTTTGAAAAATTTTTTAAATCATAAAAATATGCAAATTCAACGTCAAAAGCCAAATCATCAGACACAGAGCCTCGATTAAAAAACTGTGATTCACTAAATCGACGAAAGGGGAACCTCTGGTTGATACAATCATACTCACTTCCTTCCAACGTTTGCTGAACAATGGTGACACTCCAGTTGCCAATTTTGATTGTATGCGCAACAACCTGCAAAGGTTTTGAACATGGAATTAAATGGGCCTAGTGGGACGGCTAGAAAGCAAAGTAAAACTAATTCATTTCATTTAATGTCATTTCAAAATTCATTAGCCAAGGTAGCTTCAATCTATCAAAGAAATAACTGCACTTCCCGATGTCATGGTAAAAATTTTACAATTTTGTAACTTAATCTAAGATAGCTAAATTTATTTACAATGCATAAAAACATTAAGTAATAAGAGAAAAACGTCGAGAATTATCTCGCAAAAAATACTTGGTAAGTTCTAATGGCTCTTAGAAAAGTGAAAAGAAGGGCAATTGTTAGACGCACACTTCAACAAATTGTTCCATAGAGAACGACCACGATAAGAAAATGGCCATTTTGCGTGAAATTCAAACTCCTCTTAACTCCACAAGTCCTGCCAATTTTTGACATCACCATTGAATCCAGTAAGAAAATTAAATTCTACATTGTTGCTAAAAAAGCACTGGAATACTCAAAAAGCGCTGGAATACTTAAATCCAAATTGGTTCCGTAAATACGAAAAGTGCGATAAATTACCTTGAATGTGTAATTAACATCAGCTTCCAGCCCAAACAAAACTGTCTCTGTAACATTACCTAGCAGCGTGGTACTGTTGCAATTTCTTTTACAATGCTGCAAAGTATACTTTCGTATGATTCCATTTGGATCTAGTGGCTTCTTCCATTTTACTTTCATACTAGTTGACCCTTGTGGTATGGCTCTAACATCATAAGGGGGTGATGGACCTATAAGGACAGGAGATAATTTCATTAAACTGAGACAATATAAATGCATACCAATCTAAAAGCTATTACCTATCTTGGGTCATTCTATTCAAACAAACTAACTAGAACTTCTATAATGTAATAAAAATCATAAATCAACACCCAATGAAAATAGCATGTGAAGCGCTATTGATGAATAAAAATTGGTGATAGCAAGGTACAAGAGATTAATAGCAGTCAAACTTCAAATATACATTTGCCATGCATCAGTGCCTTGCAGAAGATTACTTTGCAAAGAAGTCATAGACCACCAAGTAGCTAAATTTCATTAACTCTTTTTTGCAGAACACATTGAGTAAACAAAATAATAACAAACCATCTTCTTTAGTTCTATTTGATTTTAGGCCACTTTCAGGTCCATATCCTGCTGAATTCTTCGCTTTAATTGAGATATTATACACTGTGTAAGGAATAAGGTTGCTCAGAACTGCACTTAAGCCAGAAGTTTCAACACTCATGGACTTTGGCACACCTCTCCTTTTGTAGCGCAAGCTAATGGTATAGCTAGTTATTAGTCCGTTAGTGTCTTGTTTGGCTAACTGTTTCCATTTGATATGGACGGATCTAGAAGACTTTACATCAATTGTGATATCAAATGGAGCTGCTGAAGGATCTGAAAGAAGCCAAGAAGCTCAAACAGTGTGGGGATTCAGGCAACATATCAAAAACTTGGTAGCCCAGAGAGAAGAAGTGATGTAATGAGCATTTGTATGCTGTCCAAGCGACTTAGCTATACATCACTCAAAAGACAATAACTGAGTGACAATACGAGTAAAAATTTGGGCAGAAATCGGTATGTCCTGTGTCAGCATTGCTTACAAGTTGGACTAAAGATACTAGGAAGAAACCATTGCAATTGAAAGAGTTTGCAAAACTAATAAACGCTGCAGGAAGCTACTATTAAAGCAACAATACACTAAATGACGATAGGATGATACGAAGAGCATAGGTGTCAAATCCTGATTGGCTAACAAAGGAATCACCATCAAAGGATTCCTGCCAATATATCTTGCGTAGATCAAAAGTTATCGACATTAAAAGAAAACATGGATAGCTTGTAATGTCGATAACGTTTGATCTACGCAAGATATAAAATTGCTCCTTCTGGAAATGTGAACTGAAGCCTATTGAACGTGCTTGCAAAATATTTTTCAATAATTCGAAACTATGTGTTATCAGTTTTTTTGCACAGAAAGCTTACTTTTTACCACCAAAACACGCTTCTCGATGCTGTTCGAACGAATTCTCGCAACATTATTGGCAGGAATCCTTTAATGGTGATTCCTTTGTTAGGCAATCAAGATTTGACGCCTATGCTGATAAGAAGTGGCTTTTGACAAATCTTCAAAGGTTCTACTGCTTCAAAGAGAATATAGGCGCTGAGTCACTAAAAGATGAAAATTTCAAGAACTCTTACAGTCTTCTTTGGTGACTCCTTCTAAAGGCTCGCTTAATATGCTAACACCGGCTGAATTAAATATTTGCAAGCGAACTCTGTATTTCGTCCAAGGAGTCACGTTTGAAACTACCAGTAGATTCCTTGGGTATCCAGAAAAAGTCTCATTTTTAGTGGAGTTTCCAGGGCAGTCTTGTGACATGTTTCCATTTGGTACGCACTCAAGTAGGACATGATAACCAATCACCTTACCGAATTCCATCCTTGTGTTTATATTCTACAAAGAGAATTGAAATCTATTTCCATGCAAACTTAAATGTTTTACACTACAGTAACATAAAGTAATGTCTATTCTACTGTTTAACATAAAAAAAATGACTACTACCTTTACAGCCAGTGAGAAATTGTACTTCTGGGTAGCAATATTTGTTATTGTAGGGGCTTCTCCAGGAGCTGCAAGTTAATTAGAAAGGCCATTACTAACACAGCAGATGTGGGAAATCAAAACGAAGACATTACATTAGCTTAGCAACAGTGAGCACGCCTCATATCAATTGGTTGAGTATTCCACAATAAAGTGGGGGCTCAGGCCACCTCTGAAAAGTGATACGGGAGGCTTAGCCTCTCCTAAAACTTGTGAGAAAGAACACTCTGCTTGTCCAAATTACAGAAACCCAAGAACTGAAGTGATAATGATATTACATTCACACTTTTGCTAAATATCGATATATCTGTTCTGGTTGTTTGTTTGGACAGCTTTACTTATGTTATCTCCAGTACAATATAGTAGATAATATATAATTACAACGTGTATTAAAGGTAGGCAATTATCTAAATTTCTAATATGAGCCCCCACTGAGAAATTCAGAAGTCGGCGCCTATGGCCATTATTTCCCATAAGAGACAAACAAAGAGCAAGCTTCCAGGACGAGAACTGAAAATAATCCACACCTTCTTCCATAGTTCTGGCAGACACTGGCACCGAATATGGCCCAAGGCCAGCACTGTTAATGGCAGCTGCTACGAATGAGTAGCTTGAGTATGGCCACAGTCCTGTAAAATTCAGGCCGGAATTGACTGCTGAGATATTGAGGATCTCTATTACAGTTGTTTCATTCATCAGTCTCAAAGAAAAGAGCGTGAGGATTCCGTTTCTATCATCCCAATCCAAATTTTCCCATCTCACTCGAAGTGATCTCGAGCTAGTCACCTCCAGAGAAATATTTTTTGGAGACTTACTCGGCGCTGTTTGAAAAATAACATAAATGAGTGAAATTGTTCAAAGATAGGCCTAAGCGTTTGATAGATAAAGACAAAAAAACAGATGTTCAAAAGAGATTTCTTCACTTTCAGTCAACAGAAATCTAAATAAAATTAGACATCATGTGTAAGAACTCTTTCTATTTGCAGAAAGTTGCAGGAATGAGAGTAATCCTTTGCGCAAAACCCTTCAGTTTAAAGTAGAAAGATTTCATACAGAACTTTATCATGGAGACACTTTTTATGAACCAACCTCTTAACTAACACATCTCTGTGTTGATAAAGAGATGGAAATGAATTGCACTTACGCTCTTCCAATGTAGTAAAATTCACAATGGCAGAGTATGGTCCATCACCAATTTTGTTGAACACTTTTACTTTTATCGAGTATCTCGTCCATGAACTCAGACTCCCAAGATTCAATGCCGTTTTCCCACTACCTGTTACTACTCTTGTATTGAGAGCGGTGCTAGAACATTCTCGAGTAACTGCAGTGTTGACACATGAATATGAAATTCTATAGCCTATTAACGGACCATTCTCTTGCTCTTTGTTGATGTTCTGGGGATAGAAAGAGTACAAGGGTAATTAAGATGGGTTTGATACGATAAAGATGAAGCCTAATATTAACCTCTTAATGCACTTAGCAAATAGGGCAAACATCTTACTTAGTTTCTTATTGTACAACTCCAATAGCATGAATACGGAGAAAGGAGCTAGAAGAGATGCGAGTTAGTCCTGAAATTCTTTTCAATCAAAAGGTACTTAAATGTATTCCGCAGGGAGTACACAGAGTTCATTCAGCGCAGAGCTTTTCATAGAAAGCTTCAGGGCAGGAGAAAACTTTAAAACATAATAAAAAATGGTGTGATGTGCATAGCTGTACAAAAACATAGAACACATAAGAGATTTGAACAATATTTAGAGCAAGCGGCTGATAATTATATATAGTAGGGGGTGTGTCCCATGGATGGGCCACCCATTATGTTTACTTTCTTACGTACTTCTAAGTCAAAGCAGATGGCAGTTGTAGCAGACGTAGCCGCTAGATAACAATTCGCCGGTAGCCGCCTTCTGTTGAAAGCTCTGCTAAATCTAATAGACTGTGAGAAGAACTTGGGAATGCAAAGATGCCCTACAAACCCATATGTTCTAAAGGATGTTTCGATCAAATCACATTTTCAAAAGAATCAGCACAGGAAAGAACTATGAATTTCATGACATTATACAAAATATAAAAAATGTTTATTGAAACAAAGTAGAGTTACCATTATTGATAACATGACTGAAAATGTGTCCGGTTGAGCATTTGAAATAATGGGTGATCCAGACGGAGCTAAATAGTACAAACAAATGGAGGCAGGAATTAAGTAACATAAACAAATGTAATTTATACAAAATATGCCTTACTGAAGTGAAAAGTAAGGAATGAATTAATTGAAAATGAGGTGCAAGAAAGGAATAACAAAGAGGGCGACTTTTCCTTGGCTTCTAACGTAGCATTGAAATCTTTGTGTAGTCAAACTGTCAGTCAGGCAGAGTCAGGGTATGATAACCCTTTGCAAGCAAAAACCGCGTCACACATTCTCAAGAGTTTCTTACAGACAGGAAA
Source organism: Cassiopea andromeda (assembly GCA_018155075.1). NCBI lineage: Eukaryota > Metazoa > Cnidaria > Scyphozoa > Rhizostomeae > Cassiopeidae > Cassiopea > Cassiopea andromeda. Next base: position 7,950 of record WIPJ01003872.1, on the reverse strand, counting down.
GGATACTTGCATTCAACTTAAAACAAAGCATACGTAACGAGGGTGATGCAAAAACTTAAAGCTAAACTAGATTTAATCTATTATATGTCACGTAAATAACCAATGAAATTTGACAAACATATGAAGTTCCCCGATATTTCTTGCTATATAAAAACTCTTACTTAGATACCACAAAAATTGCAAGGGCACGTTTACTAGATGCTTCATTCACAAAATGAGCTTCAATTGAAAAAAAACATTTCACAAGATCACAGAAATAGAAATTTACCTGATTGTAATGTCTCTATGATAACAGACGTGCTGTATGGACCAACACCGGCTCTGTTCACAGCAGCAATTCTTATACTATAGTTAGCATACGTTTTCAAACCACTGGCAGTGAAGTTCTGCAAAGAACTGGAGATGTTCCTTTGTATTTCAATAGACGTGTCCAGCCTTACCAGCTTCACAGCAAATGCCACTAACTCACCATTCGTATCATTCTTCTCCAAAGTTTGCCATGAAAAGGCAACTGCAGTTGCATTTACATGTGTTGCGGTTATGCCAGTAGGTGGCACCGATGGTGCTAAATTAAAGCAAAGTAGAAGTGATCTTCATGGAACTATAATTTCAAAGAAAAGGCATAGTTCTCAAACAGTCATTTTTCCACTTATAATTCATGACAATTACACGTAGAATTCTTCCTCACTTCATTGGCTCGCAGCACTTTGGGAGCAGTGAACAGAAATTGTGAAGAAGGTACAGATATATTATAGGGTCGAGGCTGCAAAATTCGCTTTTGAATCGAAAATTCTCTGATTTTCATGAGCAGCATTGCATTTGTGATCTTCTACTATACTAATTTGTTAAATTTAACAAAAAGAATTTTAATATCTTAAGTTTTTAGACAACTTTTCCCCAGTAACATTGTCTTAGTATTATACAACGATGAGCCAATCAGGATTCAATGCTCTTTACCAAGCTCTGGATCTTCGGTTGGCACAAATATATCTACTCTATTCTACTCCATTCATCGTCACAGCTTTTTATGCTTCAATCTATCCTACACAGTCCCTACCACTAAAGAGTATATACTCCTTAGTGATATGAACTGTTTATCATGTCAACGATTTACAAAACAACAGAAAGAAAGTTGAGTTTTACTTAGCATATCTCATAAAGTCAGTCAATGCCAACTTAGCTAAATTATACAATGCAAATGGGTCTTATGGTTCAAGCTTTTCCAAGAAAACGTCATTGATCCCTGAAATGCAAACGCCCTTTCTGATTATTATATATGAAAAACCAGTATGGAAAACTTCCTTTTGCAACCCTTATTTCTGATCTTCTTTACTACGCAGTGGCTAAAAAACTTAGTTGCCTACAAAAATAGTTTCAAAATCGTCGGCCATTTTGCAAGGGAAATTTCTCATGCAATGTCGCTATATGATAGCAGCGCGGAAAAAGTTTAAATTAAGTAGCATATGGTCCGAACAAGTTACCTTTCATATCGCTACTCTAGATGTTATCGAGAAAAGCTCCAATGCATGAGGAAACCAAGGATGCCATAAATATTAATGGTGAAAATAGGGATGATTATGATTATCTTAATAATGGTATTGATGAATATGTTAATAGTGATATTCCCTCAAAGATGGCAGTTGGTAGAAAATATTGTGATGAAACTTCATAAAATGCAGGAAAATGAAAATTTTTAACTTTTCTATGTAAACTAATTACTACTTGTATGGACACGTGATAAGAAATGAAATTTTGAATGCAAAATAAAGAAATCGACTGTGTCCACAAATTTCAGTTTACCCCACCTACTTTTCTTCAACAGGTGCAACTTACGTTCTTCAGCTTTAAGCACATAATTCTACAGATTTCTAAAGCTAACATTAAATGAATGACTTTACAATAGAAACATTTATATAGAATAAAACCTTGATATCTTCATGAAGCTACTGCGTAGTGTACAGCCTGCAATGAACTACAATACATTGCACTAATTTTGGGGCAGGGGTAAGTAAGCCTAAGGCTAAAAGGCGACGTGCCACTTTCATTTATTTAAAATTAGGACTCATACTTCCACCTAAGTTTGAAAAAATGTAGCCCAAAATCCCACACACTTATAACAGAATGGGACTCATTATTCTGTTAGCATAAAAAGCCATGCCCTTGATTCTGAAAGGTAAACAATGCTTTTTAATTCCCAATCACACTATCAAGCAACTGTTATGTCTTTTGCTGTAAATCTCAATGCTGCACATACTTTGTTCTTTTAATAATGGATTTTAAGTGCATGCATGGAACCCATTCATGTATATCAGGTATTCTCAAAATAGCAACACTGTACAAAATCTTGCATTGGACTGTATGTGATCGAAGACTGTGGCATAATTGTATTGTCATGTAAAAGCAACATTTCTGTTATCTCATTGGCGTTAAGCCTGACAGGCATCGACTCAAAGTTGTTATTATAGCCTCTTATATCCTCTGATTCCCTTAATGCACATAATTATTTATGGCTCTTCTCCTGTGGGACCTAAAAATACCAATAGATTTGCTACTAGCCTCTATTATTGCAGTAAGTGTTCCAAAAAAATTGTCATTGGCACTTTCAGCCCTTCAAATTGCAGCCCTGTGTATTTGCACACCAGTTATAGTCACACTTCCTAAAAAGTTTATCATTAAGAACTTCCAAGTCTGGCTCAGGGTATTTGAAAGTTAGGACCTTATCGTCATACTCTAGATTGGCGTTGCACAGTTCTTTAGTTGTTGGTAAACCTTTGGCCCTGTAGATGGTACCACAAAATTGACATTGAATGCTAGAGTTGCTACCTCTACTAATCACATTGACATTCAATAGTGCTATCCAGGTTACTTTGTAGCAAAGGGGTCTCATAACCTGCCTTCCCAGGATGTAGAAACAGGCATGTGTTGTGATCACCTTCACACCAGTAAGTCATACTAACCTTTCTGCACATGAGTATGACAAGAATCTCCAAGATTTTTAGAAAAACTTTATAGATGCTCCAATTCATGATCATTTTCAAGTCATTTGAGAGTTTTGAGAGTTATTACAGGTAAGAGTGTCAATTTATTAGTTCTACAAGCATAAATTTTAGGAAATGGAGAACGTTTCCCATGTCAGGCCTTTCAAGCAAAACATATTGTAGGAAAGTAATGCCAATATGACAATATCAATTGAACCACCATCACAATAGATCTGAGAATAAAATAACAACAAGTTTTAAGCATACTTTTGCTCTTCGCTAGGAACAGGCTATCTTGCAATGCCTAAGTGCTACAAACAACTATATAGAGAAACACATCGTCACTTGAATGTCGAAAAAGGAATAAGAATGTAATATGTATCCTTACCTATCCTTAGATAGATGTGGGTCCCTGTTTGGAACCCTTGCAAGGGTAGTCTCCGGTTGTTGGGACTTGGAAGCCTAACTTCCATGCTGGAATTCGCGCGGTAGTAGGGCAGAATAAGACAGATTTGACAGCTACTTTAGCTTATAGACAGAGAGCCAATCTAAGCTTAGTGAACTGTTATCACACTGTTTACATTGAAGATTTGAGAAAATAGCACTAGTTCAATAGAATGAACAAGTTCAAGGAGATGTTGAGTATGGGAAGCAGATGAAGCATACAGTATGAAGCCAATTTCTAGGAGATTCAATACACTAACATAGGACAGAACTTGCTAGTGACATTGTCAGTGTTATTTTCTACTGCTTAGTTGCTTTTATGTTAATATTAATGTCCCTATTATTTCAAACCCTCATGTACTAAGAGAGAAGCCTAGTAACTTTGAATTGTTTTTGTGGCGAAAGGCATGTGCATTCTTCTCAGAAAAATTAATCAAAATAATGAATCAAAATTAAGAATAAAATCATGAATCAAAATCATGAATCCAAATTACAAATCAAAGCTTGCACAAACATTATGAGCCGAAACGATAAACAAAGACGGGGTGCTTCGGTGGAGAAAAAAATTTGGCTCTCTCTCTTCAATGAACATAAATCTCGCTGAAAAGTTTTGCACTCGGTATTGCTTTAGCAAAAGTTTTGCAATATGGCATATAATGAATACCTCATCGCTTTAGGCTATTGCACAAGCGTTGAAAGGTCCTACTTCCGTTGCACAAATTGTTCAACACACTAGCTAAAGTATATGCTGGTGCTTTTTAAATCTGATCATAGAAAAGCAGTTGATTGTAAAGAGCCCATAGATAGAAATCTGATTGTCAGCGGTAACAACATCGGTTGTTAAAAAGCTACGACAGAAAAATTACGCAGTTTTTTTACAGCATTAAAATATTTTTGATATCACAAATGGGTGTCTACAGAGGATCTATCCTAAAAAGTCTATTTGATAACCATGGTAATAAACTTACATACCTGTCTCAAGTGTTGTTGCAAATGAAATGTTGACTGGACTATCTCCTACTTTGTTAAATGCCGTGATCCGCAGCTCGTACTTGGTCCATGACATCAGCCCATAAATTGTTGTAGAGCTTTTCGCTATCGTTAAGTTCGTCCATTTTGAGGCAATACAATCTCGTGTTTCACTGGTTGTAATGCATCGAAATGCGATACGATAACCAAACACAATGAAACGGCTATCATCCTGAGAAATATTAGTACAGGTTTTTGAATTGTGCATCAGAACTCTCAAAACAATAATATTGCTATCTGATATACATGTTGGTAAAAACTCTATTACTAGGTAAAAATCGATCTATGAATCAGTCATCATTCATCAATCAACGTCAACAATAGAATAACATGGAAATTCTAATGGGTAGAATTGTTTGGATTGTGCAACTGAAATCACAACCCAATAACATCGTTATCACATATAAAAACTTCGTTATAAAGTCGATCTATAGGCGAAAATTGATCAGTCAGCCAGTCACCATTCACCAACCAACAATGGTGCAAGCAGCTGCGTGTTTGAACTTTCGATTACCGAGAACAACGTCAACAACAAAATATAAAATAAAACTATAAAATACAGTATACTCCCAATAGCTGGGACTCCTAAGGGGGATTCAAAGGAAGTGCCAATTAGCGGGAGTCATAGTAAAGTGGAACTCTCGATAACCGGGACTTATAGTAGTAAAATACAGCTGTAGTCTCACTTAAACGGAGGACCATGTAATTGACCATATAACACCTCATAACTTCTTCAATACATGTGCATTTTGACATGTGCAGTTACAATTCTTTACATAGGCACCTGTCCGCGAAATGTACTTTACCTTCACTTTGCACATTAGGTTATATGAAATCATTCAGTTTTGTATAGGGAATCATGTGTCAACAAATCAACTCTTGATCTAAAGCAATAGTTATGCAATATTTTGGTGCTAGTTCCAGATAAGTGGAGCACTGTTGCTGCTGGGACCATAAAAATTGGTCCTACTTGGCTAAAGTACCAGTTATTCGGGGGCAAGTTAAGCGGAGCAAAGTATGTGAAGATGTATAGGAATGTTGAAAGGGAATGGAAAAGTGGTCCCACCTAGCGGTAGTCACTGTTAATCGAGGTCTCAGTTAAGGGGAGGACATTATGTGAAGATGTGCAGGAATTTTGAAGGGGAATGCAAAAGTGGTCTCACTTGGCGGTAGTCCCTGTTACCCGAAGACCCAGTTATCGAGATTATACTCTAGTAGCGCTTTCTGAGTATATAGAGAAACAACTGATTATAAAGGCAAAGTATTAATTATCTTTTAAATTGATAAATGGGATTATTTTGTTTATAAGGGCTTCTTCTATGGAGCTGAAAAAACTTTGAAAAAAAATTTTTCAACTTAAACAGTAAGTACTCTCCATAACATTCCTACCTTTAAAATGAGCTCCAAGCTTGATGTCTTTGGCCGAATTGAATGGACTTTAGGGGCAAATTCAATTTCTACGAAATAATTTTCAATTCAGTCATTATCATAACCTTATTATATTATATACAAGTAATGTTGCACGCTACCTATACCACTAAAGCATATGATACATCAGATGTCATAGATCAAATAATATAACAATATACAATAAAACAGTATACAATAACAACAAATAATGCAACACAATTTAATATCCTTATAAACACAGTGAAAACAATATGGAGGTACGAAAGTACAATACTTAAACAGCATAACCTATAATATCCTCAATTTTATTAAGAGACTGGAATCGAAAATCAGGGAGTCGAATAATAGATTGATAAATGTCACAAGACTGTTTAAGGATCCACCTTGGAAGACTTGAATCGACATGAACTTACTTTTCATCTCGGTTTTTACATTTATTGTTGACATTGGACCTTTTGCAATAGGATTAAATACCGACACTGTAAATGTGTAATTGGTGTAGTGCATCAGGTTGCTAGCTGTGAAGTTTGCAGCTTCTGTATTGCTAATGTTTACTTCTTTTGCATCGCAATTTATGCTACCCGAATCATCTGTGCACTTATAAATAATGTTGAAACCTTTTACGTCCCAATCTAGAATCTCATTTTGTGTCAATCGCTGAAATGAAGAACATCATTTTTGACAAAGTTATACATCAATGCTAAACTGCATGGCAGTTGCTGGGAAGAATGGGAGGATGGATTATCTAAATATCTTGAGAGTATCTAAGACCAACACCTGGCTAGTAAAACGTGAAATTGTACAAGCAATCTAAGATATCAAATAAATAGCAAATGGAATATCCTACATAGAAAAATTAGTGATTCTACGAAAAAATTATCAGAGATACATAGCTACATAATGCAGTGAAATTGTAGTCAAAGGGCAAAAAGTATGAGTTATAAAGAACAAGACAAATTTGAAGAATCTCTTAATAGATGTAAACATACTTCTACAACGTAGCAGTTGCTTTACACTCCCTACCTGCCAAAAAATGGTCACTGTATCGACTGTAACTATTGCAGGACTGCTTTGCTTTGGTTTTATGCGGGGATCTAGCAATCACAAAAGAACATTACTGTAGAAGCGCCTGCACTAACACACAGAAAATATTATGGATGTAAAAATCTGGTCTAGATCCAAGCAAATTTTACGAAGAATCTCATCAGCTGTGGCTGCAAATGTGCATCACCACGCACAGAATCAAGTCTAGAACCATCTCACATGAAATAGGAATTGTTATAATCTTGCATATAGGAGCCACCTAGATATAAGTGCCGGAGAATTTATCTGGATAAAAGTGCCATAGTGCACATATGCGGCCCCGCTTTGTAGTCATAGCAACTTGCAGTTTAGGTATAGGAAATAGCTGAAATACCATGAGAATTCCCCAATTTGAATGGAATGCTCTTGAACATAAATCAAACACGACTCGTTGTGTAAGTCACCTCATTCTGCTTCCTCTCTTATTCTCTCGTCTTCTTGCTGCGAAGACTTGCATAGATCGACCAGAAAGAAAAACGAGGGTAGAGTATTTTGACAAAAGTTTAAGTAAATTTCCTACAGCCTCAGCAACATGTGGAGTCTGTACAGTATTTAAGAGCGAAAGTAAAATTTCTGCTGTTCTTTAATTTTTCAACTTTTGACCATAACTTGTATAGATGTCGAATGCCCAAAAGCAGCAACGTTTTTGTTTTGATTCAAGGAATGTCTAAATGTTAAATGCTTGGATATAAGAGCCGGTGCCTTTATGCGAGATTATATATTAAGTAAAGAGTGTCGAACTTGCGTGATGAAGCACATCTTTATTTTGCTCTAATCCAATGTTCTGAAAATTAAAGCATGCAACAAACTCAACATAAACCGAGGTAAACAATAAAAACGCAAAAAATACCAATTTCCAGCTTGAACTTTGAAGTTTCTGAAAACGTCCCCCCAAACACATAATTTTTCAGCATTAAAATTCCCTTCGCTGATTTCAACCTCACGATGTAATTTTGATACTTTTCGAGATTTGGAACAGATACACTTCCGCCATTTAAATTCGCAA
>WIPJ01003844.1:0-13611 GCA_018155075.1 Cassiopea andromeda | reverse complement strand
TATGTATATTATATCCATTTCACAACTATAGTTTTGTGAGTAGGAAAACAATTTTGATGTTAGTTCCGATACAAGAAACATTGGAAAATGTTGTATGAATTCTTTTATGTCTTCTGTATTACCATAAATATCCATTGTATTACTTACGTCGGCCAAACAGTCTATGTCATTTGCTATCACGTGCTTCAAGGAGCATAATATTTTACGCAATCTTCACTAGATACACAGTTTCCTCCTTCAGGCGGGAACGTCGATGATGAAAAGGAGGCTTCTTCTGAAGATGAGGGTAAGATACTGAACTGTTTAAAGTACATATGAATCATTTTTTTCGTTTTGCCACTTCCTTGACTTTGATTGGAAATTGACAATTTAAGCAAATTAAATGATTGGCTGAAGACAGTTTTTGCACTCATTGAAATTAAGTCAATGAGTATTTCCAGAAAGGAAATCATTTTTTTTATGCAACTAAACATTAAAAGAAGTCTGCAATCTGCAACAATATTTCATTGTAACACCTGCAGAAAGACTAGACACACAGTTACTGATTCCTCAACAGGGATGTAGTGCTGGGAGGGATCAGCCCCCTAGTTATTTTTTTCTTATTTTGGGGGCCTAGAGACCCCTAGTTATTCCAAGCAAACACTGATTCAGAGCATCAAATGACAAGGCTATGAGTGAAATCCTCCCTTCGCGAACAGATAAATCCGCTTAATTTGGAGATCAATTGAATCTCAGGGCAATAGTGCCTTGCCGCATCGGAATTTCAGTGCACATTCTGGCGTAGACTATCCTTCTTTGGGCGCACTTGCGTGAGATCATGTTTCTAGCGCTGAAATATACTACGGTAATAGCAGGAGTCACAGTGACTTCTTTGTATGTTGTTTTCAAGTTAAGGGATTAGTTTCTGCTCCGGGCAGAGATATCCATTGTGATAGCAGCCATCATACCATTTTCCGAAAGGGCATCTTCTGACGTTTTCTAGAGGGCGTAGCTCTGAAAACATTTCTAGGTGCAAACATTAAACAAACTGTTTATGAATTCTTTTATGTCTTATGTATTACTAGAAATGTCCATTGTATTACACTACGTCAGCCAAACTATCTATGTCATTTATTATCACGTGCTTCAAGGATCTTAATATTTTACGCAATCTTCACTAGATACAAAGCCTCCTTCAGGCGACAACGTCGATGATGAAAAAGAGGCTTCTTCTGAAGATGAAGGTAAGATAGTGAACTGTATAAAGTGCATATGAATCATGTTTTTTTTCAGTGACTCCCGTAAATATTTTCACCTTGATGTTTATTTTAAGAAAAAAGGAGTTTTATTTTGAAATTGCAATTATTGTGCAAGTTCCATTCATCTATTTCGAAACTCTTTTGCGACTTAGTTTCCATTGCTATGCTGTAAACTGTAAGTGCATACGTAACCTGAAGAAAACTAACTTTTTCTACAACTGAAACAAACAAAACAAACAAAATCTGCTACAAAAGTACAATAACGTTTCACCGTAGCTTCGATTCCGTCTTTGCTTTGGAACATGATAAAAAGTTGTTTTCTCTTCATTTTCTATTGTCTTTGGCGTGTTTTGATTGGAAATTGACAATTTAAATAAATCAACTGATTGGATGAAAACAATTCTCGTACTCATTGAATTTATGTCAATGAGTAATTTCGGAAATTACTTTTGTCATAGAACTAAAAGTAAGAAGAAATCTACAGACTGCAATAATATTTCATTGTGGCACCTGCAGAAAGAAATGACACACTGTCACCGATTCCTCACCAGGGGTGTAGAGCTGGGAGGGCTCAGTCCCGTAGTGAATTGTTTCTATTTTGGGGGGCTAGAGCCCCCAGTTATTCCTAGCAAACACTAACTTAGAGCATCAAATGACAAGGCTATGAGTGTCTAGAGTAATAAACACTTCATGATGACGCTTTTTCTAAAGAGAAGTACTTACAACGGCTTCCTTTATGTCCAGCTGTGTCCTAACATTAAACCATCTTCTTTCCAAAGAAGCAACTTTCCAACCTTCTTCAGGGGAGAAAATTGTGTGAAATTCACCCTTCCCCAACAGATAAAGCTGCTTAAGTTGGAGAGCAATTGAAACTCAGGGCAATAATGCCTTACCACATCGGATCTTCAGTGCACATTCTGGCGTAGACTATCTTTCTTTCGGTGCACTTGCCTGAGATCTTGCTTCTAGCGCTGAACTATACGACAGTAAAAGCAATAGTTATCATAACGTGTTTATAATTTGTTTTCAAGTTAAGAGATTAGCTTTTGCTCTAGGAAGAGATATCAATTGTGATAGCAAGCATCATACTATGTTCCAAAAAGGCATCTCCTGACGTTGTTTAGATGGCGTAGCTCTGAAAGCTTTGTTGGGTGCAAGCCCTCAAATCTCTTATCCCTCTTCCCCTCCTCTTCTGCATTAGTTCTTTATTGTGCAGTGCCATAGGGGGATCGTATGCCTCGTTTTTCAGTGTCGCTAGGAGATTCCGGAAAATCGAATAATTCATCTTCGCCGTGAACTACACTCGGCATAAATACAACTTGGCATAAATCAATTGAGATTTTTGTAGTTGGCAAAGACAGCCTTTTGTCTAACGTTTACGACTGCTGGAATGGTATTCTTCTTAATCTATTATCAAAGTATGGATGTAACTATCGCAGGGCAATATCCAGTATTTAAATGAAGGTATAGATGTTACGTCCCTGACCTTATATGTAAGTGTCACGCTGGGAGCCTGCCTCTTCTTAGTTTGAATGATAATGCCCATTGAAAATAGCCTCGTTATGAAATAAACGAATTTTTGCATAAGCCCTCCTAGTTGTTAAGCACTTGTCCTCACCACAGCACTGGCCACTTACAGTTTCTCTTTAATAACACCAATGTAACCCAGGGTGGAATCCATGTAAGCCTCACATCTGATGTAAAGTACAAATTGTCTTTGTCATGTTGTACCTCTCAATCTCTACTATAAACAGGTCCTCCTAATGGCGTGGACGATGACGACGAACCAGAGCTTTCTTCCGAGGATGAAGGTAAAAAAGTGACGCAACAAAGATCACGTGATTGAGGGGTTATGCTGGAAATTCTATTGACGACTTTTACCATGATCTTTATTCACAGTAAAACTTGATTTTTGAAAATGCAATTATTGTTTGAATTCATTAATCTATAGGCCTGTTTAAACGATCCAACAGTTCACCCAATATTTTCCCAACATTGATATTGGGTGAAGTGCTGGATCGTTTGAACACCATATTGCGTCGCCCAACACTGACTCCTCTGATGTTGGGTGAAGTTTGATTCTAGTTAAAAATGTTGGGTGGCGGTAGCCAACAATTCCATTGTTATCAAATGATGGGTGAAATGTTGGGTTGTTTGAAAACCTCAGCAAACATTGTTGGCATTGCGCATTGGTTTTCACTTTAAAAAGTCGGGCGCTATTTGCATTGTGATCGTGGTTCCCAGTCTCAATTGCACAGCTCCTTCACAGCGTATTCAAATCATAACCTCCACAGAAATGTTGGATGATGTGTTGGGTGATTTGAATACCTCTTCCAACATTTGTAAAAATGTATTGGCTGAAATGTTGGGTGAAATGTTGGATCGTTTAAACAGCCCCTTACTTTATATTGTTATGCTATGGTGTTCAAGTTGATAAATGAAGTTACCCCAACCACCTATAGTTGCAATGCCTACACACGTTAACCCAACTGATAACGATAGTTTCAAAGCCATTACAAATCATGTTTAGTGCGGTCAAGATTATGACATATGTAAAATAGACTGTACCAAGAATGGGAGGGCACATTGTGACCTAAGGAGGAGCTGATAAATATCACATCTACGTTTCTGCATTGGTGGTTTTGTTTGCGTCTGTGGCAACTTCTTGCACTTCATAAATACAGGGAAGAACCTGTAGTTACCTCCAACCCTCTACTTAGTAACTCATGCTTACTTGCAAACTGAAATACATATGTTTTCCCCTCAAAAATTGAAATCAATGGAATTAAACAGGTGAATCAAATAGAAATCAACTGTTTTGAGGTGGGGCTTTGTTCTAATAGCAGTGAGCTCCTTTAAACTCCAAGAAAAGGAGCTTATTCGTAAAAAGTATCTCTTAGAATGAACATTATGGGCTACTTAAACTTGAAATTGAGAGAAAAATTGTTGTATGAACCACTTTCAACATTATTTTTAATTACAGTTAGAGTATAATATCCATTATAACATATTATACATATATCAAATATAAAGGATATGTATTATATCCATTTCACAACTGTAGCTCTGTAGCGGAGTAGGCAAACAATTTTGATATTAATTCTGATACTAGAACATTTAAAAATGTTTTATCAATTCTTTTATGTCTTCTGTATTACTATAAATGCCCATTGTATTACACTACGTCAGCCAAACTATCTATGTCATTTATTATCACGTGCTTCAAGGATCTTGATAGTTTACGTAATCTTCACTAGATACAAAGCCTCCTTTTGGCGAGAACGTCGATGATGAAAAAGAGGCTCCTTCTGAAGATGAAGGTAAGATAGTGAACTGTATAAAGTGCATGTGAATCATGTGTTATTTCAGTAATTCCCTTGATTATTTTCACCTTGATGCTTATTTTAAGAAAAAGGGATTTTTATTTTGAAATTGCAATTATTTTGGTAATTCCATCAATCTATTTCGAAACTCTTTTTGCAACGTAGTTTCCATTGCTATGCTGTAAACTGTAAGTGCATACGTAACCTGAAGAAAACTGTCTTTTTTCTACAACTGAAACAAAAAAGCAAGTAAAAGCTGCTACAAAAATACAATAACGTTTCACTGTAGCTGCGATTCCGTCTTTGCTTTGGAACATGATAAAAAGTTGTATTCTCTTCATTGTCTATTGTCTTTGGCGTGTTTTGATTGGAAATTGGCAATTTAAACAAATCAACTGATTGGATGAAAACAATTCTCGCACTCATTGAAGTTAAGTGAATGAATAATTCCGGAATTTATTTTTGTCATACAACTAAAAATTAAAAGAAATCTGCAGACTGCAACTATTTGTAATCCAGAGAGTAGGCAAGTTGGTAGATATATACAGAACTTGATTATATCCAAACAACTATATACATATCAATGAAGCGTAAAACTTAGTAAGCAGAAAACGTGTTGTTAATCGTGTCGAAAAAGACTACTAACTGAAACTATGAGTCACTAACAGAATATATTGATATTCGGGTCCAATCCCCTACAAACGAGTGAGTCCCAGACCTCAGTACTTGACATAGTGGGGGCCCGTGAAAATACTAATATTGCTGCTAAAAGTCGATTAGTTGTCCTTTTATCAGCTCTCTAGCGGCTTGGGCTTCCTTGCGTATAGGACGAGTGTTCTCTAAGCAAGTTACATTTGCGTCTGCTGAATCGGCCTTGTGTTAATTGCGAACCGAGAGTTCTAGAGGAAACAGTTTGACGATTGATCGCGTTGTGAGTCCGTGAGCAGTGCGATCGACAGCCAAGCGACAGATACCACCTGAGCCACTTAACAGCTTGGTCACTACGCCGAGAGATCAACGATGGTGGGGCGTATCAGTGTTTGCAACGAGAACGACATCACCATCTTTGATGAGCGGTGTTGCGAAGTGTCGCACATTATTCCGGAAAGCGTGAGTTTTGCGCAGGAGTGATAAATATTCGCTGTGGAAACGTTGTAGGAAATGGCGGTAAAGCGTGGTGCGATGATGTTGAGCGCGGGAAATTGCGTGACTATCGCCAAAATTTGGTTCGTATTCGTCAGAATCGAGAGATGGGTGGGGTAATGGCGTAACATTGAAACCGAGAAGGAGATGATTTGGTGTGAGAGGCTGTAACTCATGTATATCTGAGTTTAGAACCGTAAGAGGACGAACATTCAAGACAGCTTGGATTTCCTTAACTAAGGTACTAAGTTCTGTGAGTATAACAAGGGAGCGACCGAGTACTATCCTCAGAATTGATTTCATCAATCCAATCATGCTTTCGTAGATACCACCCCAGTGCGGACTACGGGCGGGTATATATAGGAAACGAATAGGCTTTTGCGTTAAAGCAGTTTGTATGAGTGGCGATTCAAAATGAGATAAGAGTATGTGAAGGTCCTTTTCTGCACGTTTGAACGTTTAGGATAAGGCGTGGGGTAGAAAATAAGCTACGAAAATGACGACATAACGCTTGCAGAAAAGATGACGTGTTGAGGTCTTCTACGATTTCTAGATTGATAGCGCGGGTAGTAAGACATGTAAATAAACAAATGTGAACTTTAATGTTCTAGGTGCAAACATTAAAAAAACTTTTTATGAATTCTTTTATGTCTTCTGTATTACTAGAGATGTCCATTGTATTACTTACGTCAGCCAAACTGTAAATGTCATTTATTATCACGTGCTTCGCGGATCTTAATATTTTACGCAATCTTCACTAGATACAAAGCCTCCTTCAGGCGACAACGTCGATGATGAAAAGAAGGCTTCTTCTGAAGATGAGGGTAAGATAGTGAACTGTATAAAGTGCATGTGAATCATGTATTATGTCAGTAACTCCTTTGATTAATTTCACCTTGATTTCTATTCTAAGAAAATTGTAGTTTCATATTGAAATCGCAATTACATGTTGCTAATTCCATCAATCTATTTCGAAGCTCTTTTGCGACTTAGTTTCCATTGCTATGCTGTAAACTGTACGTGCATACGTAACCTGAAGAAAACTGTCTTTTTCTACAACTGAAACAAACAAAACAAACAAAATCTGCTACAAAAGTACAATAACGTGTCACTGTAGCTTCGATTCCGTCTTTGCTTTCGAGCATGATAAAAAGTTGTTTTCTCTTCATTGTCTATTGTCTTTGGCGTATTTTGATTGGAAATTGACAATTTAAATAAATCAACTGATTGGATGAAAACAATTCTCGCACTCATTGAATTTAAGTCAATGAGTAATTCCGAAAATTATTTGTGTCATAAAACTAAAAAATTAAAAGAAATCTGCAAACTGCAATAATATTTCATTGTGGAACCTGTAGCAAGAGAACCCGATTCCTCAACAGGGGTGTAGTGCTGGGAGGGCTCAGCCCCCCTAGTTGTTAATCTGGCTCTACAGCACTTGTCCTCACCACAGAACTGGCCACTTACAGTTTCTCTTTAATAACACCAATGTAACCCAGGGTGGAATCCAGGTAAGCCTCACATCAGATGCAAAGTACAAATTGTCTTTGTCATAAGAGAGAACATATGAATGTCAGATACTGTTGTATTTCTTATTATCTACTATAAACAGGTCCTCCTAGGGGCGTGGACGATGACAACGAACCGGAGCTTTCTTCCGAAGATGAAGGCAAGAAAGTGACGCAAGAACGATCACGTGATTGAGGGGTTTTGCTGGAAGTTCTCTTGACGACTTTTACCATGATCTTTATTCACAGATTAAATAGAGTTTTGAAATTGCAATTAATTTTTTGAATGCATAAATCTATAGGCCTGTTTAAAGGATCCAACATATCACCCAACAGCTACCCAACATTGATGTTGAGTGAAGTGTTGGATGGTTTGAACACCATATTGCGTCGCCCAACATTGACTCCTCCGATGTTGGATGAAGTTTGATTCTATTCAAAAATGTTTTGTGACGGTAGTCAACAATTTAATTTTTTTCAAATGTTGGATGAAATGTTGGGTTGTTTGAACACCTCAGCCAACATTGTTGGCATTGCGCATGCGTTCTCCCTAAGAATATTCACGTGCTATGTGCATTTTGATCTTGGTTCCAAGTATCAAGCGCACAGCCCCTTCACAGCGTAGTCAGATCATAACCTCCATAGAAATGTTGGATGAAGTGTTGAGTGATTTGAGCATCTCTCCCAACATTTGTAAACTTTGTTGGCTGAAATGTTGGGAGAAATGCTGGATCGCTTAAATAGGCCTTTACTTTGTATTGTTATGCTATGGAGTTCAACTTTATAAATGGAATTACACAAACATCTATTGTTGCAATGCCCACACACGTTAACCAACTGATAACTACGGTACAAAACCATTGCAAATCATGTTTAGTGCTGTCAAGATTATGAGATACGCAAAGGTAGACAAATCGCCCTCATAGAGTCTGATTAGACATGCTACTCAGACTCTATGAGGGCGATTTGTGGAATTTCGAAAGCGGAGGCTGCGAGGATGGCTCAGGACGGGGAGAGGTAGAGGAGCAGGGCGAAGAGGGCCACGGCTGGTCGAATACGACCTATCCGTTGATGATGATGAAAGGCAGACTGTGCCAAGAATGGGAGGCACATTTTGACCTAAGGAGGGGCTGATACATATCACATCTACGTTTCTGCATGGGTGGTTTTGTTTGCGTCTGTGGCAAATTCTTGCACTTCATAATTACAGGGAAGAACCTGTCGTTACCTCGAACCCTCTGCTTAATAACTCTTGCTTACTTGCAAATGTTTCTCCCTCAAAAATTGAATCATAGGAATCCAAAAAGTGAATCAAATAGAAATCAATTGTTTTGAGGTGGGGCTCTGTTCTAACAACAGTTTAATCTCGGAGGGTGGATCTCTATTCTAATAACAGTGAGCTCCTTAAAACTCCAAGAAAAGGAGATTGTTCCTAAAAGGTATTGGCTAGAATGAACATGAAGGGCTATTTAAACTTGAAATTGAGAGAAACAATAGTTCTCTTACCCACTCTAAACATTATTTTTAAGTACAACATGAACATTTTATCCATTATAATATATTATATATATTATATATTTTATATATATATATATATGCATGCTATATTATATATATAATGAGTATGTATTATATCCATTTCACAACTGTAGTTTTGTACCAGAGTAGTAAAACAATTTTGATATTTGTTCTGATACTAGAAACATTTTAAAAACTTTTTATGAATTCTTTTATGTCTTCTGTATTACTAGAGATGTCCATTGTATTACACTACGTCAGCCAAACTATCTATGTCGTTTATTATCACGTGCTTCAAGGATTTTCATATTTTACGCAATCTTTACTAGATAACCAGTCTCCTCCAGGCGAGAACGTCGATGATGAAAAAGAGGCTCCTTCTCAAGATGAAGGTAAGATAGTGAACTGTATAAAGTGCATGTGAATCATGTGTTATTTCAGTAATTCCCTTGATTACTTTAACCTTGATGTTTATTTTAAGAATAGAGGAGTTTTATTTTGAAATTGCAATTATTGTGCAAGTTCCATCCATCTATTTCGAAACTCTTTTGCGACTTAGTTTCCATTGCTATGCTATAAACTGTAAGTGCATACGTAACCTGAAGAAAACTGTCTTTTTCTACAACTGAAACAAACAAATCAAACAAAAACTGCTACAAAAGTACAATAACGTTTCACTGTAGCTTCGATTCCGTCTTTGCTTTGGAACATGATAAAAAGTTGTTTTCTCTTCATTTTCTATTGTCTTTGGCGTATTTTGATTGGAAATTGACAAGTTAAAGAAATCAACTGATTGGATGAAAACAATTCTCGTACTCATTGAATTTATGTCAATGAGTAATTTCGGAAATTACTTTTGTCATAGAACTAAAAGTAAGAAGAAATCTACAGACTGCAATAATATTTCATTGTGGCACCTGCAGAAAGAAAAGACACACTGTCACCGATTCCTCACCAGGGGTGTAGAGCTGGGAGGGCTCAGTCCCCTAGTGAATTGTTTCTATTTTGGGGGGCTAGAGCCCCCAGTTATTCCTAGCAAACACTAACTTAGAGCATCAAATGACAAGGCTATGAGTGTCTAGAGTAATAAACACTTCATGATGACGCTTTTTCTAAAGAGAAGTACTTACAACGGCTTCCTTTATGTCCAGCTGTGTCCTAACATTAAACCATCTTCTTTCCAAAGAAGCAACTTTCCAACCTTCTTCAAGGGAGAAAATTGTGTGAAATTCACCCTTCCCCAACAGATAAAACCGCTTAAGTTGGAGAGCAATTGAAACTCAGGGCAGTAATGCCTTACCGCAGCAGACCTTCAGTGCACATTCTGGCGTAGACTATCTTTCTTTCGGTGCACTTGCTTGAGACCTTGTTTCTATCGCTGATATATAGGACAGTAAAAGCAATAGTTATCATAACGTGTTTATAATTTGTTTTCAAGTTAAGAGATTAGCTTTTGCTCTGGGAAGAGATATCAATTGTGATAGTAGCCATCATACCATGTTCCAAAAGGGCGTTTCCAGACGTTTTCTAGAGGGTGTAGCTCTGAAAACGTTGCTGGGTGCAAGCGCCTAGATCCTCCTATCCTTCTTCCTCTCCTCTTCTACAATAGTTCTTTATTGTGCAATGCCATAGGGGGATCGTATGCCAGCTTTGTCAGTGTCGCTAAGAGATTCCGGCAAATTGATTACTTCATCACCTACGTGAACTACACTCGGCATAAATGCAACTTGGTATCAATCAATTGAGATATTTATAGTTGGCAAAGACAACCTTTCATCCAACGCTTATTACTGCTGGAATGGTATTCCTCTCAACCCATAATCAAAGCATAGATGTAACTATCGCTTTTTTTGTTTATTTTATTTTGAGTAGGCTGTTATACCTAGCTTATTCAGCTAATTTAGGCCTACTATGCATGCTGTATCCAGACATAGGACCCCTAGTTTAACATCCCTTCCGAAGGACGGAGGAGTGAGCTGTTTTGGTCGTTCATCTGTAGGTCGCCCATCCAGTTTCTGACCTTACACAGCCATGCTTAACTTCAATTAAGCTAATGGAACTGGCTGGGCTGCTTGGCCACTCACCCCACTCGCCGGACAACATCCAGTGTTTAAATGAAAGTATAGATGTTCCGTCCCTGACCTTCTTATATGTAATTTTCAAGCTGGGAGCCAGCCTCTTCTTACTGTGTATGATAATGCCCATTGTCAAATAGCCTCGTTATGAAATACATGAACTTTTGCATAAGCCCCCCTCCTAGTTGTTAATCTGGCTCTACAGCACTGGTCCTCACCATAGATGCCACTTACAATTTCTCTTTAATAACACCAATGTAACCCAGGGTGGAATCCATGTAAGCCTCACATCAGATGTAAAGTACAAATTGTCTTTGTCATGTTGTATTTCTTAATCTCTACTAGAAACAGGTCCTCCTAATGGCGTGAACGATGACAACGAACCAGAGCTTTCTTCCGAGGATGAAGGTAAGAAAATGAAGCAAGAAAGATCATGTGATTGAGTGGTTATGCTGGAAATTCTAATGACGACTTTTACCATGACCTTTATTCACAGTAGAAATGGATTTTTGAAATTGCAATTACTTGTTGAATTCACTAATCTATAGGCCTGTTTAAAGGATCCAACATTTCACCCAACATTTACCCAACATTGATGTTGGGTAAAGTGTTGGATGGTTTGAACACCATATAGCGTCGCCCAACATTGACTTTTCCGATCTTGGGTGAAGTTTGATTCTAGTCAAAAGTGTTTCGTGACGGTAGCCAACAAATCCATTGTTTTCAAATATTGGATGAAATGTTCGTTCGTTTGAACACCTGAGCCAACATTGTTGGCATTGTGTATGCGTTCTCCATTACAAAAAGGACGCACTATTTGCATTTTGATCATGGTTTCTAGTATCAAGCGCACAGCCACTTCACAGCATATTCAAGTCATAACCTCCATAGAAATGTTGGATGAAATGGTGGGTGATTTGAACACCTCTCCCAACATTTGTAAAAATTTTTTGGCTGAAATGTTAGGTGAAATGTTGAACAGGCCTTTACTTTATATTGTTATGCTGTGGCGTTCAATTTTATAAATGAAATTACCCAAACTGTTTATGTCATGAAAGACATTCACTGTAAGAGACTGTTGTATTTTATAATCTCTACTAGAAACAGCTCCTCCTGCTACTGGCGTGGACGATGACAACGAACTAGAGCTATCTCCCAAGGATGAAGGTAAGAAAGTGAAGCAAGAATGAGCACGTAAATCAGGGGTTATGCTGAAAATTCTCTTGACGACTTTTCCCATGATCTTTATTCACAGACAAAATGGCTTTTTGAAATTGCAATTATTTTGTTAACTTATTAATGTGTTTTGAAACTTTTGCAATTTGCTTTATATTGCTATGCTATGGAGTTCCATTGTATACGTGAACTTACCCAAAATGTCTATGGAATGAGAGACATTCAGTGTAAGAGACCGTTGTATGTCATGATCTTTACTAGACACAAAGCCTCCTAATGGTGAGAACGATGAAAACGAACCAGAGCTTTCTCCCGAGGATGAAGGTAAGAAAATGAATCATAAACGGTCTTGTACTCTGAAGTGCCAAATAAATGTGAGAGGTCCTAATAAACAGGACAACAATCGTGCTGTGTGCGCTAGTCGTTAATAACACCAATGTAACCCAGGGTGACTGCTGTACTTTATAATCTCAACTAGAAACAGGTCTTCCTACTGGCGAGAACGATGACAACGAACCAGAGCTTTCTCCCGTGGATGAAAGTAAGAAAGTGAAGCAAGAAAGATCACGTAACTCAGGGTTGGTGCTAGGAATTCTCTTAAAGACATTTGCCCTGATCTTTCTTCACAGACAAAATGGCCTTTTGAAATTGCAATTATTTTGTTAACGTATTAATCTGTTTTGAAACTTATGCAATTTGCTTTATATTGCTATGTTATGGAGTTTCATTGTATACATGAACTTACCAAAACTGTCTTTGTCATGAGAGACATTCACTGTAAGGGACTGTTGTATTTTATAATCTCTTCTAGAAACAGGTCCTCCCAATGGCGTGGACGATGAGAGCGAACCAGAGCTTTCTTCCGAGGATGAAGGTAAAAAAGTGAGGAAAGAAAGAGCATGTAAATCAGGGGTTATGCTGAAAATTCTCTTGACGACTTGAGAATTTTTGGCTTAACCATGCAATTATTTCCATATTCCGATGCCCCAGCCCGCTGTGCAGGCGTGGCCTAGCGGTGATGAACTCGACTAAGACCAAAGTAAGCCTGGGTTCGAGGCTCACGCAGGTCATTAGTGACGTCAAGATGGGTATCCGGTCCTAAAGGCTCGTGCCAGAACTAAAGTCCTCTCAGAGGAACTCTCCAAGCCCCAAGGAATTGGGGGGAAACGGAGGTAAAATCGAATAAAATTAGCTTCATAGCAGCATTATCTTTGATTTCAAAGAATCTATTACAACCCCCTCTCAATTTGATCCCGTATAATAGGTACGTAAGAGTATGCACAAGTAATAGAAAACTTTCGCCTTACGGCATATTTGCAAAAATAGTTGGTTATTATGGCGAAATTCATCTACTTTTTTAAAGACACAAGGTCACGTGCTAGTCAGAGACAACGAGATGAGCCAAATGAAGAGGATGACTTCATCACCGATGATAGTACGAGAGATTGCACAACTATACATTACCATGGTTACTGTAACGATGATGACGATGACAATGACGATGACGATGATGATGATGATGATGATGATGATGATGATGATGATGATGATGATGATGATGATGATAAGGATGATTATAATGATGATGATGATGATGAAAATGATGATGATGATGATTATAATGCAGATG
>WIPJ01003840.1:0-12354 GCA_018155075.1 Cassiopea andromeda | reverse complement strand
ACATCCTTAAGACTAACGTGTGGTAGTACTTCATTGAATTATACACAACTTTTGTTTTCAAATCCTATTGATTATAAAATAATTTTTGTATTTGTTCGAGTCATTTCTAAAACGCATCTACTTTTTTAAGTTAGAGGCTTCACATCGAAATCTTAAATTTATATATACTCTAGGATTAGATTTTTTAAATGCACTCACAACCACATATGCTAACATGCACACACTGGGTCTAACTACCTTTTTATGCTATGAGTTTTTGCAGCTATCTAGTTACAGAACAGTCATCATCTACCATTGCTCTCTTTGTAGTCATTCTAAGTGGTGGATATACATTGAACTATTATTTAATTGTTAGAAGGCTAGTTTTTTTGTAGGTTTTGATGAAAAAATAAAGTCTACGTACGGATAGATTGGGTGTTGTCTACTGTAGAGTACCGAATAATTGTGGGAGGATGGGAATGGTGTGGGGGGTTGGAAAATATCCTTACCATTAAAGTGTGATACTACTTCATTGAAATATACACTGCTTTTGTTTTCAAATCCATTTGATTATAATGAATTGTTCTATTTTCTCGAGTCGTTTCTAAAACACATCTACTTTTTTAAGTTAGAGACTTCAAATTTTATTCTTTCATTTTCATATACTCTAGGATTAGTTGTTTAAATGCACTCACCAACACATATGCTAGCATGCACACACTGGGTCTAACTAATTTTTTATGCTATGACGTTTTGCAGCTAACTAGTTACAGAAAAGCCATCATCTACCACTGCTCTCTTTGTAGGCAGTCTATGTGGTGGATATACATTGAACTGTTAATTAAATGTTAGATGGCTAGCTTTTTAAATTCTTACTCATTCTTGTGTACAGGGCTTAATGTGAATGGACAAACTTCAATAAATCCAGTTGAAGCAAACTCATCACCAAGTCATCATCAAGTCAAATGGTATAAGTATTTATCAATTATCAATTTTCATCAGTTTTCAATGTATGAACATTGCAACATTTGAATCCACATCGATAGGGTTTACGAACTTTATGGCCTATTGTTACATTATACCTTTAAACTGTAAATGCCCAGTCAGCTGTGTAAAATAAACGCTCGGAGCCATTAGGAATTAAGTAAGATTGGGGCACCATATTATTCTCATTCCAAGGAACACCAAAGATTAATGTCCTGAGAGTCTCTGCGTGGCCCCCTACAGTGGTGCAAAAGCTTGAGGACCTTTAGGAGTTGTCCTATTCTGAACCTACTTCGGTTACCCTACTTTTTTAAGTGACATGCTCGCACTGATGGTAGTGCAGCCCTCACAAGAGGTGAGTTCATACCAGTCATCGTCATTTCAATAAACGGCAAGAGCATTAAGCAATTTCCTTTCTATTTGAACAGTACAATATACTTTCTTTTTCAATTTCGCAAACCGTATCGTTATGCATTGCAAAAGCGCGAGATCTAGAACGTAGTAGCGTCATGCTACATCATTTTGGCTCACAGATATGCTGATCTGTTGACTACAGGTGAATTTAAAATTTCTCATCTTTGGTACAATTTGTTTTAAAACATACGGTTTGTGACGTTGTTAAACAGCGAGACCTCTATGCCTCATTTATCAAACAGTGCATAGGTAATTCATAATCTTAACTAATGATTCACATTATCAATTGTCATCAGCTTTCAATGTATGAACATTGCAACGTTTGAATCCATATCGATAGGGCTTACGAAAAATCCTGGATCTAATTTGATTTTGTTTAATGCTCAGATTCATGCATCAGTACTAAAATGTAGTATGGATGCTGCTAGAGATGATTTATATGTCTTTCTGAAAAAAGATAGCATTATGATTTCTATTTCGTTCTGTTCTATTTCAAGGCAGAGTTATTTGCTGGTAGTAAAAACATCAATGTTTTTGAGATGTTGGAAAGACAGAAAAAGCAGTATAGACTGCCAGAGATGATTTTTATACTTTTCTGATAACAATTCGATTCTTCATAAATTATTTCCCACTCATCATATGGTATTTCATGACAGGGAAGCAGAAACTGAGAGGGGTCAGAGGGGTCGTGTCCTTCGCTTTTTAGCAAACTACGTAGAGTGCCCCTTTCAAACCCAAAAGTGCCCCTTCCAAATCCAAACGTGCTCCTTCCAAACCTAAAAGTGCCCCTTCCAAATCCAAACGTGCCCCTTCCAATTCCAAGCGTGCTCCTTTGACATCCAGACGTGCCCTATTTGCATAATCTTGTGCCCATGTTCTTTAATGTAAGAAATCTAGAACAATGTTTGTAACCACGGCTTTCCTTAAAGATGGTCCACAGCTCTCCATTATTTATGGAGCAGAATGGATGCACCATCAATGCTTCACAGCATAGGTGGTCACTCGTGGAGGAGTCGAGTGGGAGCAGCCACCCCCCAATAACTTTAGATTTGCAGAATGTGACAGAGATGCATTAGTGATGGTTGGCAGGAAGCAGTCATTGATTACGTTCAAACCTGTATACTGGTGTGAGATTGCTTTCTCTTAAGCGTTGGTGTGCAGTCATTGGTTAGAAAAGAGGATGTTAGAAAATTCAATTTTTCCTCCTTAGCATAAAGATGCATGAAGAAAGCAATTCATATCTTATTTTGAAGAGGGGGATTTTCCGATTATCTAGATGGTGTGACCTCCATAATCTTTCCTGGGGCAATCACCAGACCCCAACTCCTTCCTGTTCCTTTTACATGTTTTCTTTCATGGCTATAGCCTACCGCCTACTTTTTCTCTTTCCATCTACTAAGCGTGTAGATCCGATTATCCAGCAATTGCTTTAATTAGCATGTACTTGCACAACACCCGCAAAAGTGTGATACTGTCCACCACTTCTCCACAAGAGCGAGTCATGCACAGATTATACGTTGTGTGATTCAGTGGTGTGGTTAATGGAAGTGCTAATGTGCCTTTAAGATAATTCAGTATATGCTATAAATGACATGCACGTTGGCTTTCATGAAAAAAAGCCCCGAAATGTGTGAAAGTTTCCATCACCGCTCCATAAGAGCGAATCATGCACGGATTATACGTATCGTGGTTTATCGGCGTGGTTAAAGGGAGTGGTTATTTTCCCCTTTTATGGTATGGCCCCTCCACTTTTTAGGTGTTTCTTATATTCCTGTTTCATGTTGCGTCAATTTGAGAATGAACAATGCATGGAAAGTTATACTTAAATGCCATCTAAAAGCTTGCTTTGGTTTTGATAGAATATACATGTTGATTTGATTTCAACTAAAACTTATTTAATTGTACGCTTTTCATTCAAAATGTATTTCATTTAGGAAAGTACAATTCTTACCTTAACAGCGCTGCCACCTTTAATTTTCTCAATTGCTGACAGGGATTCCAGATTTCATAGCAAGGCCCCAAATTACGTTGGATGTAAATGAAGGCTCAAAGTTACAGTTGAGAGTTGAAATGGATGGAAATCCCAAACCATCAGCTGATTTCAGATGGCCTCATCTTACTGGCTCATCTCCAACTAATGTTCCAAGTGTACAGTTGTATCCATTTGTATACTCATCAACATATACATTGAATAGCATTGATGCAAGTTATTGTGGAAGAATTTTGCAAATAACACTAAAGAATAGAATTGGATCATCATCACACACAGCATCCACAAATGTTACTGTTATGTGTAAGTTTATCGTCCTTGTTTTCAAATATCTTTTATTCTTTGGTGGGCACTTCAGCGGAATCAGTGTACTTTAAAAGTTCAAGGGCTTGACTCAATGAGCTCGCCAAGGTCGGAGATAGACTCGAAATTCTTCATGTTTGTATTGGCTAAACCATGAGCTTCAAAGCATTTGGAATATGAGCAAGCAAAACTTGTTCTTTAATGGTTTATTAAAAGCGGTGGGGATGCAGTGCTTCCTGGTTGCTCAGTTTTGATTGTCCAGCATCTCCTATTAGTATAAGTAAATGCATTAGTTTAAAATTGGTTATTCATATGAAAGTCAGTCTCCTTATAGGAGTTTCCTGATATATAAACAGCAATATGGCAAGCTACATAATCAATCTACTCTCAATCCAGGAATAGACATCTCCACCCTACTGTTTTTCCCAAAAATTCCAATTCATACCAGGAATTTCCAATTCATACCAACTTCATACCAGGAATTATGATCTCCTTCAGAAATCACAAATTAAAAAAGAAAGTACAGAAAGAAAGTATGCAGATGCCATCAGTTTAGAATTTAATTTACAATTAGATTTACAATAAAAATGGAAATAAAGTTTTGCTTTTCCAGTTGTTGTTAAATATCTGTTATTTTTCACTACCCATTTGTCTTTCATGTTCAAATAAATACATTACGTTAACATAGTCAATCCGATCTTCATGTCGTATGAATTTCCTCACAAGATGCAGGCCTTATGTTAAACTGCATTATTACTTGATATCAATTTTATTATCCAATGACACAAGTTGATCATCTATTAAAATTGTAATTGTTCTTTGATTTCTTTGATTTCATTTAAAGATGCCATCAGTTTAGAATTAAATTTACAATAAAAATGGAAATGGAGAATTTATAATCCTAGGTTCATTTTGTCCCATTCCTATTGTTCTTTTATTCTCTGCCTTGGCGTATATGCATTTGAAAAGTTTGCCTTTTGACAACATTTGATGATGTCCTACCTTTCCTACACTTCATGCAGTTTTCTCACCTTGCAGTAAAATTGGACATGGATTTTGGTTTGAAAGCAGGATAAATTGGAGGAGCAAAATGTATTGAAGTGAAGTGGAATAAAGTGAAAGCGGGTTCATGTTATGTCAAATATGAAGTTGTACTTAAAACTACATCAGGAAGTGACGAGTACAGCTATTCAGGATACAACATTAGGGAGATGACAGTGTGTAGATTTCTAACTTTCAGTAGTGTCACTGATGTTCAGCTGACAGTCAGTTTCAAGTCTACGTCAAGAATTGCCAATACGAAAGTCTCTAACACTCCACTCACGACCCCAACTTCAACACCACCTGGTATGACACCACTTTCTCAGCTGTGCTTCAGCAATCATTGTTTCATTTGTAGATTGGTGCAAATCAAGAAGTATCTTAAATGTCATTTCTAGAGTGTCTTTCATTACATTTTTAGTTTATGCGTGACCTTGATCTAAGTATGTATCTTTGTAACTTTCATTAAACGTGCTTACCTTCCATTCATGTAGCATTCTCAAATTTGCTTTAATTAGCATGTACTTGCACAACACCCGCAAAAGTGTGATACTGTCCTCCACTACTCCACAAGTGCCCGTCATGCACGGATTATACGTAGTGTGATTTATGGGTGTGGTTAATTGATGTGGTTATGTGCCCCTCTTACGGTCTCCCTCTCCCCCCCCACTTTTTAGGTGTTTCCTACATCTCTATCCCTGTTTCATGGTGCTTCACTTTCAGCATGACAAATACATGGAAAGTTATACTTAAATTCTAACTAAAGGCTTGCTTTGCTGTTGATTGGTTATAATGTGACTTTCACATAATGGTTCTTTTGTTGTATGGTTTTCTTTCAAATTTTATTTCTTTTACGAAAGTACAATTTTTGCTTTAACTGCCAGCTTTAATTTTCAAAAAGCATTGCAAAAAACCTTTGGTTGCAATGTAAAATCATTTAATTCATAATGTTCAAAAAATATTTCTAAATAATGCAGTCAAGCATGTTGTAAGGGGGATTTGATGTACTCATCTAAAACGCATTGACATTATGTTTTTATATTCAAACTGGCTAATGTTTACAAATGGCAAAGCCAATCTCCAAAAATATGTTAAAACATCAGCAATTCATGCATTCTTATAGTTGTACAATGAGGAATTTTCAAAGACCAATTAATGAGCAAGAGAACACTAAAACTTGTAAAGAGGATGCAAAGCCTTTAAATACTGTTTTTCAGATTCATTAGTGGAGAAAATACTTGTAGGAGGTTGACTGAAATTACTGCTGTGATGGTCGAGGATCCGTTATGCCATTTTTTATCAAGGTAGAGAAAGCTAAATGGAGGACCAGAGGCTTCGCCTCAGGAATATTTCTGCAATTACCTCTTTTACATGTTAGGGAAATGCGCCTTTTGAGTAGGGGAGGGGACAACATGAGAGGGTACTTTTGCTCTTTTGCTGAAACGGGCAAGGTTCTAGAACCCCATAAATCCTCCCCGAAGTGCTTGCCGTACCTTACTATTTAAAAATTTGATCTTTAAGCATGGATGTCTAGAAATCACTAAAATATAAAATTCCTCCTTTTAAGGAAATTTTTAAGGGCAATATTAACTGATAGTCATACAACCTAGTCAACTACCTAGAATTCTATTGAATTCTATTCTAGAATTCTAATAGAATTCTACTACCCAATTCAACCATAACAAAGTAAAATACCATTAGTTCCAGCCAGGGATGATGTCTAAAAACTTTACCAATTGGGAATCTCGATGAAATGTCATAAAATGCACGGCCGTTTTTTCGTAATCCAACTTTTTATTAATGAGAAATACATAGTTCTCTTTTGTAGTTCCTTCAATGTTGCAACATCACTTATACCATATATAAATAATGCTCTTATATAAACATGATATCACAGCAACGAACCTTTGATGATTAAGTCAACCTAAAATATCGTTACAGCTATGTTCAGAATCAAGCAATCTCTTGTTCTGTCACTAACACCCCTTCACCAACCTGTCACCAAAATGATCTGATTTTGCACTGCACATCATATGGGCGTTCTTTGATTTCAAAATGAACTCACTTTCTAAAATAGATAAAGCACAAGGCAACTGCCATCATAAAATCGTGAGTCACAAGTTGTGACTATGAGTTAATTTATCACAAGCCAAATAAGAGGAAGCAAATTCATTCTTCCTCTCTGAAGACTTCAGGATAACTCGCGGCCAGAGTATCGCAGGGGTCGGCGGCTGGCATCACGAATGTCGGCGGTCGGCGTCTTTTGCTGAATCCTGAATCGCTTTAGGCGAGCTTCAAAACAGCGAAGTCTTATCCGAGAAGGAGTACTATTTTATTCTGTTTGACCTCCTTCTGGCTTTCAGATAGCATAACCTATTGCACTTAAACAAAGAATACTGCCTTACTGACCGAATTTCCCATGGATGTAAGCCATCTGACGCTTACAGAAGAAAGAAGGGCATGGAAAGGACGGTTTCGTATCAAATGGCTTGTGATATATGGACTTATCATGCATTCAGAGAAACTCTTCCCAGGTTCATATTTATTTTCATCTATAAAGTATTTTTGAATCAACTCTACCTTTCTTTCTCCTTTATGCATGTAGAAGTAATGTTTTCTTACCAGCAAAAGCTTGCCTGTCTAGTATTAAACGTCGCACCATTATTCTGATGTAAAAATGGCGTCCTGCTAGCCTAAGCGCGCCATATAAAGCTCACTCTCAAGTTTCATTTAGTGATTGTTGCCTCCATGTTACGGTACCATGAATAAAGCGTTGTTCAATTTCGATACTCTTTAACTTTTGGGAAAGGAAGGATGCCCAATGTGCCTTATTTTGTAAAAGTCTTCTAGCTAACGCCCTGCTAGAGTGATAATGCGAGAATTGTATTACTGCATAAGGAAGGAGCAGCTGCGAGCAGGATCTTCTACATGCCCCCATCTTTCGGCCCTTTTTTAACAGCATCAAATTTGTGTACGATTGCCCAGGAGATGTTTTTTTTGGTGCCAAAAGAAGTGCTTGCTACTCTCTCGGAGAAATATTTAATTTCCATCGTGTAAGAGCGAAATGTGGCAAGTTTAAACTTCGACTTAATTTTCAAACTTTTATAAAACAACCTATATAAATCAACTTTGACCATATTTCGCCATCTTCATGAAATTCAATGCTTAAGTTTTCAATTAAAGTCATTCCCGTTATTAGTAGGGCACTGCCAAGCGATTAAAATGGTTATGCAAAACTTGCAATTCTTGCGCTTCAAAGAATTAGGCCAGTAGTGAACCACAGTATACATCCCTTCACATTTCTTACATTTTGGATTTTATTCAATGCCCCTGTTTACTAGGAACCCCCTGCCATCCCTTAGAAATCACTACCGTTTCCAGCCTTTACTGTTCTTGAAATAGTGAAAAAATTCCGCCATAAGCAGCTAAAATGGTGTTGGTTCGTAATGGAAAATTTTATTTATGAGAAATGTAATAGTTGTCTTTTGTAGTTCCTGCAATGTTGCAGCAGCACTTAAACGTATATAAATGATGCTCCTACATAAACATCATATCACAGCAACGAACCTTTGATGATTCAGTTGACACAACATATCGTTACAGCTATGTTCAGAACCAAGCAATATCTTGTTCTATCACCAACCCAAAAATGTTTCTGATCCAGCATTTGATTTGATGATGCCCACTTTCTCTGCACGCTTTTCTACTACCAGCTTCTTCTTTTTAGGCAAAATGGTAAACACTTTGATACTCTATAAACAGCCCTACCGAATGATTGTTGTGATTGAAATACTGGCATTCTGTCACCATTTCTGTATATGTGTCTTACAACTTCTTCTTGGATTTGAAGTAGGCCATCCTTTGTCTGCTTAATGCGTGCCAGTTCTTGATGACATTGGCACTTAAACTAACTTGTTTTTACTTCCTCTTTCCATCTTTTTTGTCTCTTTATCTTTCTCCAGATAAGAAAAACAGATAGCTTCAGTTTCTTTTATTTTTGCTCTGCATTCCATCATTCAAGTCTGTTGTGACTTAGTCTTTCCATGTTGTAACAGCAAGAAAGCATGAAGTTAACAAAGATAGCTATGTAGTTACCATGACATTTATATTGGAAAGTAGGCACTCATTTGACCCTCGGACCCTGTAACTAGGTTAAGTGTTAGGTATTAAAAGTAGTCCATTTTATGATGCCATGTCAGTTCTGTTATGTCCATTACTTACGAAAAACATGATATTGTTGCAAAATCCCTCCCATTTCAACAGCTTATGTAATAAATGATGCAAGACAACAGGATTTTAAAACTCAGAGTGTTAGTTACATTATTGTCAAAGGTATGGAGAAACGTTACCAAATTCTGTCACAGACATTACAAAAAGCCTTTGGTTGAAATGTAAAATCACTTAATTCATAATGTTCAAAAAGGTTTTAAATAATGCATTCAAGCATGTTTTAAGTAGATAATTTGGCTCACTAAGTGTAACATTGTAAGGGGGATGTAATATACTCATCTAAAAAGCATTGATATTATTTTTTACATTCATACTGGCCAATGCTCACAAATGGCAAAGAATATCTGCAAAAATATGTTAAAACATTAGCAATTCATGCATTCTTAGTCACACAACTAGGAATTTTCAAGGACAGAGGTCCAATTCACGAACAAGAGCACACTAAAACTTGTTAAAGAGGATACAGCCTTTAAATACTGTTTCTCAGATTGATAAGTGGAGGAAATACTTGTGGGAGGTTGACTGAAATTACTGCTGTGATGGGCAATGATTCTTTATGCCAATTCTTATCAAGGTAGAGAAAGCTAAATGGAGGACCAGAGGCTTCGCCTGAGGAATATTTTTGCGACCAGCTCTTTTTCATGTTTGGGACATGCCCCTTTCTAGTAGGGGAGGGGGGACTACAAGAGAGGGTTCTTTTGCTCTTTGCTGAAAAGGGCAAGGATCTAGAACCCCATAACTCCTCCCCAAGGTGCGTGCTTGACTTAACAATTTAAAAATTTGATCTTTAAACATGAATGTCTAAAAATCACCCAAATGTACAAATTTCTCCTTTTAGAGAATTTGAGGACTATATTTACTGACAGTCCTACAACCTAGTCAACTACCTACAATTGGATTGTACTACCAAATTCATCCAAAACAAGGTAAAATACCATTAGTTTCAGCCAGGGCTGACGTCTAAACACTTTAACAATTGGGACTCATCGTGTAATGTCATAAAATGGTTGTGGCCTAGTTGCAACCATGCCCATATCTTCAAATATGAACACCCTGACCCTGGAAGCGCATTATGGTGAAATACCTTGATGGCTAACCTTGACATCGTGGGTTGTTTCGTAATCCAACTTTTTATTAATCAGCCATACATAGTTTTCTTCTGTAGTTCCTTCAATGTTGCAGCAGCACTTGTACCATATATAAATGATACTTCTACATAAACATCATGTCAGAGCAACGAACCTTTGATGATTAAGTTATCCTAACATATCGTTACAGCTATGTTCAGAATCAAGCAATGTCTTCTTCTGTCACTAACACCCTGTCACCAGCCTGTCACCAAAATGATCTGATCTTGCCCTGCACATCATATGGGCGTTCTTCGATTACAAAATGAACTCACTCTCTAAAATAGATAAAGCATAAGGCCACTACCATCATAAAATCGTGAGTCACAAGTTGTGACTATGAGTTAATTTATCACAAGCCAAATAAGAGGAAGCAAATTTATTCTTCCTCTCTGAAGACTTCAGGATAACTCGCGGCCAGAGTATCGCAGGGGTCGGCGGCTGGCATCACGGATGTCGGCGGTCGGCGCCTTGCTGAATCGCTTTTGCTAGCTTCAAAACAGCCAAAGTCTTGTCCGAAAAGGAGTACTTTATTATTCTGTTTGACCTCCTTCTGGCTTTTAGATAGCGTAACCTATTGCACTTAAAACAAGAATACTGCCTTACTGATCGAACTCCTCATGGATGTATATCTGACGCTTACAGAAGAAAGAAGCATATGGAAAAGACAGTTTCGTATCAAATGGCTTTTGATATATGGACTTATCATGTATTCAGACAAACTCTTCCCAGGTTCATATTTATTTTTATCTATAAAGTATTTTGAATCAACTCTACCTTTCTTTCTCTTTTATGCATGTAGAAGTAATGTTTTCTTTCCAGCAAAAGCTTGCCTGTCTAGTATTAAACGTCGCACCATTATTATGATGTACAAAATGGCGTCCTGCTAGCCTAAGCGCGCCATATAAAGCTCACTCTCAAGTTTCAGTTAGTGATTGTTGCCTCCATGTTACGGTACCATGAATAAAGCGCTGTTCAATTGCGATACTCGTTAACTTTTGGGAAAGGAAGTATGCCCAATGTGCCTTATTTTGTAAAAGTCTTCTAGCTAACGCCCTACTAGAGTGATAATGCGAGAATTGTATTACTGCATAAGGAAGGAGCAGCTGCGACCAGGATCTTCTACATGCCCCCATCTTTCGGCCCTTTTTTAACAGTATCAAAGTTGTGTACGATTGCCCAGGAGATGTGTTTTGGTGCCAAAAGAAGTGCTTGCTACTCTCTCGGAGAACTATTTTATTTCCATCGTGTAAGAGCAAAATGCGGCAAGTTTAAACTTCGACTTAATTTTCAAACTTTTATAAAACAACCTATATAAATCAACTTTAACCATATTTCGCCATCTTCATGAAATTCAATGATTAAGTTTTTAATTAAAGTCATTCCCGTTATTATTAGGGCACTGCCAAGCGATTAAAATGGTTATGTAAAACTTGCACTTCTTGCACTTCAAAGAATTAGGCCAGTAGTGAACCACAGTATACACTTACTGGTCAAAAGTATTGGAACGATAGCTACAAAATGGCGGCCTAATTTTCTTACCCAGCTCACAAACAAAATTTCATTTTTACTTCCTGGCGCGAAATGGGCCTGTCACGACAGCAAATGGACAAAAACAATCCTTCATCTCTCCCACTTTTTGCTTAACTAGTTTGCTTGCTATCAATTAAGGAATATATTCAGTAATTTCGTTATCAAAAAAGCATGGTAGAGTCTCGAGAGTTAGGTGAAAGTGAAAGAGCAGCAATATAGTATTTGAGAGTAGCAGGACACTCATTTGCTGAAATTGCAAAAAAAGTAGGTTGCACGAAGTCAACAGCATACAGAATTGTGCAGAAGCATGAAAAAACTGGTTCTCTACTACGAGCTAAGAGAAGTGGTCGACCAAAAGTCATCTCTCATAGAGGCGAAAGAATCGTAAGGCGAATTTTTAAAAAGTCTCGTTTCGCCAAGTTCAATGAAATAAAAGATGAGGTAGACAAGAGCTTTCCTGGAAAAAATTTATCAAAAAGAACCATTATGCGATTAGTTTCAAAACATGGTATCAAAAGTAGAATCCGTAAACATAAGCCATATATTTCAAAAATAAACCGTACGTACCGTATGCAGTGGGCTAAGACAATGGAGGAATGACCTTCATTCTATTGGGATGATGTTATATTTTCTGACGAATACAGATTTTCTTTGGTGAATGATTCCGGGGTCCAAAGAGTATGGAGGACTGCTTGTGAAGCAGACAATCCAGAATTCTTTGTGCCAGCTTTCGCAGGAGGAGTTTCAGTAATG
>WIPJ01003831.1:14164-43689 GCA_018155075.1 Cassiopea andromeda | reverse complement strand
GCTCGTAATGTTCAATGTTCTTTTCTCTTCTCAATTGCGTTCTCAACTCAACTCTCTTCGCCACTGTGTTCTCAACACAACTCTTCTCCACTGTGTTCTCAACACAACTCCTCCATCTCGTAATTCGAAAACCGTCTCTTCCATGTGCATGCTCCATGTCACATGATCAATTCAATTCAATTCACAACATGCTGTATTAAAGTTGGTGGCAATGAACCTATTCATTTCATTGGTGTCATACTTATTTGGACGTGCATACAACAAAGCAAGAGCTACTGCGTTGCTGCAAAGTGCAAATTACATTTAACAACAGAAAGGAATCTTGGTATTCTAAAGACAAAGCATTTCAGGAAGAAGATGAGAATAGAGTGTAATCCATTGGTATTTAATGCTTAATTTATAAGTTGAAATAATTGTGCCCAGTTAATTTATTTGCCAACAAGTCTGAGGTGCTGTTTGCGACTTGACAAACATAAAAGGTGAGAAATTCCTATGCATAGTCCGCCTTTGATTGATAAGCCACAAAATGTTGATTGATAAGCCACAAATTGTTGATTGATAAGCCACGAATTGTATCTTGGATAAACCAGCATGAAAGAGGGGTGACATATTTCTCAGATCTGTTACATACACTATTTTGGGTATTTCAATTATATGCACATTGCTTCGCATATCTCACTTTCCAGTGACTGTCTAGGATTGGTCGAGACCTTTCCTGCAATCCCTCAATTAGACGCAGGCAATGGGTTTGAGCTGAAAATGCCAAAAAATTTTGGCATTTTGCTACCAAAATATGGTACTTTGGACCTAGTCTGTCAAAAACGAAGTTTAGTTGCTCAAACTTTTTTATCTTAAGTGTATAAATCCCAGAAGGTCCTATACAGAACCAATGCTCGCCAACAGAGGTAAATTTTGTAATGGAAAAATCAGCGGATTTGTTTACGAAAACCAATTAGCCAATCAGATGCCTCTATTTTGACCTAGCTTCTTCATTCCTCATTGTGAAATTGAGTTTCAATAGGGAATGCCATGGTTTACAACTTTTTCCCCTCGTCAGTAACTAAGTTTATCTACAAAGGCGAAATTTTGGCCTCATCTTTATTGCTGCATTTCTGTCAAATTTGTCGGGGCCCTAAGCTGTAGCACGAACTGTTTCAAAGATATTAATCATCGAGCATCACCCAAGTATAATCTACTATCCTAAAAGCCCTTCACTAAGCAGTACTCCAATGTCAAAATCAAAACTAATCCTTCTTGCGAAATGTAGAGATGGAAATGCCTAACGGTTACTGAAATAAAACACGGTACCTCAGTGCTCACAACTAGGCAAGCTGTCAATAAGAAAATGCTAGAAGAGTACGTTTCACATCACTTGGTGTAAATAGTCTCGATCTTTGTAAATTATCTTATGAAATGCATTTGATTAGAGCAAACACTTCTAAAATGAACTTTCTCATATGCCAAAGTCATAAAAGCACTAACGAAGCCAATTTTAAAAGTTTATTTTGCAATATCCATAGCCTAAAACACAATTTACAATATTGGGAACAATGAAACCTGTCATGAGCGTTCGTTTTTCGACACAAATTTTAAGCAGCGTCTTGGATAATTTCAGCGAATAACTGTAGCATTGGGCCGACGAGGAATAATTGTAGATGGCTAAGAGTGCTGTTACTTGCTAGCTGTTTGTTATATTTGCAAAAAGCTGCACTTAAAGCTTTGATTTTTCAAAGTTGGAACCAAAAGAAATTTTGAGAACTATATTCCTAGATTTTTAGGGCTTTTTCTCTTCTGCTATTGATTGAAAATGTAATAAATGAGGATCCCCAAATGCGAGCCCAAAACCTAGCTGACCCGGCTGTTAGTACCTGGAAGGGTCCATTGTTCAGAGCTACGAGCTATGGCGAATGGCGGATCTAGCAGAGCACTGGTTGTGAAAGCAGATGAGGTACTACCTCGGAGGTAAATGACTGATTACAGTCAAAAGACTCTTTTATAAGAGTAGTGGTGATATCTGTTATCTCACTCGATAGAAGGAGCTGTCATATTCTGCCTTGTATCTTCATGGAATAGTTTGTGAACAGTAGAAAAAGCACCAACATGAAGGATCCAAAGTTGGGGTCTCGCGCAGTAGGGACTATCTTGTGCTACAGGTGATAACAGACCATTATCCTGCACCTCTATGCAGAAATAGAAAACTTGGTAAAAGGACTGCAACGTGGAATGTTAGAACTGTGTAGTAAAGTAGAAAGTTGGATAGCATAATGCTGGAAATGAAAAGAATGTAGATAAATATCTTACGTGTTTATGACGTAAGAAGGGTACAATCTGGAAAATTAACATCTGAAAGAACTACATTTATATATACAGGAGGAGCAGAACACAAGCACGGCTTTAAAAAGATGGTGAAAAAAGCCATTTGAAATCTCTTTGATCCAGTGCTACTGATCCGAAAATACACCTGAGAAACAGCTAAATTCACTGATAATGAACTAGACAAGCTTTATGGTCCATTATATGAAATTAGAATAGTTCAGATCACAAGATCTTATAATAGGTATGGTGATCTCAACGCAGAAATAGGAGCAGAAAGGGGTGCTAGAGCATTAGGCCTGGGGAATGTCAGGGGTAGTAGGATTCTACAATGACGCATATCGAACACATTTGTAATCACGAACTCGTGGTGTCAACATCACATGAGGAGCTTCTATTGTTGGAAGAGTCTTCATATATAAATCAAATAGACTATATTTTGATTACTGATGGTTTCGAGATGTTGTTGCGATAGTAAGGATATATCTTGTGTAGACTGTGACTGTGATCGTCTTCTGCTGATTGATAAAGAGCGTATTATCTGAAAAAGGTGAAGCGTGGTAGAAATTATGATGAAATAGAATTTACTAACAGAGGATACAAGTATTGAGGCTAAGTTCTGTCAGAAAGCAGAAGAGCTATGCAAAAAATATAGAGATGATAGTGAAGTGGAAAACTTTTCCTAAAGAATTGGTGGGTGGTGCGTAAGAGTGCATCCTTAAATTGGAATGACAGCTAAGAATAAGTGGATAACATCAGAGATATTGGATCTGATGGATGTGAGACGCTGAGTGAAGAAACACACCCAGATCCGGAGTATGTGTTGGACAGCAAAGGAGGAGCATCTCAACAAAGAATGCAAAGAGATTGAGGAGTTTGAAAATAGAAACGTTCATATAATGTATTAAAAATTGGCAGCTGCATTTAATAATAAAAGATAGTGTCTATCTAGTCGCATTAAAGACGAAGAGGGTAAGGTATTGATGGAGCAGGACCAAATTACAAAGTGGACAATTTATGTCAATACTCTATGTTCAGATACTAAAGACAAGAGAGACTAGCAATTAGAAAACAGATGACTGAATATCCAATCCACTTTGTAAGGTAAGCTTCAGTGCCTTCGTGGCGCAAAAGTGCTACGTTCTGATTGGCTGGTTGCAAAGTTTGGACAACTTTTCAGTGCTGTGATTTGACTTTCGTGTGTTCTGTGCTGAAATTCGTCAAACAGATTCGCTATTAAATCCACATATTGGAAGAAGCTGTAATTAAACTTGCACTCGAAGAGTGTTAATGATGTAAGCCACTTCTTAATTTCGAGAGAAAGAACAGCTGCGAAGTGGAATGCTTGAAATGTTGATCATTAAAAGGAAAAGCCTCAATCCGCATTAAAGACTTATCAACAAGGGAATAAGGTGCCAGATCTGCTTTCAGTTCCAGACAATTAAGTTTGTATGACTTTGAATGGCTTTACATCACAATTTGTAACTCGGTGTGGCCACTGACCACTCATTTACTCGTAGTTCTTTGATCCATCCATCTTGAAAACGCAGTATTCTTCTAATGCTTTGCACAAGGCTATACAAGCATTTCTTGCAGATCGAGCTTGCCCTCGTAGTGATTACCTTTTCATGAAGGGCCTAATCTGACAGCTCCTTTCAACAGCATTACTAACTTCAGTTCACAACCGTTAGTCATTTTGAAATTAAGAATTAAAAATTAATAAGAGATGCAATGAAGCAGATGAAGAAAAGCAAGGTAGTGGAAAACGATGAAATCTCGTTTGAAATGTTTGAGGCTTCAGAAAATTTTGGGCTCAATAAGACCACAAATATTGCTAATTATGTATATGACAACGTAAATGATGAAATAATTGAATCAATTTCCATTGCCATTCAAAAGAAGCCAGGAGCAATACATTGCAAAGCATAAAGAACAATTTGCCTTAAGAGACATGCAATAAAGATAATGCTACGCAAAAAGCTAAATAGAAATAAGAGCACTATCAAAGAAGGTTATGGGATGGACAGTTTGGATCGAGAAATGCCACTCTATGCCTGAGAAAGATCATAGTAACATGTATAGAAAAGCAAAACGGTTTGTTTATATGCTTCATAGACTGTGTAAAGGCATTCCATAGTTTGGAGCATGGTAAGCTACTGAAATTGATACAATAGGTTAGATATAGATTGATATTGTATTTTAGCGAGAAAGCTGGAATCAGGTTAATAGGTATAAAAGGAAGTTCGATAGGGATGTATCCTGTCACCAGATCTGCTTAAATTGTATATTGAAGAAGTCCATAGGAAATTAAAGATGTGTGATGGAGTCGAGCTGGAAGGAATGGGCTATAGCAGAAGCCTCAAACTCGCCGCCCGTTGGATAGTAGTTTGTGGCCCCTCCTTGGCAGAAAATATACTACTAGTGAAGCCCATAGGGGTGGAACTTTGAAGAGTCACTCAGCCAATTCTTCTTTGGCCTATCCTCATACCAGCTCTGCCTCCAGCGGCCCCCACGTAAATTGACTTTGAAATCTCTGAACTAATATTCTTCACTTCGCCGATGACATAGCATTGATTGTAGATTGTGAGGAAACGCTACACAAGCTGTTAAATGTTATAACAAGGAAAGCGAGAGACTTGGTTTAAAGATAAATTGCCAGAAAGCGCGTGATGGTTGCTCAAGCTCTGGTATTTGGTGTAGCAGTGAACAGCGCGCAGATAGAACAAGTAGATTATTTCAAATACTTGAGCATTTGGATAACATCGGATGGGAGATCTGAGGTGCATATTGAATATAGAATTGGCCAAGCAAATCAAGCGTTTATGGATATGAGAAACTTATCATGACAGCACTATTGTATGGATGTGAGGCATAGACAATAAGCAAAAATATGGAACAAAGCTTGAGGCGTCAGAAGATGATCAGGATACATGCACAAACAAACTGACGAATGAAGTAGTTTGGGAAAAGGTGGAGGGAGACAAAGTGATTTTGATCACTATCAGAAGGCGACAGTGGAAATTTATTGGGCTTGAGTTGAGACGAGATAAAGGGAAAGACAGGACTATCTTGGAGGTTCAGATGCAGGGAAAAGGAACGGAGAAAAATAGAGATTGAAGATTTTAGGATGGATGATGGAGAGGTTGAGGCTAGGATAAAGTTGCAAGAGATAGGAAATGATGGTGAGAGAGAGTAACGCCATGATACGTCTGCGGAATTTGAGGTCAGGACACTAGAAGAAGATGACAATAACATCTAATAGTTGGCCAGCCCTTACTTTTGTTTCTATTGTTGTAGTCTTTGTTGTAAATTGAATGTGTCCAACCGGAAATGAATCTGTTCATTATCGTATTAGATTACAGTGAAATATCTAGTGTGTAACAGGGTCTTTTTCAAACGAAGATCTCTTAGGAGGTTTATTCGATAGAGGGGTTTACTCGGCCATGTGCCGCACCCACACACTACGATTTTGAGAGCTGTAAAAACTCTTTCATATTATGTTCCTCATGCTAAAACTTTTGCTCCAGGCTATTATAGTCGATTTGAATCACTTCTTCAGAACATTCTAGGAAAATGCCCATGATGAGCGTACATCTTCACTAAAAAGAGAGTTTATTGAGGTACTCGCTAAAACCTCTGTTAAAGTACTAGAACACTCATGCGTTTTCAGGACTTCTTTTTTTTCTTTTGTTTGCATTGACAGCAGCAGTTAGTCATATCTGCTTCATATATTCTTCTACGTCGGAGGGGATCTGGCAGCTCGTCTGCAGCGCAGATGATAACTTTTCCAGCAAATTTTAAGGACATTGCAAGTACTCTAACTTGTTTACTGAATGAAAAAGTAAGACTAACCTGAAATATAAGGGAAGTTTTTTTCTATTTTATAGGCAACATATGAAACTGGGGTACTGAAGAAAGCTGAAGATGAAAATAATATGGAAGTAAATGTACAGAATATAAATGAAAATATGTGGAAACTGATGACTGACAACTTAAAAGAATGCAGAGCAACTGAAAAAGTGGATGAACATGAAAAAAACAAACTGGAAGCAATCATGGATGACATGAGCTTGATTGAAAAGCTACATGCCGACGCTGCAAAGGAATTTAATAGATCATGGAAGGAAATTCAAGAGAATCAATCAAAGATAAATGCTATGTTGAAACGGCCAGGTAGTATAGCAACTTGTCATATACAATAAGAGATATTCAGTTAAGACTAAAATACATGATCAGTTATTTCAATAATTTTTGCTAATCAGTCGCTTCTATCACTTTTTATAGCAAGGGCTGCGCCTTTACACTACCAATAAAAATGTTCTGCTGTCGATAACTATAGAGAAGGTGCTGCGCTTAATAATTGCTGATAATTGTTCTTCACAGGTGAACTATTATGATGAAATCGCATATTAAAGGCCTCCCTCCCCAAAATAATGGATTCTTTTATGAAGTTATGCCACTTTCAAGTTATAGTTAAAGCTACTTCTTGACATGATCTCATTTCACATTTATTCTATTTTATGCTATATTTTATTAATTTCATGCTAATGTATGCTAGCTAGCTTATGCACTATCCAGAAGCGGATCTAGAATAAATCATTGGGGTGAGGGCCATCTGCGTTCAAAAATGGATGAGACTCATAGAAACTCCTATATGGTACACCCTAAAATTTGAGGAAGTGCTAGGGAACTCTTTTAGTCGCCGAATATAAAGACCTGTCGGTAACTGAAGAATACAGCTTTGTTGGGAAGAGACTGCGACACAGAGGAGAAAAGGTGGTATGGGGCTGTGCACCCAGTAAAATCTTTTAGGCCACACCCTTTCCTTTGTCTTAGAATGCATCTCCTAGCAAAAGATGCTTGCTACGAGTGACAAGGAACTCTCATAGTTTTTAGTAGCTTCTAAAACACTGCGTGCTTACAGAAAGTATATCGATCAGACATTCTTAATTTTCTAACTCTACTTTATTGGTGTATTTGTCATTGGTACTTTCAGGTCATCTATGGAAGATGCAAATAGGTTTGCATATTGATTTTTCGTTCTAACTGTGGTTATACAGTTACAGTAAATACGCTAAGCAGTTCAAAGTCTTTAGAATACTAAACTGTGAAATCTTTCTGGTTGGGGGCATGGCCCCTTCTGAATCCGCTACTAGTAGTTTCAAGATCAACATTATCATCCTTCAAATCTGCAGCTACTTGCTCCCTCTCCGGCGCCCCTGACTCTTATGCATGTGTGAAATGAGATCCTAATGTGAGTATGGGAATGTAAAATACCATATAGGCCAAGGGATGGTTTTGATGTTGCTACTCTGCCTGTCAAGTAAAAACATACAGAGAAAAATAATTCGGCAAACCATACATTTATGAAATTTTATGCTATATTATACTCAGTCACTAACTTTTATACAAACCTAAGAACATTATTGCTAAACCTGAAATAGCCCTTTCTCCAAATGCCAGGAATAGGTCATGAAGTTAACGTTCTTTGAATTGTGGGATCGGAACTCGGTCAAACATTTTCTTCTCATGAAGCACCGCGTAGGCCTAAAGAAATAGCAAGCAAATGTTGGAGAAAAAATCAACTACTAGGCATAGCTGCTGGGATGTCTGCAAGTCAGATACAAGGTATCCAGATCGAATGTTGGAGTGAACGGCTTTCTTTCCATTTCCAAAGCCTGGAAGACTCCGTATAACGA
This sequence comes from Cassiopea andromeda, assembly GCA_018155075.1. Lineage (NCBI taxonomy): Eukaryota > Metazoa > Cnidaria > Scyphozoa > Rhizostomeae > Cassiopeidae > Cassiopea > Cassiopea andromeda. The sequence continues at coordinate 35,677 of WIPJ01003831.1, read as the reverse complement.
CATGACTAAATGGGAGCAAGAAGAAGCAAAGAAAAGAACTGACCGTGCGAAAAGGTGGCTAAATGCTTCTGGTAGAAAAGACAAGATCAAGGACCGAGTACTGGAGTACGAAGGAGCAGGAAACAGAGTGGCGTCACTGACCCTGAAGATCAACAGCAAGTACCAACTGCAAGTGGTCCAAGTGTACGCCCCAACATCAAGCCACGACGACGAAGAGGTGGAAGAGCTATACGAAGAAGTGGCAAAGATCATGGAGAAAAACAAGAGTCACTATAAAATCATCATGGGTGACTTCAATGCAAAAGTTGGCCAGCAACTTCAGGGCGATGGAGGAGCAGTTGGAGCATTCGGCCTCGGAGAAAGAAACGAGAGAGGCACAAGACTGGTGCAGTTTGCAACATCAAACAATCTAAGAATTGAGAACACCTTCTTTAAGAAGAGCAAGAACAGGAAATGGACCTGGAAGAGCCCCAACGGAGCGGTGATAAATGAGATTGACTACATCTTGAGCAACAGGAACGTCGTCCTCAACGTCGAAGCTATTCAGAGAGTGAACGTTGGAAGTGACCACAGGATGGTGCACAGCAAGATCAGGCTCAACACAAGATTGGAGAGAAGCAGAATGGTGAAATCTGGAAAGTCCAACATCAACCTGGAGGCTTTGATGAGCAAGACTGAAGAGTTCCAGCTGAAACTGCGAAACCGCTTTGAGGCACTGGAAATGGAAGGACACGTGGAGAAGATGGCAGGAGAGATCACAGAAGCCATCCAGGAATGCGCACTGGCAACAGCAGGGAAAGACGCAAAGAATGGAAAAGAGAAACTGAAGCCAAACACGAAAGAGCTACTGAAGAAGAGGAGAGAAATGGCGTGGAAAGATATGAGTGTGAGGGAGAAGATAGAGTACAGTGAGCTATGTAAGACGATCAGAAAGAGCATGAGAGACGACATCAGAGAACACAACACCATGCGAATCAGAGAGGCGATTGAGAGCGGAAGAGGTCTCCAGAAAGCCACCAACAGCAGAGAGGGCTGCAAGGTCCTGATACCATCACTGAAAGAACAAGACGGGACAGTCACCACCAACAGAGAGAGGATCCTTGAAAGATGTGCGGAGTTCTACGAGAACCTCTACAAGGATGCAGCCCAGAACATTGTGTGAAAAGAAGCAGAGGAAGTACCACCAATCCTCAACAGCGAGATGGAACATGCCATGCAAAAGATGAAGAAAAGAAAAGCACCAGGAGAAGACCAGGTGGTGATCGAAATGCTGAAAGTGGGAGGAGAGATCGTGAAGGAGAAGATAAGAGAGCTTTTCAATATAGTGATCAGTAGAGAGCAAGTGCCGAAAGAGTGGAAAAATGCCATCATCACACTGATTTTCAAGAAGGGAGACAAGAAAGACCTCGCAAACTACAGACCGATCAGTTTGCTCTACCAGATGTACAAGCTGTTCATGAAGATCTTGAAGAACAGACTGAACACCACTCTAGACGAACATCAACCACCAGAACAAGCTGCCTACCGAAAAGGTCACTCCACCATAGACCATCTGCATGCTGTCACGCAAGTGCTCGAGAAGACCAATGAGTACAGAATACCACTACACATGGCCTTCGTGGACTATGAGAAAGCGTTTGATTCCATCCAACACAAGGCTGTGTTTGACGCCCTGAGACAGCATGGAGTTGAGGAGAAGTACATCAATATCCTGAAAGAAACATACAGAGGAGGCACGGCACAAATCAGAACAGAAAAATTGAGCAGAAAGATCAGCATCATGAAAGGAGTTCGGCAGGGCGATACATTGTCACCAGTTATGTTTACATCAGCAGTGGAGGAGATATTCAAGAAGGTGAACATCGAGACTGGCCTCAACATCAATGGAGAAACACTGAACAACTTGAGATTTGCAGACGATATCATCCTGTTTGCCCAATCAGAAGAGGAGCTGAAGAATTTGTTGGAAGACCTCAACAGAGAAGGAAGGAAAGATGGCATGAAGATGAACAAGAAGAAAACTAAGATCATGTGCAATGAAGTGGCCAGAAGGAGACGGAGGAGAGGTATAGCCATCGACGGAGAAGATCTAGAAGAAGTTGATCAATACAAGTACCTGGGAAAGCTGATAACACCTGGAAATGAGATGGCCAAGGAGATCGACCAGAGGATCACATCGGGCTGGAGAAGATTCACCCAGTACAGCAGCTTCCTGAGAGACCAGAGGATGCCCATGTGTCTAAAGAAGAAGGTGATGGACACAGTCATACTACCAGCAATGACATACGGGGCGGAGACATGGTCACTGACAAGCCACCAGAGACAGAAGCTCGCAGTGGCCCAAAGGAGCATGGAGAGAGCAATGCTGAACATCACGCAAAGAGACAAGATCAGAAACGAGGTGGTAAGATCAAGAACGAACGTGAGGGATGTCATCAAGAGAGCCCAGTACATCAAAGGCCAGTGGGCAGGACATCTCACCCAGATGAAGAACATCAAGTGGGCAAAAAGAACAACAGAGTGGCAGCCGAGAGAGGGGAGGAGAGTGAAAGGAAGACCAAAGAGGAGGTGGCGAGATGAGATCGAGGAGAAAGCTGGATGCGCGTGGATGAGAAGGGCGCAGGATCGGAAGGCGTGGGGGAAGCTGTGGAGGCCATCCGCCAGCAGTGGCTTGACCGGCTAGAAAGAAGAAGAAGAAGAAGAAAAGACTTAGCAAATATAAACCAAATAATGAAGGGCAGATACATTTGTTCGCTTCATTTTGAAAACCCTTCAGGCCCAACGGAAAAAATCCAGATCCAATTCTTGCAAACTTGACGGAAATAGAAGCAGGAAGCCGGATGAAAAGAAGATGGAAACCAAAGGAACACTGCCTTGATTTCGATGCTGTTCCCTCGAGGCAGAGAAAAGCTTTGATATTGTGGAAGGTGATCTTAATAATTCTTTGGATGAGCGCAAGAGTGGTAATTTTGAGGCGAAGACTTCAGAGGTTGCAACTCAAACCATGTACAACAATTATGTCCTTAGGGCTAAAATTGAAACTATGGTTTTAAAAAATGAGGCACGATCTCCTGGCATCAATAGGAACATTATAATAATCCAATGTCCCCAGAGTCATTATTGGCCAGCAGAAAAGTGTCAACAATCTTTTTAGGCCCATATCCTGACCAGTTTGATGCACAGTATAACTTTTTATGTCCTGCAAATTCTATCTAAGATACTGGCACCCAGATGCAAGTGGTTCCGTGGAACTGAAAGCTATAAGGACTCTTAGATTTGGCACAAAAGAAGCATGGTTTGTGACAGTGTTGAAATTACGAAGAGGTTTTGCCCATCAAACAATTGCCTACATTTACAGCATTTCAGTGTAATTGGTTAGCCGCATAATTATCACATTGATTCAGCTTATTTATTTGCATTTGAGAGAGTTAAAATCACTTACGTTTTGAAGTAGAGAGATTTTAAGTGAATCACTACCACGTATTTTCAAGAGTTCAAAAGTGTAAGATGTCTTGTTGACTGCATTGAATTCTCACACTACCTCCAAGGCTCTGACTGCAGTTACACCAAACAGCAGTGGATGCTTCACTTCTGATTTATATGAAGACAGTGTTGATGATGAAACCATCACCGAAAAATGTGGAGATTTAAATTATATTGAGTTTGGTGATCACCTACTTGTAGATATGAGTTTTATTATTCAACACCTTCTGTATCCAAAGCAAGCAACAATCAAATCCCCAGCATTTTTGGGAAACAGAGCAAGACTGACAAAACGAAGAGGAAATAGAAATAAAAAGCATTGAGAAAGCACGAATCCATATTGAAAGATTCAATCAATTTTTAAAGAAGTTCCTCCTTGCTGGAAGGGCAATTAGCATCAATAGCATCACAAATGGTGTACTCTAAGGTGCCAAAGAAACTTCCCCCCCACACTTGTTAATTTTGCAATTTTTTCCAACCGCCTGGACCTGATTAGGACCCTCCATTTATTAACTCTAAGGACATTGAAATTTTACAAAACCATCATTTCATTTCTTTCTTAGTTCTATTTACAATCAATTTCCAAGGCAAAATAGCATTTTTTGCATATATTTTAGTTTTATGCTTTATGTATGGCTGGCCGTATGTAGCAATATTCAATCTTGTAAATATATATTCAATAAAGTGAAATGTATTCAATATTTTACTAAAATATATTCAATCCAGTCCTAATATGTATTCAATCCAGTCCTAATATGTATTCAATTCAATGTTGAAATATATATTCAATTCAATGATGAAAAATGTATTCAATCCAATGTTGAAATATATTCAATCACAGGGCAAAATATATTCAATCGCAGAGCAAAATATATTCAATCCAATGTCAATATATTCTATCTCCATGGTAACAAGCTCAAAAAGACACATAGTTAAGGTATTTTAATTGACTTATTCCAGTAGCTTTAGAGTGTCCGTCAAGTATCAAACAACCAGGACTGGCAGCAAGATATGGGAATGTACTATTGACCCACCATTCAGTTTCTTCTACTCTGCTCCTAGTTGCATTGCTATTGGCTGACCTCGCCTTTGGTTTTTCCTCAATTCCATACCTAATGTATTTGGTCTCAAGTTCTGTAGGAAACCAAAAATACTTCCAAATCTATTTCTACATGCTCCAAACAATTTTGTGACTGTACCCAGTAATAATTTCTTTACCAAAGTTAAATACTTGTTTGCATTTTGATGCAATAATTCTTAACTGTCTCTCTGAAACCCCTTTGCAAGACATAATCTGGCTTGTTCAGGCAAGTTAGGTTCTGGCTCGTCAGCTCCCAAATGGTCTGCTCCTTTCTTTATCCTGTCAAATAAACATTGTGCGTGTTCATTGCTACGTAGCTTTTGCAATGTCTCAACTACCAAATGTGCTCTTTTTCGCGCATCTGCAGCACATATATTTGGGGTCTGCAAGGCTTTGCTGAGGTTATCTGAATGGGTTAGAACTAGGATTGAAAGGTGAATCCCATACACGAATTTAAATGTATGCATTTTCTTTCAATTCCTCCAGCTCTTGCTCTTATATCAGGATCAGATGTACTTTATGGTTCGTTACACCAGCGAAGCATCTCAACAATTGGCTTGTAGTTTTCCGAGATAGAATGGAGGGCGTTCGCTCTCACACTCTATCTGGTTGGGCAGAGCAGTCTGAGCCAGTAAAAGCCCTCTGTGGAATTTGCATCAACGGGGAGATTCAAGTTTGCAAATTTTAGTTCTTCTTGTTTGTTTTTGAGAGCTGCTTGTCGTTTTGGTGAATATTTCACTAGCTTTGTAAGCTCATAAGCATCTTCTAGAGTCTCTTTCAATAAAGGCACACTTTTGACAATGTCTCAAACTCCTAATTTCAACGCATGACAGTAGCAATGAGTAAGAAGACATTTTGGGTTCTCCCTCTTGATTATTGTTGCAACTCCACTTCTTACGCCAGTCATCGCCATCCCCACGCAGCGCAAGTCCCTGTTGTCCAAGGAAAACGACTTTCTCTAGACAGAGCGGAAACGATGCACGCATGCGTATTACAATTCTTCATAGAACAAAATGGCGCGAGGCGCGAGGAACACCGAGCAAGCGGAGAATTTACATTCACTGGCACAAACAGGAAAAAATCGTTACCCTGTCATATTACTAAATCAAATTTTTTCGACAATTCACGGCGAAACAGTTTTAGCCCTTCGAAATCAATGAAAATTTGTTTGGTGTCTGTCCAATTATTTCATCTTCGTCATCATCATCGAGCAACAAGTCTTGCGATGCATCTTCTTCATTTCGATTTGCATCTTTATCGTCGTCAGTCAACAGACCCTCATTAAACGCTTCTGTAAGCTCTTCTATGCGATTTGGAAGGAAGCTATGACACTTCTTGCACTTAGTATCGCTGATACAAATGTCGTGGTAGCTGTGTCCACAGTGTAGCACTTTCCATGGAATACCACTAGGCCTACCTGTTTTGTCGCCATCATGGGCTTGAGCAAGGCACCGGTCATGGCCGCACACAACCATTGGATCTGGTGGACATCGTGTGGAGTATCCAATCGGTAAATTTCTTGTGTCCACTGTCGTATGTAAGGTAGGTAAATTGTAGCTCTACAAGAAATAAATGAAAATCTAGACGTCCTTTGCCTCTCAGATTGATCTTTTGTATTCCTGCAGGGAAATCTATTAGGCCTACCTTTTAAATAGGATCAGAGTTTTAGCACAGTTTCATTGTTGCAAGGAAATGCAACTTCTCAACCTTCTTCAACAATTTTTTAGTCTTGATAAAGAAGATTTCATGACTAAAGCTGAATTTAACTGGAAATCGTTGTAAAAAGACTTGCAATGAAGGAATGAAAGGTTATAAATCTAATATCTTATATCTAATATCTAACGCCAAGGTCAAAGGCCTCTGCCTGATTCACTTGCTTCAATTTTCCATAGCAGTCATCTGTGTCTATATTTCTGGAAGATCGCGGCGCAAAAAAGCAAAACATATTACTTGAAACACTATCACACATTATCTTGATGTAATTTTCTTTTTCCAATTGGTTTCGCCGACCACTTTTCTCAATTCCGGTTATTTCTGCAATACGATTCAAGAAAGTAACGGAAAATCCCTGTGGAACTCAAAAATAACGGTAATTTCCATGTAGAACTCAAATCGCACCCTGTGGTAATCGAAATTCGCAATCTGCGAATGATATCACGACAGCAACCAGACATCGACAATTATGCATCGTGGTTAATCTTGGGATGATTCATTTGAGACCTTATTGCAGTTTTTTAGTTATAAAAATCATGCTTCAAATATTGCTGTTTATGGAGTGGTCCGAAAGACTCTTAGGTTCATTCTGCGGAAGGTAACTTTTTTGTTATTTTTATCATATCACGTAGGAACAACCCTGGATTTATGAGAACTCTTGATGTATGGCGGAGGCATCCCTAAAGCACTAGTTGAAAAACAAATCCCTTATCAACTGAAAAACGGCCTTATCTTTGGGACTTTTGTGACATAACCATTTCGACATTGTCAATCTCGAGCTGTAATTGCCCATTTCATTCGTCTCTGTATTTTAAAAGAAGTGTCTTCAATGTGAATTTTTTCGCCTTTAATAGAATGGCGAAAAAAAACTAAACAATTTGTGTATCATTTTGTTAATCTTAGGTCTCCATAAATGGCCCAAAAAAGCATTTTACGATGGGAAACATTTAATTTTTTCCCTAGATCAGAATTTTGACAACGTGACTTGCTGTATTCCATCCTTCGATTTTCGAGCCCCCAGTGCGCAGGCGTGCATCGTTTCCGCTCTGTCCGTTCTCTAGTATTTTCATCATGCAACGCGAGTTCTCGCGTTTTTGGGCAGCAACAGTTCCTGAAAGTAATTCATCGATGTGAGCCGGATTTGTTAATACCTGATTCAATAAAATTATTTTCTTTCTTGCTATCTATTTTTATGAGATTGCGCTTGTCTGCAAGTGCACAGGTATGGCAAATCACAGAATCACTATCATCCCGGTAATGCAAAAATGTAAATTGATCAAACCATTTGGGGTTGAATGCTTGCTTCTGCTTCCCTGTGTCTCTCATAGGAAACTTTATTGATCTCGGTTGGTGTGGCTTTTCCGGAAAATCGCCAGTAGAAGAAGAGCTCTTCCTAGAATCTGCAGATACCATTTTGAAAAATGGTCTGCTCTTTTTCTCCGCTTATATTTCGTAGAAGGAGAAGTCCAATTTGTATTTTCTTTGTATGATGATTCGATTCGAGACTCGGATTCGAAATTGGGATTCGAAATGTGTAATTTTAATAGCAATTTTAATAAAAAGTTTCTTCTGTGAATTGAAACGTACATTTTGTTTAGTTTTAAAGCGTCTAACAATACAATGCCATTATTAAAACAATTTCTGCAATATAGAAAAATTCTGGCCTAAGTGTGGCCAAATTAAAAAGAAAAAGTTTAGAATATGAAGTGAATATACTGTAGTAATCTACAATGTGGTTATTGATGTTGATGCATTCTCTGACCTTCTAAACGCAGTATAATTTACATAAAAATATTTTTGTATCATCAAAATTATTGGGGGCTTGGATCACGTCTTTACTTTGAAATCGGATTTGTGATTGTTAGCAAATGATTGATAAGAAGAGTAGCTGTATAGCTTAAGCATGTAAACTTTTTTATTACTCTGTTAACTATGTATTCCAGCCCTTTTGGTTCTATTAAGGTTTTATAATAATTATTACAGTGCCATTGTTTAATAACTATACAGTTTTATAGTTGCCTTAGAAAAATAACATTAGATAGCGTGCATGTAGCAAAATTATTTTGTTTGCAGAAATTTATTCTATTTTTATCCTACTTATCACTTGGTTCAGGCTTATAATCGCCCTATTTCAAAACAAAATACCCCCTAAGAACACCATTGGATATGCTCCCCCATTTGGAAATTTTGGCCCCCCCCACTTTCAAAATCGCATCGGGGTGCCTGTCATTGTGTTGCTTTTTGAAAGTGGAAAGTTATACAATGCAACAAGGAATAACAAATTTAAGGTTCATTTTGTTCAGCTGTGGAAAGACAAAGCGAGTTGTGTTCTTATCAAGGGTTATTTCAAGCTATCCTTCACTACGGGGATTCCCCTGCAGGCCCAATATTGATTGTAGACAACTTTAGGAAAGGAAAGACATTGTAAAACAGGTTTGTATACCTCTTGTCTTCATTTCCCTACAAGTACGGGCACCATCGATTATCCACATAGTCCACTTGTCCGAGCAGCTCTTCCAGAATTTCGTACCGAGCTGTTCAGATAATGATCTTTGTATTGTTAGTCACTAACAACAAAGTATGGCATTCTTTAAATACTTTGGCGATTAGCGAACTACAGACTATATCTGCTTTTTATTCTACTTAGCAGAAATGAAGTCAAGATAAAAGGAGTGTCCTGTAATCGTATGGGAATTTATAACTATTTTATCAAGGTAGCGTAGGCCTTATCATCTGTGCGTCCTTTCCCGTAGGATATTTGCAATGAGGTCATCTAAGTTCATTTTGAGGTACATTGAATTCGCTTTAGCCTACTAAATTTGACTGCATGTGGATAATCCAGCTGCTGGGTAACCCCCTTTACTATTTATGCTTTTTAGTAGGAACTATAAAGGAGCTTTTAGCACTACTATTCGATCAACAACTACTACTTCTTTTTCTAAATCTACTTCGTAGATGTTTTTGATCAGGGAAATGGCACAGCCATTTCTCATCAGGGAAATGGTACTTAATATTGCTATTCTCTTACCAAGCCTTAATGCTGAACAGAATTCTGGTTTATTTAACCTCGTTTTGACATATGAGCCTACCCTATATGTGTGACCGTAAAAAGGTTTGAGTTAGCCTTCTGTGTAATCCCTATTCTGTGGTTTTGATGTTGATGAGGGTATCAACATCATAGCCATTGGCCATGACAAACTTATTTAAGTGAAGAAGAAGTGCTACAATGTGTCAACATCTTCCAAGTGCTAATGCTCTACAGCTGCAACTTCCAAATTTAATGGATCCACTGCTGGAAGAAATTGAAATGGCAACCTCTAAAGGTGGATCTGATCTCATCGAATGATGAACGTGAGCACGAAGATAATAAGTGTAGTTAGTTATATTGTCCTGAATGTTCTCAAAAAATTCAGCCTTGACAAGTTTGATATATTTTCTCAATGGCTTGATGGTCCATTATAAACCCAATACCCAGGCAACCATCTTCACCGGCACTTCCATTTCCAGTTCCAAAGCTTGAAGCTGATTCCACCAAGTAAAGATAACTGAGCCCATAGTTGAACATTGGTGGAATGTTGAAAGAAGGAAATACTTGGGGTTGATAAATTTATTACGTTTGCTCTCTTTAATTTATACCATTTGCCTTTATCAATTTTGCGGTTAACGGCTTTGTTTATGGCAAGGGATCCCTTCACTCTATCAATCAACTGTTGCTTTGTCCCGGTCCTCCTCGCCTGGTAACATTCCAGCTATCTTCTCAGCACCATGACTGACCATTCAGCCTAATCTTTCATTAGCGAAGCACCAGGCACATCTTCAGTCAGTAAGACTATATCTATTGCAAATTTTCAAAGGCAAGACAATTACATGTTCGATTCTTTGGATAAAGCTAGAGAGCTACTGTTCATGGCACAATCGAGAGAATATTGCTTGTCCTAAAGACAATCCTAGAATGCTGTGCGCAAAACTTGTGACGGATACCGTATAATCTGCTATTGCATTCTTTTCTTTTATTTTATGCTATCTGGGAGGCATGATGTTGAGATGGGATCACTCACACTGAGCTCACTAGATCATTATCATATCACGATTTTTGAGAAAACTGATCATCTGTGGCTTTCCACTCGGGGGGGGGCATACACATAGTACGTACGCACAGAAGGGGAAGGGGGTTCAGTGAAAAGCGTACGTTTACGCACAAGGGGGAAAGGGGTTCTTCATTTTGAGGAACTTTCTGGGTATTATCAAATCAAGAAACTATGAAGAGCTTGTCATAAATGTGCTGATTGCTTTTCAGACTCTTGAATATAGAGCATTTATCAAAATGCACTACCTGCTGCCCAATTTATGGACAGTAGGAGTAGAGACTCCATCACTACATGAAAGAGATGGATACGAGGTATTAAGGTTGTTGAGGTGCAGTCACGCTTGCTAATTATTGCAAGATTCCAAAGTGAGGTATCCCTGTAGCTGCTAATTGCAGGAAGCTTAAGGTGGCTCAAGGGCGAAAGTTGAAGACTAGAGTTGTGAGCAATGCAGGCCTCCCACGCCCCTTATATCTAAATTTATTTAGGACTGTTGGACAAATAAACTGAAAATTTGGGACATTTAGGACAAATTTTGATGCCAATTTTAGGACAAATACGATTTTTGCCTAAAAAATTAGGACATTTTAGGCCACATTTTAGATTCCTAAGTCATTAATGACGTGTGTATTGCTTCGAAACTCAAACACGGTTTAGGAATTCAATAGTATGTCTTTATAGAATATTTAGTATAAAAAAGTATAATAACCAAACCAAAGCAAATTCAAAGTAAAAATTCCAAAGTGGAGTGTAAGGCTTTCATACTTTTCAGACAAAAAATCAAACAAAAATAAAAACACCCTTTACGTAAAAATTAGCTATAAAGTAACTCATTTTTTGCCATCATTTTGTAATTCCTTCAATCTCTTCTTCAGAACGGCTTCTTCAGATAAGAATTCAGCACGACGTTTAATCCCCATTTCGATTTTGCTTTGTGCTCTTTGCAGGTCTTTTTGGAACTTTGCTTTTTGGACAGAAGTTCTTTGAAGTCTCTGTTACCCTCTTCAACGCTTTCGTCAGCAATACTTATTCTGTTTTCAATTTGTGATAGAGAACTTCTTACGCTTTCTACTTCCTCAACATTCTTTTGCTTAGTTTCCAGCTCTTTTTCTTGATCCTTTTTCTTCTTTTCTTCTTCTCTCTTTTTTGCTGCTTCTTTTTCTAAAAGCTGGCGCTTCACTTCTAAATCGGCTTGGTATCGTTGTCTTGACGCTTTGACATTCTTGATCATTTCCTTTGTGATGGGGATGTCAAGAAGAAACGGATACCGCAAGATAGCATCTTTCACAACCCTTATTGCCTCAATAGTGTCCTCTTTTAGGGAATGTCCATAGATATCCAGTATATGCTTATTTATGGAAAATCCACTTTCTGGGGCACTTTTTTCGTGGGACATCGGCAAAATGCATTTCATTACAGCGGTAAGGACAGGGAATTTAACAGTAAGGCTGGAGTCTCTAAGTCCTCCGAGATGAAGCACAGCTTTCTCGACGTCAAATTTGTCCTCTTCAGGTGAAATGTTTTCTAGTCCTGCAACCGAAAATGCGCTTTGCCAGTAAGAAGTCTGCTTTCGCCCTGAAGTGGTTGCGATAGTATAACAATAATGCTCTTCTTTGATTTCTTCGGTTTGGTAAAGTCTCCACTCAGATCTAAATGCATCACAGACTTCTTCAGGTGAGCTTTTCTTTGGGAAAACATTTACAAGCACTTCAGACAGGGCTTTTGTTAGATCTTTAACATTGTTGGTCATGCCTTCTAGAGCGCCCTTTTCATTCTTTTTCTGAAAATTGATGTAAGTACAGTTATGAAGGAAGGAGTTAAATGGCAATTTCTTTTGAAGATCTTCTGCTGTCAAACACATACACTTTAAGCAATCTTTCCGGAACATTTCTTCTTTTTCAGTCAACTCCAAAGGAGATGGCAGGAACAAACTCTTCGCTTTACTGCCAATATCAACGATCTTTAGCGGCTTGGTCATCTTCTTGTTAAAGACATCAAGTTCCAATAACTCAATTGCTGGTGTTTGTTTTGTAGAACCATCTTCCTTTTGAGATCTTAGATGTTTTGTCTTGACAAATTTTGACATTGTGCTCCAGAGCAATTTCTCCATCTCTTCGTATAAGATGTGGATGCGTGGTCTCATTGACTGGAATTTGGTTAAGAACACTTCCGAATCAGTGGCAAAGAAGGCAATGAAAGAAAGATACTGCAGCGTTGATTCATCTTCCAAAGCTTTTTTGACTCTAGCATATCTCACTGTCCCTTGTACCGAGGCTTTAAAACTTTATGTGGTAGGCAAAAATACTAGGAAATACTCTTTCAAATTGACATACTGCTCCATCAAGCGTACAAGAACTCTCCGCAATGTTACCCATCTTGTAGTACTGTGTTTGAGGGCATATTCTGCTATAACATCAGTTACCTCTGCTATCTTTTGATAATCTGCCCGGCGACCTGCAGACAGTTTAAAAAAAAAAGTGGATATCAAGGGCAAACCGGTCAACATAAAATTGGAGTGAGCTGACCCCTTTCCTGAATGCGTTGTGTACAATGTGAAGGGGACATGTTCCGATATCGAGAAATGTTGTGTTCTCAATGTTTTCCAAGAGTAGACGTTGAAACTTTTTGTTCACATTAGGTCCATCCATTCCTAAGTGAAGCATGTATTTGATATCAAGACCAACCTTTTTTATGAATTCATAAAAATGTTCCACAAGTTTTTCAGAAGGACAGTGGTCTACAAATAACGAACCTCAATATGCCATGGTTACAGCATCAAAACGGTCACTCCAATATTGAACATAACCATCGTATTGTTTTTTTGTTTGAGAGGTTGTGGTCTAATCAAACTTGAACGAGAAAGGCTTTCCCTTTAGATCAATTTTGAGTAAATCTTGAAAGTATGGTGAAAGACCAAACTGAATCACATACTTCATTTTGGTTTCGTTCTGGCTGTACTTTTCCGCTATCTTAGAATCTGGAAACATTGTCTTAAACCTATCACCGTCACCATTTGCTGAAGCGAAAGACAAGTTTGAATCAACACACTTCAAGGCTTGAATAGTTTCAGCTCTGATTACTTGTTCCTCCAATGTCAAACTTGGTGATGGTTCACCATAATCATAGCATTTTACTGTGTTGAGTTAACAAAAATTTGCTGACTTCTCTGACTTTTCAACTGTTTCAAATGAAATGTACCTTGCCATCGATGCGAAAGCTTTTGCTACACACAGTGCAGAAAGCTTTTGAAGGATCACCACTAGTACTTCTCAACCACTTAAAGTCTGTTTCCCATATACTGTTATATGTAGCTTTTCTCTTTCCCATTTTTACTACACTAAAATAAACAGAAATTGAGATTTCACTTCAGGCCGCGTCTTCGATGCACCCCGTTGCACGTTTCTTTATTTTCGCTCGTTATCCGAGGATAGAATAGAAAATAAAAGCACTTATTATGTAGATTAACGGCTTGCAAATTTAATGGTGTATTGCACTTTTTTGCTGAAGAACGATAAATGCAAAAACATATCGATATTTACCTTTAACGTCGTCCTTTCATGTCCTAATTTCCACCGATTCAAAAGTGCACATATCAAAATGATCCTTGGTGTTCCATCTACCTCGTTTCTGTATCCATTTGAATGAGGCTATCGCAAGAGCGCGCGAAATCCTGTTTCAAAAGACGCAATGGCGCTTGCAAAATTGGCAAATTTGACAGAAAAGTGTATGGCCTAGCGGAAAGAAATAAAAAACCAATTTTCTGGGGCTACAGCGCTCCTATAGTTACAGATGATATGTAGTGATGTATAAGGCATTGCTTTTCAACAGATTCAGCTTTAGAATATTCAAAACAACGATTAAAAGTGAGATTTAGAAACAACGATCCGATCAATGCGAAGAAAATCGCTTGTCGTGCGGTCATGATCACATGATTGACCAAGCTACTTATAGTACTTATTGTAAACAATTGACTAAGAGTGTGAATGAAAAAAACTAAATTTTCAAACATGCCACAACTCCTAAAAGTGAAAAATTAGGACATTTAGGACATTTTGCCCTATTTTAGGACAATTTAGGACAAAAATCTATAATTCTGAAAATTTAGGACATTTAGGACAGTTAGGACGATGTGGGAGGCCTGGCAATGCCAATGAAGCATGCAATTTACCTGCAAATGCCACAAAAATGCGTACACTATTAAGCATTTGGCTATTTATTTACCGTAAGCCAGTGGAACATAGTAATTAGTCTAGCTATTTAATGAGAAAAAGTTTCAGTAAAGCTGAAAGCTCATTTAATGAGCAAAAGTTTAGCCAGAGTGTCATAGGATATAGGGACATGAGAGAAGATATCGATTTTTCAAACTCGAATTGCCAAAAACCTGACCTGGTAGAATAAAATGGATGCTGTTTGTGAATTCAGCGTTGCACAAATGTTCTAAATCAACATAAAGTTCTTAGAAACCTTTCAAAAAGTAATTTTTGTTGCCTAGTGCAATCAAAATTTAACTGCTACCTTTTTGTTGTTTTAGAGGTGAAGGAGTACATCTTGAAAAGCACACAAGAACAAACTTCAGCAAGAAGGCGTTCATTGTCATTTTCTGCAAATTGACATGTACAATCATTGTTTACATTATGTAGCACTTCAAGCTATTAAGATTCTTCTTAGATACATTGAACATCATCAATAGCTTTTAAACATTAATCAAATAAACCGAATCATAGCAATTAGTTTAGAACAATCACATTTGGCACAGCATGTCTATCTGTAGCTCAGTTTCAGTCTTCCATAGCAAGGTTCCTGTCTACTTAAACTTTGCAAGCTTGTTATTAATCGGCCCTTTAAAACACTTCTCAGACTTCTGGAATTCAGCGATCTCCGGTATTTCCTGCAACATATAGAAATTCTTTATATAAAGCGATGGCTAGAAATAATAACCTAAAGTCTTTAAAAACAATACTTAACATTAGACATGCCTCATTTAGTAGCAGTGGAAACCATAAGAGTTGAGCAAGCAAAGGACTTCCCTTCCAAGTACTGCAGAGTAGAACAATTGTCCAAGGCAATATTGCCATACACGTTTTTTGTAGTTTTCGCGGCCCCAGTACCGACACCTTCATAACTTTTACATGAATCCTATATCAAAACTTTTTAAGGACTTTCTTAACAAAAATTCTTGGGCTCTAATGTTTTGCGCATTTATGTTAAAGGAATATGAAAAAGATCCATGTACACTTGAAATAATGGCGAATAGGAGTAACTAACATAAACTATACGGTGGGAGAGCAGCCATCATCATATACAGAGTAGCATTCTGTGGTACCTGGTGTTAGCTACACTTCTGTGCCTTGAGGCAACCTTACACCTAGGCCTAATTTAGACTGATAACATAAACAGCTCTCTGATCTTATATTTTTTGACGAAAACCAAACACTAACTCTAAATCATTAAACACAGAGTGCACAATAATAATCACACAATAATGTAATGACATGTCAAGTGAGAAACATGTCATAAATACAAAAAATTGTCCAGAAGGAGTGTTTACGACACACAACAAGGCTAAACAGGAATCCAAGATCGGCACACAAAACATGACAGCTAAAGGAATACGCAATACAATACAAAATATACTAGATAATATAAAACCATAACAACGAAAAAGCCGCAACATTCTTTTCACATACTAAAAGCTTTTTTCGTCCGACACTCATCAGAGTATGAAAACGTCGGATAGTGACCTAAAGATTAACCGAAATATATATCCAGATGCGGTTACATATGATAGGATGCGTCTAATTGGCCCCAAGTGTGACAAATTAGGATCCTAAGTTCGCACAATTTGACTTTTCTACAGCCTCTTTAAATCCATTGCACTGGTTTCAGTTTGCCGACTATGCAGCTGTTACTACGAGTCTGGAGCAAGAGAATCAGCTTTTACTGAACCATTTTTCTAGATGGTGTAATTGGGCTGATAAATGCTCCTCAATTGGAATCAAAAAGTCTTCAACTTCATCTGTGCAATTTTTGCCTAAACTTATCATTAATCATGATCTCGTTCCCACTGTTAGCATTGGCAGTTCTTTCAAATATCCCGGCAGATACTTCTCCTTCTCTATGGATAACGTAGAGCACAGATCTATTTTATTGGAAACTATTAATGACTTATTATGTACAATAGATAAAATCCCTTGCCATCCACAAAATAAACTGTTGCTATAACATCACTATGTTCTCTCTAAAATTTCTTGGCACCTCACTATAGCTGATCTTAGCAAAACGTGGGTAATTGAAACGCTAGATAACAAAGTTGCGGATTATGTGCGTCGGTGGTTTGAATTGCCAATAAGCGCCACCTTAAGTAATCTCATAATCAGCAAATCAAGCTATGGCCTAAGTCTTATTCTTCCATCTACCAAGTTTATACAGTGTCAAACCATAATTCGGAATAGTTTAAAATCCTCTCCTAATTCTGATATAAAAGCTTTGTGGCAGGATTCTAACACCTTTACAAACATTCAATATGATCAGTACAGAAATGCAAAACAAGTTGTCAAATCTATTCAAACTTTCCACCATCATCGTATAACAAGTGAATTAACATCACAAGGACTAGTTATTTCATCGGTTTTTAAATACGCTTCAAAGGTTACCACTAGCATTTGGTCAAACGTTCAACAAAAACTACCCAAGAATATTTTCAACTTTTCTCTGAAATACTTAACAAATACATTGGTAACTCGAAAAAACCCCTCAAACTGGTCCATCTCTCAATCATCAGCATGCTCCTTTTGCCTTCAATCTGAAACTTTGCAACACATTGTTTCTAGCTGTAAGCTGTATCTAGAACATGGTAGGTATACATAGAGACATGATTCTGTCCTAAATTCCATATCTAAGACGTTTTCCACACTTAAAGATTACTCATTATATGCAGATCTTCCTGCTTTTATATCCCCTTCTTTTATCACAGGTCACAGGTAGTGCTTTCCAACCCGATCTTCTCATAATTACTAAGGAAAAGGTCCTGTATATTCTTGAGCTCACTATTGGTTTTGAAACTAACATACAAATCAATAGTGAGTGTAAGGCTTCAAAATACTATCCTCTACAACAAACTCTACTTCCGAACTATAAAAAAATCAAATTTATAAATCTTTCTATGGGAGCCCTTGGCACTATTGGGTCTTCTTCCGAATCTTTTATTAATCTTCTTACATCTCTCGGTTTCAACGACAAAGTGCAAAAACACATTTCATCTAACCTCATCAACATAACTATAAGAAGTACATACTTTATTTTCTGCTGCCGAAATAAACCATGGACAAAGCCTGACTTACTAAACTTATGAGAAATACTATTCATCTTTTTTTCATTTTATTTTATTTTACATTCTATTCCATTGATGTCACATTAACTATTTTTTTTGTTTTGTTTTGTTAAGTAGTTAACCTGACAGCCAGTTGTACGTTGCCTAGTTTTAGAGAGACGTATAATTTTACTTTAGTTATATGAGAATGAAATTGAAGTTTGAAAAAAATTAATATTATTATTATCTTCTGAAAGCTGTTGCTGAAGGGATTTTAGTCACAAATATCTTCATGTTTTTCTCGTATCTGTTGAATTAATTTGTGTTGAAGAGCAGGGGTGAACAGTGAGGGCAGCTGTCCTTCCTGTTCTAGTGAAAGGGGAGCAAGGGGCAAGGATGCCCTTTTCAGTAAATCGTATTTTTTGAAACAATTACATCATAGAATAGCTCAAAGTACACTCGTGCAGTTGAAGCATCAGAATGATTCTATTTATGTCACATAACTGTTGCAGTGAAATGGGGATATGGCTGCAGACACTGAGGAAATGGTCATTAAAAAGGCATTGCCTAGTGTATCCACAGAAGAAAGCCACCCCCCTTGCTCTTAGTTGCTTCTGGCATGCCTGTTGAAATGTTTTCTTGCAATTTGAACGTAGTTCTATATGTTCAGTATAAGATAACACGTGTGTTTTAAAAATGGAAAAATGCTCGCAGTGTGAATTTGAATATGAACTGATTCAAATTCAAAGATAGAAGTTACAGCTTTAAATATATTATAAACTGCATCTTAAATATACTTCAAAAAAACTCATTTTATTTCCTCTCTTTGTAGGTACTATTTATGCCCAATTTTCATTGCAAAATAGCATGCTTCTGTGTATATTTTAGTTTTGTGCTTTATTACAACCTGCTTTTGGTTCTTTCTATCACTTTACAATCATTCTATGCTGATTCTCTAATTCTGACCTCCCATTTACTTTGACCCCGCCATTTATTAATTTTCAGAATTTTTCCAATCCCCCTCTGTTTATTAGGAACCCCTGTTTATTTGAATTCATAAACATGATATTCTAATGTAGTTGTCTTGGTTTCAAGCTATGCTATCAGAAGAATTTCCTGCCAAATTTCATTGCAATATGGCTCTAAACATCGAAGTTGTAGAGTTGAAAAAAGGCAAAACACAAAAAGATATTTTGTGAACAAAATCTCTTTAATAAGAGCTTTCATATTATATATGAAATATGTCAAAAGGACCGGTACACATCAAGGTATTAGCATTCAAAAGCTGGGTCACGCATGACTAATTTTGAGAACAGCTGTTGTCTTTACCCCCTTTTTTGGGGAAAACCACATAGGTTTTCAAATTTTCTCCCAAGAATTTGCTAAAACATACAGAAAACAGCCTATTGTCAAAATTTCTTTACAATCACATAAGTCAAATTGGAATACTGTGAATTTGAAGTTTGGCAATGAAATTATGACCTTTGTTCCACTTCAATGGACACAAAAACATGCCAATTTGTATGGTCCATAACTTCATGAAACCTAGTCCAATTTAGAAAAAATAAAGTTTGCAGGAATCAGGATGAAAAGTTCCCTCTGAACTATTTCGTAATTTGTATTTGATCCAACAAATAAACCTTTTCTGGGTTTGAGCTAGGTTAATGAGTTTCTTAGAGCTGTTTTAGCAGCATTGCATAAGCTAATTTAATAGATGAAGTTCAAAATGAAATGGCCCAAGAAATATTAATCTACAATGGCTGAAGATGTAAAAAAAACATCTGTATGGTCTTCCTTAGGCTAAAAATGGTTGCAAACGGCGCAGATAAAGTCCAGGAATCAGATTTACATAGGTAACTATTTCGTAAGTTGTATTTGATCCAACAAAAATTATTTAACTGAAATAGCTAAATTGTATTTTATTCTAACGTTAACTTGATGTTTCACAACTGCTTGTTATCAGGGAAATAAGGGGACATCTGCATCTTGAAATTACGACGTGTAAGAGAGCAACTGCCTACATATTTGAAATCAGCACGAAAAATAAATGTAGATAAGTATTTCTAGATTTCATATGATTAAAATAAGCGACAACTTGTCGACCAGTGCTATTAGAAAATATGAAAACCCTGTAAATACAACATATCCCACACAACAAAATTCTATTTTTCAAGTGTACATCTAAAATTCGAATATACAAAACCAAAATACTTCTAGCAATCCTTACCTCAAACCTCTTGAGAAAGGCCTGAAACAAAGATATAAACATACAACAATATTTGCAAAAATAATGGAGCAAGTAAAAACATCTGCAACTATAGAAGTTTAATACGAATTGATGTATTCTGCAGACACTGCTGCTGTTTGTCCAATTATCCAATATGAAGCAATCTGTTTTGATAAAGTAGGTTTAGCACAGAACAGTAATACCAGACCTTTTCGTTTTATGCGGGCGATCAGCCACGCTTGCGCAAACGCCCTCGCAAAACTGTTTAGAGGGGCGATGAACCGCCCCTGCAACAACCTGATCTAGCGCCCAACAATTATTACTCAGTACAGAGTAGCCGTGGTCCAGTGGTAATGCACCCGACTCAGACCTGGTCCTGGGCTCCAGGCACATCGCAGGACATTGGTAGAGTCAGGAAGGGCAACCAGTTTTAAATGTTCTTGCCACATTAGAGGCACCCTCCAAGCCCCAAAGAATTGGGGGAAACGGAGGTAAAATCGAAAGAAAATTACTACTTACTACACTGCCGAACATCAAAAGCTGTATGTGCCTATCATCAAAGACTTTCCGCACATGAGACTCGAGGAAGTTGGTTTGGAACTTTCTGTAACAGATTGCTACAAAAAAAGTGCATACCGACCCTCCCCCTACTGTTATGTACTTCTTGAATGACCCCTTTCTGAACAGTGAGCTCTGGAGACATTAGCTGATCGTTTTGCGTTGTTTTGTCACTGACCTTTTAGGTGATTTCTATCAAGTTCGGACGGTCCTCGGAGTGTACCAATGCGTTTTCCTGATTGTTCATGAAGCATATAACCTCCCAATGTCGACATTTCCCTCTATTCTTGGCATTTTGTTTACAAAAAAGCGATAATCATGCTCTTTCTTAAAAAGGACAAAATATGTTGCCAGACCCGTAACTAGTATGTTGTTGGCGGCACTGTTGGGGGTTCAACGAAGCAAACACTTTTATCGCCAACCGCCCTCCAAGTTTGATTTGTACGGCTTATATTCCACCCTTGTGACTATTTTTCATGAAAAGGCTCGAGTAATAGGCATCCAGTGCGAGTAATAGGCATCCAGTGCGAGTACGAGTACGAGTTCTCAACTTGGCAACTGATTCACATACATTGATAAGTAATCAACGCAGGAGGTCTTACTTACAGCAGTCGTCCAGGGTGACTTTGCTGCTCCTATACCGTTCGTAATTCTGATTTCAATAAACCTCTGCGCTGTTTTCAAGGCACAGCTCTGAACAAATTAAGTGGCAGCATGAGTACAAAGTTCACGCTTTGTAGGACGTGGGAGATTCAATCATACTTGTACTCGAACTGGACCTAAATCTCTTTTATGCTTGGGCTAATGAATATTCTGCTCTTACACCTGAGATTCTCAACATTACAGCCCATGGGCCACATGCGTATGACAAAGTAATTTCATCCTAACCGAGAATGCTCTATATCTAGAGATACTTTTAAGCTATTTCTTTCTATCTTGTCTTCCTGTAGCACTAAATGGGATAAATGTCGACTAAAATCTGGATACCACTTTAAACGTAATACTATTCACTACGGTGCATAGAAACTATGCTACGCCTCTCTTAGTCAAACCTCTT
>WIPJ01003831.1:0-11904 GCA_018155075.1 Cassiopea andromeda | reverse complement strand
CAAGAACGGTTTCACTAAGGTTCATAGAAACTATGCTACACCTCTCTTAGTCAAACCTCTTCAAGAATGGTTTCACTAAGGTGCATAGAAACTAGGCTACGCCTCTCTTAGTAAAACCTCTTCAAGAACGGTTTCACTAAGGTTCATAGAAACTAGGCTACGCCTCTCTTAGTCAAGCCTCTTCAAGAACGGTTTCACTAAGGTGCATAGAAACTATGCTACACCTCTCTTAGTCAAACCTCTTCAAGAATGGTTTCACTAAGGTGCATAGAAACTATGCTACGCCTCTCTTAGTAAAACCTCTTCAAGAAAGGTCATGGGAGCCACTTTTCTATCACAGTAAATTGATCATTGGGGGACACAATATTCATTCTAATATTCAAACAGGCGTTTTCTGATGCACAAGGTGTGACCCAAGACCCTCCAGTTCTCATTTACTCTCCTTTGATATCCACTACCACCATATAAAGGGCCCGTCACAAATTTCCCCCGTCATTATTCATATTCGCTTGCCACCACCGTCATTTCATATGCATCAGACCAGATAAGAGTACGAGACAAATTCTTTGCGCTGTAAGCTCTTTATCAATTCCATTACTGTATCAGAGCCTTCCCTGGATCCTCCGACTATTGATACTCATTTCAAAAAGTGAGGGGAAAAAGAAAATCAGTAATGTAGTGGTCGGCCAAACAATCTGCATACTTAGCCGGCCTGCTACAGAGAATAATTAAAAAGTTTCAATTCACATACTTGGCATATAACACTACTTTGCATGATAATGTTTCATACAGAAACAAACAAAACAATTCAAGTACTACAAAAAAGAGCGGAGAATATATTAACAGAGAGGAACAAACCAATAGATTTTCATATGGCTCTAACAATGAAGCGTCAAGCTCCTTATGTTGATCCAGCAGCTCGTACATGACAAAATCAACCATTGTTATCTTGGAAAATATAAATCTGAACATAGAAATCAACAGATCCAATAAATCAACAAAATGGGTAAAAGCATTAAAGGAGTATCGTCATCTATTAGGGATAACATTAAAGGCCAGGGTCATAGTGCTTCCTGTGATAACTTCTGCATTACTGATAAAACTAACAGTGAACTTGATTTGCGTGTACACGAGTCTCCCTACAATTAGGGGTGGCCCCATACTTAACTCACAAAATTCTTCTATACCTATCTCTTTATTGACTTGCTCGTTAGTTTTTCTGATTGTCAGCTCAATATTCCAATTTCCCGTTCAGACGTACCGCCTGTAAGAGCTTGCTCCGAGTAGGAAATAGCAGAGGAAACGGCAAAAAAGGCACTCATCGCCTAGCCCTTGCAAAAGTCTGTATATAAATCTTCACATACGATTGCGTTATCAACAGCAAAGAAAGGTAGGCATCCACCTAATAAATCAGGATAGAGAGCATCTCAGAGAGTTCTACCACTTTTCCAAGAATAAACAAAAGATGAAGAGAAGTTTTTCAACATACAAGGATGAAAAAGCGAACATTTCACATCACTTCAATATTTCAAACTCTAGCATTCAAATTAAAAAAAGCCTTCGCATCATACTTCATAAGTCCAGAAAGAGAAGCGTCATAACAAAGATACATTGTTTCATAGAATTATAAAACTGTTGATGCCTTATATTACATTATGTCTCTCATCCGCATTCTCAGGACATTTTGCATCACCACTTTTATAGCAATATTTTCCAACGTTGCAAAGACTTACCTTCTAATTGCAGTACCTCTGCGCTATCGCACCAATACTTACTCACCAAATCTCTATTGCAATATTGAGTCTCTGGATTCCAAATAGCAGGTTTTTTAAAATAACAATGATGAGAAGCTCAAACTCCATGATGCCCGTTCTTGCGAGTAACAAAACTGTCAAGAAACCTACTAGCAGTATAGCACTTCCTAGCCAATACCGGCTGACGTATTTCCTGTTAATCTGTACACACACGGTGTTTCCTATTCGCTTTGTTAAGTGCCTTGAGGCGCTAAGTAAAGATAGGTCAGTCTAAACGCAGCCTTAGCCATGTTATTTTCTTTACTCATTCTACAGTTTAGCTTACTTACTATCATTTTCCTTTGCTTTTTATTACTGATCCTTCCCTTATATAAGCATTTATGTCTGATTTTGAGACGATATTTTCCCTGATCTAGGCATTTTAGCCTGTTTACTTGCATACGCGATAGAAATTCTTTGAGATTTACATTTATTTTCTCGCTTGTTTTTCCTACATATTCTTCCCTCTAGCTACATAAGCCCCATTTATTCTCAGTCTATTAGTTGATGATGAGACACGTTCTCTCAAAAATATCATAAACACCATGGTTCAGTCTTCACGGTTATAACTTCTTAGCTTACAAAGTTATGTCTTAGTTACACGGTATGTCCTCTTGCATGGCTCCAATTCTGGTCATGCAAGAATAAAATAAAAGAAGTTACAATCATGTTTACTGTCGTGGCTCATCTTCTGAAGTTTATAAAATAGCTGCCTTTTTGCAAGATGTGTTTCTGCTATAACCGTAAGAGAATCACTCCTTTCTATGCATACGTCATGCAGAAACAGGCTAATTTGAAAAACGATGGAGGAGTGGGACAATCTTTCTAAAAATGACATTCCACAACATACTTTTACCGACTAGTCTTGAAGTTACAAATTCTAGCTTTGGCGAATTTCTATATTTTTCTTAGGTTTTTTGTTGAGCCTTCGAACCCTTACCATTAATTCTACATGCCTAACTAAAGCATTTCATAAATTTTTAAAGCATAGCCTTACTGTTGCGAGCAATCGTAAAAGATGAACATGCATCTGGTGAAACAGAATAAAGTATCAAATGAAAATAATCAATATGAATAGAAATGCATGCCAATTACCTTTTCCCCAGCAAAGAACTTCCGATCTCCGAGAAATTCATTAAACTGCTTAAGCATTTTTGCAATGTTCTTTTTGTAGTCAGTAACTAGGTTGTCCTGCAAAATAGGATCATATACCTTACACTCCATATAAATAGTAGCACTAGAATATGAACTCAGTCACGTGATAGTACGTTACATTGGAATCAAAATGGCTGCATATGAAAGGCAAAACATCGCAGGAATTACGAGTAACTGATATGGTTTTGATGAAAACTATTCCAAATTCGAAAAGTGCTCCTACAAGTAAGCAACTAAAGCGTGATGTCCTGTGGTACATTTCACTGTGAAAATAAACGGATCACAAAGAAGAATTTTGCACTAAAAGAGAGGAAATGCGCCGTTCATTGCCAGTTAATACGTACCTAATTGTCCCACGTCATTTAGAAGCAGGCATCTAATGAATCTTATTATCATTCCAACTTCAGGAGAAATTTCTCAATATCAAAAAGATGGAGCACATCTATTCTCCTGCTGAAAATGGCAGAAAAGCAGATCCACCCCCTCCATAGTTTCGTGCGTGCATTTATAACAAGACCTTCAAACCAATATTTGATAAACGTCAATCAAAATAACAACATGAACTCCAAGACATGCAAACAACAAAATCGCTAATGCACCAATATCAATAGAATTGACGAATGTAAAAGAAATACATCTTTAGTAAACATACAAAGTTTGGATTGTAGCAGACACTGACAAAGCCACTTCTGAAGTCCATTGCCTAAAAAATAGAGGCGATACAATGGCAAAATAAAATAAGCACTCCTATCCATCTACAAAATGATAGAAAGCTTAAGTATAGCGGTATAGAGATCAATGTAAATTTTCAGCAATGTAAATTTGTAAACAATATATATCTGTTAGCAATACAAATCTACAAAGAATATAAATCTGCAAAAGGGGCTTGGTTCTAGGAATTTAGTAGGGCTCTTCTTCTATAGATGCAAATTCTGCTATAATCAGTGTTATCTGTGCATGGTAATAATACAGAACAAGTAAAGTTTTCTCCATTGGCGCTTGACAGCCAGATAAGCAAATTAATAGTAGTGAACAGACAGGAATATTCTGCAAGTCACAATTAATAAGAAGACTGTAGTATTTCTATTGCATATTCTGTGTGACATTTACGTCACTTCAAATAAACAGCAGCAGACTACATGATGGTGAGCATTTAACCATTGAAAACAGCAACTTGGTATAAGCTTATCAAGCTTGGCTGATGAAATTTCATTCATCCAAAATGAAAAGATATTTAGATTTACTAAATCTAAAAAGTCACAGTTCTTGAAAAACTGTCAAGCAGTAACTAACCATTTGATACAATACATACACGTGACCATTTCTATGCTTATTCTATTAATCTAATCTAGAGAAAGGAGCACTATCCATTGCTAGGTAGGACTAAAAACAAATGGTTGAACCATAGTATATTCACATTACTCTACTCTAAGAAATGATATCTAAGTAGACAAATGAAAGGGGGCCATATCTTGCCCACACGATATACTCAAGGCTGTAGAGCCGTATAAGGTGGAAGGTGTGCTCAAACATCCGCTTTTAGGAGAAAATGTGTGGATATTTAAAGCAACAACGTTCACGTGCCGGAAACAACTGCCGCAATCACACGAACGTAATAATGCAAGACCTGAGTTTGTCAACCGATGCCTATAGGAAAGATCGAACCACTTGTTCGAAAAAGGCTAATTTGTCGCATGTAGCATCGAAGAAAATGAATGAACAATACGAGCCAGCATATCCATTGACCACTGCGAAGGAAAATTCAGTTGATTTGGTAGCCATAGTGAAGGGTATTGATGATTCATCAATAAATGTTACAAATGTTTTGGCCTAAATCTCTTCAGTTTGCGCCGAAGAATCTGGATATATTCCATTTGTACAACTTGCTACCATGATACGATGGGGTGAATGGCTGATATGTAAGCTAATCAACGTGTACTTTGATAGGGAATCTCCACATAACTTGACATAAGAAGCAATCTCAACAAATCGACATTTGTACTCTGGGCCCCATGATGGGCATGGAAGTGTACCATTCTACCATAGCGCCCACTCTCTTAACATGTATAGTCCAGTCCTAAACGATTTTGAGCTTCCATCGGAAATAAGGGTCGTTTTAAACTAGGCGGAAATTTCCGTGCAGAATGAAGATTTTGTGCCGATGTTGTGACGATATTGCTATGCATAGTGTAAATTGAAAGGAAACTACAATTAGCGCAAAATCGACCAAATTTAGCTGTATTGTATGAAGTTCAATCCCTACATTTTGGCACTTTAGGATCAAAATTTACTTAAAAGTAACAGGTAATAAATTGTTGTCTTACTTTTGTATCACGTAGATGTAGACTGCACAAATAAAGCCCTTGATGCAAAATTTCATACTGCTATCACATAAAGGCCACAGTTGATACTCATCCTTTGTTGAAAGTTAAAGCCTACTGCTTCCAAGAGTTTGATTTTAAATTTCTCTGCTTGTAGTCTGGGTTTTTTGTTATCATAAAAATATTTGGGTAGCTTCTCAGTCGCACTAGGAATGATCCCTCGTCGAACTCGATTGACTAAATGATGTGGAATGCTTCGTTACTTGTAGCAGTAGAATCTCCTACCGACCCTCCTCCACAAACAGTTTTCGTCAAATCTTGACTCAATTCCGAGACAACAATGATCATAGTTGCTCCTTTCCCTCGACAACAGCTATCTGCATTACATTTGACAGCACTTCTCTATCTATACATACCGTTTGAGCAGCCATGTTGGACATGGAAGGTTTGTCTATGGTCAAAGGTTGGTTGATGGAAAGGAAATATAAGAATTTCCACCAGGGAAAAGTGAAAAGGGATTCTACTTTTCAGCCACGATAGTATTCTGCTAACAGGCCAATTCAAAATTGATCTACGCATGCGCTTAGGCGGAATATTCTGCTTCCTCCTTAGTATTCCACTTAGTGTAAAACGACCCTAAAGCACCACAGTGGTCGATCCCGGAAAGAGCTCAAGTGTTATGAAAGAAATGACAACATGCGAGTGCACGCGTACTCTCACGGGTTGTGGCTTCCTTCTCCCATATAGTCAGGTATTGCCGTAGGTAAGTTAGTTGCGGTTAAAGTGTTGTAGTATAACGTTGAGTACAATTGTGTTAGCAAACAGTGCCAACTGGAGTTGCAGATAAGGCAACATTAAAAGTAAATAAGGGAATCATTCAACACGAGAGTCAAAGAGTTTAAAGGTGCACACAGATGTGTACAACGTCGGTTTTATATATTGCATGCTTAGTTTATATTTGTACTTACAGTCTCGTACTTACAGTCTTAGGACCTTTTCATGAGGTGGGATATCCTACCAACTGGAGTTTAAAAATTTCCAAAATGTGCTAATTTTAATTGGCAGTCTATATACTACATGAACTGTCCATTCCTCTACTATCCAGATATCCGGTTAATGTTTTCCAAATTATCCGACACCTGAATATTACAAAGACCACACGTATTGGGCACCGAAATTCAAACAGTGATGACAAACAATAAATGAGGGCAAAAAGGAATTTGATAATTATAGATTCATAGAAATGAACTGCATGTGGGGCCTTTCATGGAACGCATAAAAAATTATCAGTGAACAGTTGAGTGAAAAAGTAGAAAAAATTTTGGTCTCCCTCTTTCCAACATGGCTCCACTAGCTAGACATGGCTCGACTTTTGTTGATATTTTCATAGTGAACAGTTAAGAGCGTGTGGCAGGGGCTGTAGTTCTATAGGTACTAAGTAGTTCGATAGGCGCTAGCTTTCCAAATTATAACAAAGGAAAGATTTCAAATTCAGCTCACAGCTTCCAACTGGAAATAACTGGATCTGCCCTGCCAAGTGAGAATTAGTATCCGCTTAAATATTCATGGCGTTAAAGTACTATCAAGAAAGCATGTCAAGCTTCTTCGAGTTGAAATTGATATCAAGCAAAAATTTGATAGGCACGTAAAAGTGTTCTATCAAAATGTCAACAAAAAAACAGCGCTTTTGCTAAACTAAATATGTACATTGCCAGAGAACAAGTATCATCATCTTGTAGTGTGGTGATCATTTCCAATTCTATGTACAGTAAATGACCAGATAGTTGCCCAGTGTCGAATAACAGCTCCTGCCCCCATAAGCACCCCAGGAAAAGCAGTATATAGCAAAAAGTGCCCCTTTCGAATAGCCTGCCCCCATATGCAGGAGGAAGCTCTCCTTTGAAAAGATTTAACTGCCGTAAGTGTACCAAATCGAGTCTGACACAAAAACTAAGCTTTCTTATGTGGCTATATAACTATGCTGCTGATTATAGATATCATCTCGCGGTCGCCCCAAAATTCTGAATTTTTCAAGGGTCAAATCAAAATGTAAATATTTATTTTCACGTTTTGAAATTCTTTTTAAGAGACGTAGATGATGATGAAGTTCGTATTGCTTTTTGGTGAAGTTGAACAAAAGAGTGTTGACCGGTTTAAAATTTCTGTTCTTGTTACCTGTACCGCGCACTATTTGATGGGAGCACCTGCAGAAACAACCGCACCTACTCAACTACCCCGCATCGAACATGAAATTGTGAATAAGGGCCCCGGGCAGTTATTTGGTCACTTACAGTATTGCCCTTTGATTTTGCTATTCTGCAACAAAAGTGCAAACAAGAAAGTAGATCGTGCAGATAAATGTGCGTGAAAGATGCTCTACAACAACTATAACTCATAGTTTCAACTGCTACTACGGCGTAGCAACAGCTTCAGCATTCATGTAAAAAATCTACAATTTGATGACTGAAATATGCAAGTCATTAAATCTCGAGAGCTCATTGATTGTACTCTCAAGCATCAAAAATCGTCCTCCCCGATTAATAAGTTTTGAGATTTTTTCCAACCCCCACTTTTATTCTAACCTCTCATTTATTAATTTTCCAAAATTTTGAGAACGAGAATTTATAATTTGCCAAAAACGTGAACTAAAACGAAAATCCATAGCATTTAACAATGGACAACGTGCCCACTTTAGCTGGAATTGTCAGACCAATGATATAAATATAAGAATTATTCCAATTATTCCTACCCCCCATTTATTAAATTCTCAAATATTTCCAACTTCTATCTATAAAGCTTTCAAGAATTTTCCAAACCCCCATTTATTCCAACACCGTAATTATTCGGTACAGTAAAACCAAGCATAGAAGAACCTGCGTTTACAAGAACCTTGAGGTTGCACTTTCATCTTTTGCACCCTCTAAATAAGAACCCAAAGAGGCTGAAAAGGGGAATGGTTCTTGTCTAATGGGTTTTATGCTATGTAGTTTAAAACTTCAAGAGTAGAAACTATCATAGACTATTTGTGTAAAGATAAATTTTTACAAAAAAGCCACACACAATTACTATTCCAACACTGCAAGATTCCTAAAGACTTTTTCAGAATTTTTCAGTTAAACAACAGGTTGCACGATTATTAAAAACAGGTCTCCCACTCTTTTTTCGTATATCTTTTTAGGATATTTAGGATAATTTAGGAGATTTTGTTGCCCATTTTTAGGAGGCTTTGTAGATTCCAGAGAAATTCAGTAAGCGTTGAGGTATTTTTGGGAAAATAATGGATAAAAGGTCACTCACATGACATAATATAAATAGAGTAAATAGCCGTCATATGGTGGTATAGGAGAAATATGCCTATGCAAAAAATACATTCACGGTAGAACTTCAGTAAATTGATGGTTTGAGCATTTTTATTATGATACACTATCACAAGAGGAGAGAATACTTGTGTCCTCCACTTGCCCTGGTGATTAAATATAAGATCACTATCAATAACAAATGTAAAGGTATACCTGTTCCCTGGGGGTATAGCCTGTTTCCCGGGGTCATATGCTCCCTATGGGGTCCCACCCGACTCTTTGAGAAAGACTGGTATATAAGAACCTTGTTAAGAACCATACAGGCTGAATTTGAAAAATACTAACCAGTTACTTAAAAAACTATTCAGCCTGCACAGGAAAAACCTACGTTCTTTTATCAGGGGTCGTGCAGGATTTTGATAAGCAAATTCAAGAAGTTTTCAAGGACTATTCAAGGACAAAAAGAGTCATTTTCAAGGTGAATTTGGTATGGCCATTGGTACATTCAAAAAGCGTCCGTGAATACACAGTAATCCGAAAATACTGAAAATGAGACATTTCTTGGCATATTGCGAGTTTACTTATACGCAGGGACGTCGCAAGAACCCTTTCGCTGGGGGACGTAAGATTAAATACACTTGAATTTACTTGGTTAGTAAGCTGTTCTATTGTCACATATCACTATTTGTGTGATAGATATTCTCTCATATCCAGTGTCACTTATAGGGCTCACCGTGGTAGAACTGGGAGAAATTTTCAAAATGAAGGTTCTCAGAAGGCTGGCAAACGCTATTTGGAAACTTGTTTTTGCAAATACAGTATTAAATAAGAGCCATGTTACTAATCCTTTACGCATAGTTCACAGAAAGTGTGTTAACCATTCTCTCGTATCCAGAATCTACTATAGGGCCCACCATAGTTAGGTCAGAAATTTTCAAAACAAAGGTTCTCAGAAGGATAGAAAACGCTATTTTGAGATTGTTTTTTGCGAACACAGCATTTTGTAAAAAAGTGATGTTACGGCTCATTTAATGCCGGCTCTTCTAAAGTCGGTCTTTTACTACCATTTAGGAAAATTGGCTTAAAAAGGACCAATAAGTCAACTGAAATCAGCACGAAAAATCCTTCCAAAAAAGCATATTTAAATGTCTAATGATTAAAACAAGTGAAGATTTGTCGACCAGCGTTGTTTTGCATTTTTTTATTGCTGTGACAGAAGTAAACAGTAAACATTCAAAAAATGCAAGGAGTGTTGTCAATTTTCAAGGAAAAATTCTCATTTTCAAGGAGTATCAAGTGCCCTTGAAAAGACATGTCATATTCAAGCACTTGTCAAGGAGTTCAAGGACTTGCACGAGCCTTGATTTATGCAGGTTTCTATTGTACTCAAGAGTAGTAAAATTTCATGAGAAGAAATGGGTGAAATATATGATCTTAGAAAATAGAATCTTTGCAAATGTCCAAAAGCAAAAACAACATCGTAAGTAATAGAACCCTTATCGTTCAGGGTAAGCTCTCTTTGGAATACTCTCGATAATAGCGTAAAATAAGAACCGACACTTACGCGCTTCAAAAACAAAATAATAAACTCGGTATGTGAGCAGTGCACATGCAGAATAAGCCAGTAATTTAATATTCGAAAAATGGTAGTGGTCACTCCTTCCTTTCTTTTTCACTGCATCTACTTACTGTTTTAACAATATTTTTAGCTATGTATGTATACCAGGTATGTGCTCTTCTGAGTAGATAAAACTTATGGACTTTCTAATTAGTTTCTACATATAAGGAGTTTTTAGGGAGTTTAAAGAGTATCCAAACCCTGGAATCACAGAATAGTGAATAGACAGAAGGGAAACTCTGTTCTTTTCAGAGGGCACGGATTTTTTCACGCATGCACCAATATGGGGTTCATCGAAACGAGGCCAGTGGTGTACAAATCGTGGAAAGTCATTGACTTCTTTATAGGAATCAATCAAAATTATCTTAAAAAAAGGAGTAAATGAGCACAATTTCGCAGATGGCACTCAATTTGCTGCAGATTACTAAACATGAAATGGGATTTTGCATCTAGAAGCTCAAATGGGTTGACTTGCGCGACATTTGAGTCGGTAAGTAGGCATCGTTTTTTTACATGAAATCACCTTCAATTTTACAATTTTATTACATTCTCCACAAACACTATCTTCCATTTTTGTTTGGCTGTAGGAAAATGATGCTGAGCATTAAAGGGAAAGATCTACTTGACATGCATTTGACAAACTTGAATGAGAATTGTGCAGAATATTTTTAGCCATATTTGTTGAATGCATTACAACTACCACAAGTGAATACTGAATTAAGATATGTAAAAGGATTGCTTGATGCGAATAAGCTTTCATTGAATGTACAAACTATATAATTTTTCAGTCTCCAGGAACTAAGCTACCTCATGGCAGAGCGAACAAAATAGACAACAAACACATTTCCAAAGCAAAATACGCAAAATTTCTTGGTTTTTTATTGGATGAACATCTCAGTTGCAATTATCATTTTTGTCAACTTTCAAAAAAAACTATCTAGAACATGTGGAATCCTTCTTAAGACCAGAATGTATCTTACTGCTGATACAATGAAACGTAGATATATAATTCTTTGTTCAAGTCATTCCTACAATATGGCATTACTGTTTGGGGACAAACTTATGAATCATACAGAGAACAAATATCTAAGCTGCAAAAAAGAACTATCAGGATCGTACTGAATCAGGCATCCCGTTCCCATTCCTTGCCTATATTTAAAGATATATGTTTGCTTAGATTATCAGACATTTTTAAACCCAAACTCCTTTGCATATGAATCAACAAAATTACTAGAACCATCTTGTTTCCACGGTTACCTCTCTTTTAATTCTGCAATACATAACTAAACAACAATACAATCCCACCGAGGCGATCTCTACTTAATTGGGAAAAATACACTTCATTACGGATTGGGCTCAATTCGAAAAATGGGGGCCAAGCTATGGAATAAGCTACTGAGCGAAATAAGAAATTCATTATCAAATTTCTATTTAGAAATAACTTAAAATAGCACCTTCATACTACAATTTGAGCCTCTTGTGCTTTGCAATTTTTAACGTCTCGGAAAAAATTGCTTTAAATTCAAATTAAAATGCATCTGAAAAACCTATACAATGAAGCATATCGTTTCCTTTCAGTCATGTCTCTTAATATAGAACAACTAAAAGGTGGGGGGCTCTACCCTCGATTTTTATACCTACTGAGATAGCTCCTCCCAAAGAAATTCAACATAGAAATTCAGCAACCAACAAGTTTTGTATATAGAAGTATATATATA
>WIPJ01003825.1:211091-221694 GCA_018155075.1 Cassiopea andromeda | reverse complement strand
GGCGATTATTGTAGATCAACATTTACTAGAGATTGGGCATTTATTAGAGCATTTAAGGTATCAAGAAAGAAGATAACTGATGTAATAAGGACAAGAGCATGAAATAAAATCACAGCTCTGGCATACAAAGAAATACTATGGTAGTTGTAAATGATTCTACAAAGAAAATGGAAACTATACATCTGCATCAAGCAGCTTCTTTATAAATATAACAAATTCCTCTCAGCATTGCGTGCTACCACTAGATCTGAATGCATCATTTTTAAAAACATATGTCCTACTTATTGTGGAACTCATTTTGTGTAATTTTCTTGTATTTTTTGCATTGTTGTATGCAAAATAATAATTTTGTATTTAATAAAGCCCAGAAATTAAATGAAATTGAAAAATGATTTTTTTACATAACAACTACATTCAGTAAACAACATCCGATACATAGATGATACTGCCATAGCTGCAGATGCAGAATAACAGCTACAAAACCTCATTAATGTTATAGGGGCTAAAAGTAGAAAATTTGGCCTAGAAATTAACAAACAAAAGAACATTCAGTATCACCATTTCAAAGAAAAGTATAAGTGCAATGTGCAATATAATAATTGATAGAATAGAAATCAAACAGGTAAATAAATTTGAAACTCTAGGGAACTTAATAACATCAGATGCAAAATCAGATCAAGAAATAAAACAGAGAATTGGAATCACAAAAACAGAAGTTAAATCTATGTCCAATATGCTCGCTGCAAGAAACATCAACAATCAAACCAAACTAAGGTTTACCAAGTGCTATATATGGAGTACCATGATGTATGGATGTGAAGCATAGACAATAAGTGAAGCAATGAAAAAGCAACTCAAGGCTGCAGAAATGTGGTTTTTATGGAAGATGACGAAGATCTCTTGGATAAAAAAGGTAACAAATGAAAATGTATTGAGAAAAGCCCAAATGGAATAACAGGTAATGAAGCAAATTGTGCAGAGACAATGTGGCTTCTTGGGGCATCTATTGAGGAAAGAAGACATCAAAAACCAAGTGATACCATGGAAGGTAGAAGGACAGAGAGATAGAGGATGACTAAGACAGGAGGGCAAGTGCTTAGGCAGGACAGGAGTGGACATAATTTGTTTTGCGGAAAATAGAAGTATATATTGTGATGTGACAGCCAATGTCAGGATCTGACAAGGCACTAAAGTGGTACCATGGAAGGGAGAAGGAAAGAGAGATAGAGGACGGCAAAGACAGGAAGGCAAGTGCGTAGGCAGGACAGGAGTGGACATAATTTGTTTTGCAGAAAATAGAAGTATATATTGTGATGTGACAGCCAATGTCAGAATCTGACAAGGCACTAAAATGGTACCATGGAAGGGAGAAGGAAAGAGAGATAGAGGACGATAAAGACAGGAGGGCAAGTGCTTAGGCAGGAGAGGAGTTGACATCATTTGTTTGGCGGAGAACAGAAGTATATATTGTGATGTGACAGCCAATGTCAGAATCTGACAAGGCACTATATAATGATGACAACATTCAGTAATATCTACCTTAAATATGTGTATTGTTTCATAAGAAAGTGTTTTATAGAAAGTAGTGTTCAATTGCTCAAAAAGTGAAGAAAGTTAAGATCAAGGTTTTGAAACCAAAAAAACTTTGGAAGTGCATATGTATTTAAAATTTGTATTATCTCCATACAAAACGTCATGTATGTTATGCTGCTGGCTCTTTAACATTTTACCTTTGCTATTTACCAAGACTTGTCAGTATCTAAACTTGTAGAAAACCTTTTCACATTCTATTGACATGCATGCACACAATATTGGAACTCAAGAACTTTTTCTGAGAAAGTTTGAAAGAAGTTTTGATACTGGAATCATGAAAAAGTTGAGAAGGGTTTAGCACTGGGCCCCATACTGAGCAATACAAACATTTCTTACAAACAATGCTTGTTCTCTATCTGTGACTTGATAAATTTTTTAAGTCTTATTGCAAAGTATATATGCTATACTTTCAATATGGTGATAGCAAACTTGCAAAACTCAGAATATCAGTCAAAACAATCATGATATGGACTGGAGCATTTGGAGGGTACTTTCATACCATCACTTCGTGTGTGGCAAAACTTGGCTACCTAATAAAAAGAATTGAAGATTTCTTTCTTCCCAATTTACTCGCTCATATGTTACTGCAAACACCAGGGAATTTTTTAGCATACAAAGTGGTGGGGAAAGTCCCCACCAGCACCTTTCATTGTCCCACCAGTAGACCATGCTTGCCACACCACATAAGTACCTTTTTGATTCAACGACGTTTTTGTCGTTGTCTTATTTTTGAGATATTTTATGCTTAAATTAATTTTTCCTTTTACGGTCTATAGCAATATTTTAAGGGTACTTTTGAAAGTCTGTTAATCTGTAGATTCTGC
The DNA here is from genome assembly GCA_018155075.1 of Cassiopea andromeda. Lineage (NCBI taxonomy): Eukaryota > Metazoa > Cnidaria > Scyphozoa > Rhizostomeae > Cassiopeidae > Cassiopea > Cassiopea andromeda. The sequence goes on along the minus strand of WIPJ01003825.1, from coordinate 219,277 downwards.
ATTTGCCTAAAGGGCCCTTTTCTCAAATGCCCCAGCAATGAAAAATCCACAAAAACTCTGAAAACCTCAAACTGTGAGATCTCAAAAACTTTCCTGGAAAAACCTTGAGATTCAGGCTCAAACTTTGAGCCTGAATCTCAAGTCAAAGCTGTGAGTATTCTTCCAATGGAAGAAGAAAACTTACGAGCAAATTGTCAAAGGCCGTTTACTTGCAGGTTCGTCGTCGTTTCTTGCTTCACCATCATTACTGGATCTGTTCTTCTTACGTTTTTCATGACCAGATACGCAGTCTTCTGTTCTTTTCTTGTCGTCCATTCTTGTTCCTGGCCACTCAGCTGTTTCCCACAAATATGGCGCCGATACATTTCGCGGGCCATTGTGCGGGCTTCAGCAATTTCTCGTTTGCACCTATCAAACCGAGGCCTAAGGCGAGCGATTTCCTGTCCGATTTCCCGCCAAGAATAACCGAAACCGTCCATTGATACCAAATAGCTAATTAGAAAAACGAGCCAACATTGATTATCAATTCAATAGCAGTAGAAAAGGGCTAGGGAAATCCCCTGCACAAGGACATCAAAGGGACTCAAAGTTTTTTAGCTATCTATATACCAATTGGGCCAGTGATGGCGCCAGAAAAAAAGTGCTGGGGTGGGGGGGAATAGAGCTGTCAAAGTGCCGACAATGCGCGGTGTCCAAGTATCTTTGCAGACAATGCCTATAGCATTGCCTAAAAAGACTAAAAAAACAACGAAAGGTCACGAAAGCCGAAGGTGCATGGAATTGTAGGTGCCGGCGATCCTCTCCCCCCGCTGGGGCCATCTCTGCATCGGGCTAAAGGACCAATATGGGGCCTCTAGGGTCAGCCTCTAGAAATAGGTTGGATAAATGATATTAAAGGCAGCTTTAAAGTTGGGTATATCACTTTTTGTCTTATAAAGGTTGAGTAGCATACTCTTAATAGTTCTATATTGGTTAGGTAACTATTATTTTTACTTTTATAACTACCCAAATAAATATTTCTCTTCAGTCCCAACCTGCGGCATAAATAATAACGATCCCTTAGCGAAGTGATGTTTTGAGCCGCAATGTTGAATTGTATTTTGATCCATCTCCATACCAAGATTTTCTTTTGAAACTTCATATTGATGAAGGGTTTGCTTTGCATTAACCGGAGTGATGGACCAGAGGTAGAGCGTCGGCCTCAAAACCGGTAGGTTGTGGGTTCGAGTCCCGGCCGAGTCATACCAAAGACCTTAAATTAGGTTTGACACCCCTGCCTTAGGATAAATTATGAATAATTTACTTTCAAAACCTGAAAAAGTTTACAATATTGAAACTCAGTAAAAACTTAAGTAATCTAATGTAGAAAAGGTTTATCTATCTCTATTAAGAAGGCCAGTTCTCCTCAGCTATTCAAGTCTTGGAATCCTCGCTGACTGTGTTTCATGACAAAAACGAGCGAAGTACATTACATAACTAATAAAATACAGCTGGCAAGCTATATTTTTTTGCATCATGAATCAATTTCAAGTTTGACTTCAATTTACTAGCGCATTGACTGTAATGCAAAAATATCCTTTCATGTAAAAGCTCGCTTTTTACGGAGTTTTTTAAGGGCCAAACTTTGTACAACAGCCACAAAGGAGACTCAGACCTTTTAGCAATGTCTGTTTCCCAATACGCTCTAAATTTTAGAAATTTAATGCTTGTTTGGGAATCTTGGAAGGTCGAGTGATTCTAGATCTTTTTATAGTCTGTGGCTTTTGGATATATTTTTTAATGGACAACCCCCGACACTGTTCAAATATCATTCAGAGCCTCGCCCAGCCATATAGACAATTTTGCCGCTTCAGTTCACACAGGACACAATCACTTCGATCCACCATTTCCTTTGGCTAAAAGAAAGCAAGGTATACATACATTTGCAGGCGCAGACTTGAATCATCATTGAAACATGCAGCCTTTTGGAATGGTATTTTCTTGTGGGTTGGTGCAAGCCTGACTTTAACATATCAATAGCGGAGTTTCTTGCCATTTGACATTCAACTGAATTGAATATCACAGCAAAAGAGGTTCAGGAAAGAAAAGATTTAAATGTCATCACTGAGAAAAAGGAATGCAAAGTGATCTATTGAGTGTTTTGGAAACCAATCTGAGGTAACATTGGGTGGTGTAAAGATAAATAAACCATGTTCTACTGTAGGTTTATTCCTGATGAAGATTCCAAGCGAAATAATTCATACTGACGACATTTATAAGTTTGGAACTAATGTATTCAAATTGTTTGTAGCCCACACACTCCTTTTGTTTAGAAGAATCAAGTTTAGGCTCGCAATCGCTGAATTTTTGCTGTAACGAGAAATAAGATTTTTTGTATCCTAGTTGTATGCTAGTATGAAGAAAAATTTACAATTTAAAATTAAAAATTTATCTCTGATGAAGATTCCAAGCAATGTATTTGATACTGAAGACAGATATAATTGTGGAATTAATCTATTCAAATTGTACTTATCCAATGTCTGTAGGAGCGGGTGTTTGTATCTTTGTGAGTAAGCATATCTTATATAACAGTGCCTCCCAACCTAGGGGAACTCCCCATATGGGGGGATCTAACGTTCCTAAGAGGGATTGGAAGCTGCGATCAGTGATTGCAGAAAATGAAGAATATATAACTATTTTGGATAGAAAAATTGACATCTAATGGCGCCAGCTAATCCATGCATGCACAGACCCATAGAAACTGGAGACCGAGGCAATTCCCCTCTGTAATTCTCCGAAGTTGCATATAGCAGTGCTCTATACTGTAATGCCGTGGTTTTCAACCAGGTTCCACGAAACCCGAGGTTCCAGTACAGTGTAGTGGCTCCGCCAGAAGTTATAAAACATTAGCACAGTGTACAGTTTTACTATAGGCAACTACTTCTCAAAAATCAAAGACGGCAAGTGACAAGGCTACCAGTTCTCTTCAGGCTAAAAAGGAAAGGACGTTTCATGTTCACTAGAACGTTGAAAAACGCCCTTCTGCAAACTAGGATATAAATTGTTTTCCTCCTTATTCTTTATGCTGAGAAAGGAAAGCTGATCCCCTGGCCTGTTTTCATCGAGTTCTGATGACTAGGAACAACGTAGGAAAAAGCTACGCCACAGTTTTGCCATGCGTCACTGGAATAATGGCACTGCGTATGTGCCGTCCAATGCCTGTATACCAAAGATTTAAAAGGCAATTTAAAGCCAGTACGCTTGTACGTTAAACTCTTTTTTTTATAAGAATACCTAATTTTTTTCTGAGCCTCAATATTCTTTAAAATTTTCGGTTTTGAGCCTCAGATTATTCTTAAATTTTTCTTGCTCAACACAAGGTGTAAATTCGCCTTAAGATCAAAGAAACATATTAAATCATTTTTGATGTGTTGATTCATCATAAATTTCAACGAGAACAAACAGAATAAGTCAAAATACGGTTCTAGTCCAAAAGCATTATTTCAACTCCATCAATATCATCAATGCCAATGTAGTCCTCGCTATCATCTGAAGACGTAACTCTATATTTGGCAAGAGTTTTATTGAAGTACTCGACTTGTCCCATGAACCATCCATTCTCGTATAAAGCTTTGATTCGATTAACAAAATATTTTAGTTTTGATGAAGGTTGAGCCTGGCAATATTCTTAAATTATTCTTAAATTTTAGCAATTTTGAGCCTCAATATTCTTATAGACTTTATTCTTATAAAAAAAAGAGTGTATTATATATTGCTTCCTGTGAGCTACTACTTATGAATCGTGCATCACATTTGGCGAGTCTGAAACTATTAGGGGGACAACCACCCCCCTCGCCCTCCCGGATATCCGCCACTGATAATGAGTGACTCATCGATGCATATTTGTGGTCATGTGAGAGTCTTCTGCCTCTTAAATGAGTGCCTACACATTTGGCCCCAAATCCGGCTCTACTATCCACTGTCCTGTACATGTATTGTCAATTTAAGTTGATGAGGGAGAATCACTTCCTCTGTATTATGGCAAAGGGGGAACAGCAAGGAAAAGTTTGGGAAACAGGGCTATACAGGCACACATAGCTCCCTTGTAAATGCTATTTCAGTTGCATACAAAGTCCTTGCTGCTTGTGGCTCACAAAGAAAGACGAAAACGAATCCTAAGAGACATTTATGCACTCAATTTTTATATCGCGTGACAAAGTCATGTGACACAAATTATACTTATGAAACAAATTCTTTCAAAGCAACATGCAACTGTGATGTCATTACGGGACGTCCCTATTCAGCCAAATTCTCTGGGGGGTTGCAGTAAATATGGGATAAAGCTCTCAAGTAATTTAATGATGAGCTTAAGTGAAAACGAGAGATCTGTTCCGAAAGAGTTCAGTTGGCTTTGGTATGCATTCAGTTATGGGAAGGACATGTGGATATTAGTGGAGACAATATTTGTGTACAAACAAGCTCGTAGTTAAAAACAGTGATGGAAAAACCTGCTAATGGCTTATAAAAACGATGAAGCTTTGGATTTATTTCATAACTGCAGGATACAGATATGATATGCAAGGTTTACTTACGAATTATTAGCTAACTTTAATACAGCATACATTTATTAGAAATATTCTCCACTTTGTAAATTGTTTGTATTAAGATATGTATTTCACGTCGATAACTTTAACTTTGCATTGCGGAATCAAGCAAGCCAAGACAGGCATAGACGACAGGCATAGATTCACAATTAATTTCCTCGTAGCACAGGAAAAGCTCTTTTGAGATTCGACATTCAAGGAAAACCCTCAATATAAACGTATTTTCTATAAGGCAGTGATTTGTGAAAAAATTAGTTCTCAAGAAATTCAATTCTGGAATTTTGAAACCTAAGAATGTCAATAATTCCATTAGTATTTAAAACCCGAATTGCAGGTTTTTTTAAAAGAGAGTGTTTTTAAGAAAGTTATTTCTCAGTTCAGTTCATTTCAGTTCATATCATTTTTATAAATTCCACTAAATACAAATCTTTCTTTGAAACATTACATAGCTACAATTTAGAACTAAATAGAACTTTACATGACTAAAAAAAGAATAAAAATTGTACGCAGAGGAATTCTTACGGAGGCGTTCTCTCCATAGCATAGGCGTCAAATCTATTGGCAGGAATCCTTCGATGGTGATTCCTTCGCTAGCCAATCAAGATTTGACGCCTATGCTTCTCTCGATAGCTCAGCTAATAGAGTTCATTAGCGTAACGTCACGAAAATTTATTTCTTTTTAGAATATCTTAATTTTGGCTTTAAATTCTGAAAAAGCACTTAGAAATAGCTACTATTGACGAATTTCAGCTCTATCTGAAGAATAATGACGAAGATATAGGCAATTGCGTTCGATAACTTGCCATACAAACCACAGCAATTTTATCCTGTTTCTAAGCTTTTAGAACCAGCCTCGAAATACAGTGATTTGGCAAATTGTCACATGGTCACATTTCATCCCATTTTCACAGTATTCACCAAAAATTGTCAACATGTATCTATTTTATGTAAGTTCTAAAAATATGTTTTTGTGACATCATCACTAATTAACTCTATTTAGGAGAAATCATAGTTAATAGATAAAATTATCATTTTAATTTAGAATGGAAGTACTATTAATAATCTTTTTTAATAACTGTTTTTAAAAAGTTGATACTCGATTGCTTAAAAAGTTAAAAAAGCTCGGCATTGGATTTTTGAAACCAAAGAGAGCTTTTCGATCGGTGTGTATGTATTCAAAATTCAATTAATCTGTTCATGAAGTTTTATGTATATTATTTTGGTTACTCTCCGACATTGGAGCTTCTGTTGCTTATTAAAGCAATGGTAGTTCCGTATACTTTCGTACGTAGGCCAGTGCCTGTTAGAGAAGGCACTTATCCTGAGCCATCGGCATGTGAGATAGGGTGGCCTGTTCTTGTTCTGGCTGCCTTTATCTCCCTAGTGTTGTCACCAGGTACCCATTTGCTGCTGGGTGAACAGTGAGTGAGCATTTAGTCAGGGTAGCGAGTCGGACTCGAACCGTAGACCTTCCGCACGTGAGGCATGCGCTCTAACCACTATATCACCTCACCCTCTTTTGTTTACTGCAGTTTATTATTGCTTCAATTGTGCATATAGTCATTTCACTTTCCTCTTATGTGCATGCACAAAACATTGTAACTCAAGAATATTGCTAAGAAATTTAAGAAAATATCAATACTGAAATTGCCAATAAGTTAAGAAAACTTTCATAGTTTGCTTTTAAAAATAATACGTGCATCCGTGCGTTAAAACCAAATTTTTGCCCAACCTTCAACAGTACATCTTCAATTTTGTGCGTCCAAAAAGCATCGGAAATCAAATTGTTTAAAGAAAATCTTAGAACAGGTTAGAAATCTTAAAGCAATTTAGGCACTGGAATTCTGAAAAAGTTGAAAGGTTTTAGTGCTGAAGTTAAGAAATATTTCTTTTTCAAGAAAAAATACATATTGTTCATCATTCAGAAGCACTGAAGGAGATTGGCAGTTTAAAATTGGCAACTTCAAATGCATTTTACCAACTGCTCGTTACTCATATTGCCAGCTGTTACCTTACACTACATATTCATACTGAATTGTAAAGCAATTTGGAACACATCTTTTTAAATCCTTATAGATCTTCGCACTTTATTTATTGCTCTTATTATTCCTATTGTTTTTCTTACAGTCCTCAACTGGACCTTGCTTTCGTGAACCCCCTCTCGCCCCCCCACCAAAGATCTACTTTTATAAACAGAATTCAAAATGAAAGCAGTCTTTTGAAATTGAAGTGCATTGTCCACTTTTATGCATTCTTTAATGTCATTGTAATGAAAATTTGCATAATTTGCATTAGCAGTTTCATCATTGTTACACAAAATATTAGAAGCTTCAATGTGCAAACCAGCTCACACTGAAGTTTATACTCATGTCCAGATATTCTTCATGAAGTTCATTTCACTTCAATTCATTTCAATTTCTTATATTCCACTAAATGCAAAATTTTGAAATCTTAGAACTTTACATACATGCTAGAATATATCCAGATTTTTTGCTGATATTAGCAGGAGTATGTTGTAAGCACATGAAGAAATTGCAACGCTGATACACACCTTTTCCACATGAATTAGTCGGTAAGAATATTATGGCTCACATTCAATAATATCTAAGAGCAATTCAATAATAACATAAGCCATCAAGAGGTAGGCCTTTTGTTTATTTTGATTTCTATTAAGCGTTAGCCTTGTACTTAGATACAGACTTACTGCTCTGTTCTATTTTGTTCTTGCTTTGCATTTTATCATGAACGTATATGATAACACATATTTAAATTTTTCCATTAAAAATAAGGTGAATTTAAAACCTTTCTAGTGCAAAAGTATAACAATATTAATAGGTTAAGATCTGGAGAATATTGAAACACAATGAAAAATTCCTATAAAATTATAGATAAAAGAAGGTAAATTGAGTGTTTTTGCGATAAAAGCAAGAAGTGTCATCAAATGAAAGGCAATTTTATAATAGTTATCTATATGTTAATTAGGAGCTCTATGCTTACTCACGTGATTTGCATGAGTGCTACACTGCCAGAACACTGAGATGTGGACCAGCATGTGCTGAAGGACACCTTAACAAGAGAATACTCCCAAGAAACTATTAAGGAGTCCCTTTTTGACGGCTTACAATTGCAATTATGGATGCAGTTTTACTTATTGGTATCACAAAAGCTAAGCATGATTAGAATTTTTGTGATTTATTAAAACTATATAAGCTACAATTGTAATACTGAGATTTTATACAAGTTAGCTTGTTCAGAGTAGAAGATTTTGTCCCAATCATGAAGAGGTTAATCGAAAGTTCAGAGTTCATGAACCCGCGTGCTCACAACCTAAACATGCTAGTGTTATAAGCTCAAGCTATGTTTTTTGATATGTGTTCTCGCTCCCTATCATTGCCTGACTTAGAATGGTCTTATCCACTTATAGTAGTCTAGGAAATTCAGGTAGTTGTCTTGGAAAGAAAATTAGTGGGGATAAATGGAATACTTTGAAAACTTTCTTGCTTGCATGGGTCCCTTTGGGTTGAGATGCTTATCATTCCTCGTCATCTCAACAAGCAGCAAAAATGTAATCAAGAAAAATTGATAGAACAATGCACAGTTTTT
>WIPJ01003825.1:193033-209034 GCA_018155075.1 Cassiopea andromeda | reverse complement strand
GGTGAAATAATTTGTTTGGCTTAAAGATAATTATTAGAGGTGGCACCATTCTCCTTCAAATTGAAGGACTTTGCCTAGAAACAGTGGTGTTGGAAAATCATGTCAAATTGGGCATTACTCCCTATAATGCAAATGATTGTTGGCACGATCTGTTCTGATTGACGGCAGATTCCTCCCTCTTGTCCTTGATAATTGTATTATCGGATGAACTTCCCTGTGTAAGGATCACTTAAACATTCGAGTTACAACACAATCATTGCAAATTTCAACTACACTCTCTCAACATTAAGCTAGTTGGAGAGGGCTTACGATCTTTCTTGCATTAAATTTTGGGCGGATAGACTGCAATCTATCAATGGAACCTCGGCATTTTTGCAAATTATGCAAAAGTGAGATTGGAATGTGTTAATGGAGACCTATAAAACATTTAGCAAAAATATGGCAAATGATTGGCTAAACATTAGTATGCATTTACCTTCAAAATGCGCATTGACCTTCGCAACGGGCATGACAATGTGTTTCACCCTACCACACTGCGATGCTCAGGGCGAAGAGCATAAATGTACACCTGAAAGTCTACTTAACAAGCTACAATGTGTTTTTACGTTAATATCAAATTTTACAGTGAAAAAAATGGTTGTGGTGTATCTCAAGGATCAATTTTAGGAACACTCCTTTTTGGACCAATGTTTTAAGACATTGTTTAAGTTCTCTCCCAGGGTAATATAACATCGTAATTTACTTTGCTTTAAGGAAATTCAAATAAGTGCGAACTCTCTTGAATCACGATATGAATAACATCTTATCGTAGCACACGCTTTTTATAAAAAGATATTAATTTAAGAAGCACATGGCAGAAACCAGACAAAAGTTAAGAACAACTAAAAACATTCGCAGGCTGAGTTTCAAAAGTAAACATGAATAAAACTGATTGTAGAGAGTCTTTGATCGAACTGTACACAAAATCCAAATATCTGACATTTGCCCAATCTAGTTTGTTGTTGTTAAGAAACATCTAAGGCGGGACTTGATAAAAAATTAAAAAGCATCCAAGCTAAAAGTGGGAGGTTTGCTTCTTTAAGCCACAGTGCAATTTTCTATTCATTTGAAACAAAGCAAAACAAAATGCCTTCTCTACAGATCTATCATCAAATTGAATCGATAGGTATGATAACAGCCTAAATGAGCCCAAAGTGTATATCTAGAACAGACAAAAATCTTTCTTACATCAGTTTTGTTCACCTCAGAATCCAATATTCTTTTCATGTGAAACAGGGAAAGTGCTTTTTAGTGAATATACAAGTATGTAGTACAACCTATGATATAAAAGATAGTGAAATAATAAACTTTTATTTTGTCATCAGCTGCTGACAATTTTTGAAACAGAGCCAAATGTACTTTGGTACACTTTTAGACAAGCAGCTGAGCCAGTAACATCACTTTGCGACAATCCTTAGAAAGTATTTGCAAGAGGAACACTTTTAAACGTATTTAAGAACGGAGAGTCTCCTATTGGTCTTACAATACACCTCTTTATAAAAAAAAACGTTTGTCCTAAAAGGAGGCTGAAGAGGTCAAAACCTTATGAAATCGCAACGCTCAAGCTTCAAAGTTTAGTTTTATTGCTAACAAAAAGTCGACATCGCCTCATTTATGGATTTGAAATAACAAAGATAGATCTTAAATTCAAGTTTACAGGATTAAAATTGACAGGGTAGACCAATTTTGCCACTTTACTCCTTTTTTATGTATTACTAATATTCAACTGAAACCATAAATTTACAAAATACACTATGTACTTTGCCATCCAAAGCAGGAAAGGACAGAGAGTTACCTGCATTCCTTTTTATAAGAGAAATTTTATACGGACACGAGCCTCAAATCGGTGGGAAAAATAAGAATAATTTAAGAACAAAGCTGAGGTTACAGCACTGTTATCAAATGTATTTTTGACAATGATGCGTAAGCTGTCCACGAAGATGCAGACATGAAATGTCCTATCCTTGTTAGCCTGAGGAGAATTGATAGCCTTATCACTTGTCGTTTTTGATTTTTGAGAAGTAGTTGCCTATAGTGAAACTGTATGCTGTGCTAATGTTCTCTATTTATGATCATTTGTAAACTCCCTCAATAAAATACATTGATATGCAAGAGAGACCACATCAGAAGGAGCGCTTGGCTAATGAGCTCTCAATAAATCAAAGCATCCAATGTTGTCTTGCATATCGTTTTTCTATGTGTTTCTAATTTGTCTACATCCTACAAATTCAAGAACAAGTTAAGAACAATTCAGTCTCAAAGCTTTGGACAAATTAAGAACAGGCAGCATGAACCTGAATTTTACTGGTTCTAATAAGAAAGTAGAGTGTATTCTACGTCTATAATGGCACATGCATTTCTTTAACTTCTGAAGTTCAAGCTAGCTTGGTGCCAAACAATGCAAAGATAAGAGCAGATTTTTTAAATTGTCTAGGCTAAGAGCATCTTTGAATTGAATGTGTTTACTTGGTACCAGGCTAGCCTGAAGAAACCAAGCAATTCTAATAGGAAAGGGGGCTGCTGTTGTTTTACTTTTTTTCATTTAATTGGTCAAGACGCCTCGCTGCCTCTCTGAAGGAATTCGTCGGTTCAATTATAATTCTATTTGGGACATCGTTCAAGTAATGATTTCAAAACAGAGGCAAATTTCATGATACATTATATCCCGCGTTATTCCAGTGTAACCAGCTTATTCCAGAAGATTTTGAGATTGTTAAAAAATCTCATCGATTTGAGAACATTTAAGGAAATTGACGTCGTTGTAAAAAATAGTTTCCTGTAAAGAGCCGTGTTTGAATACACTGCTACCAATTACAGCTTAAAGCAACTGAAAGGGTTAAGTCCTTTTTTAGTAAAATTTATTTGATCTTTTATTGAAACTTTTTAAGCGTTTCTCTGGATTCCAGTAATAAAACTTCTAGAGATGTTGTCAGTAAAAGCGTTTGTTCTGATATTTTGCTTAGGGACAGTAAAAGAAAGCGTTAAAAGCTGCATGTACACCTAAACTATGAACAATCAAACAGTGTTTTGGAATGAGGAGCCCTTGAAGTAAACTTTTCCGGTGTTTAATTTTCAATTGTGTCAAGTGTGCATACAGTATTAGCACTTTTTTCTTATGTACCTATGTAAAACAACAGAACACAAACCTATGGTTACCCTTCTTCAACAGTTTATAATTATCATTTTGTTGGGTGAGTGGCCAAGCGGCCCAGCCAGTTCCATTAGCTTAACTGAAGTTAAGTATGGCTGTGTACGGTCAGAAACTGGATGGGTCACCTTCCAGATGAACGACCAAAACAGCTCACTCCGTCGTCCTTCGGAAGGGACATTAAACTAGGGGCCCCATGCCTGGATGCGGCATGCATAGTAGGCCTAAATTAGCTGAGAAAGTTAGGTATAACAGCCTACTCAAAATAAAGTAAACAACAACAACAACAACAACAACAACAAAGTTTGTCTTCTGCTATGGAATAAGAGTTATAATAAAGTCTCTTGAATGCAGCTACAGCTGAAGGACTATCCTCCTTAAACAAATTCTCTTACTATTTTTAAAAAATACTTGTTTATAACCATATTTAAAAATTGCTATTGCCTCACTATATGAGAGGGCCCACAGGGTTGCAAACTTGTTTTCCTAAGCAAGGATGGCACCTTCGTGAACACAATTCATTTAATAAGAATGTAGTCTAAAAGAGATGAATTGAGGCTCAAATTTACTGAAACTTAAAATAATTCAATAAGCAATGCAACACTAAGCCTCGACAAGACTTAGGTATTTTTGTTTATTTGATTTATTTTTTGAAAACTTTTCATAACACAAATGATAATTTTGTTGTTCATGTATAGCTTACATGACGAACGTGCGCATTAAAAAGAATTTAACTTCCTTTACTACCTAGGTGAATTTACATATTTTTTTGCCTAAAAAGATATGAGTAATTAACATGAGGCTCTCTCAAAAATTAATTTAAGAAGATTGAGGCTCAGTGTTCAAACAAATTAGTGAATGTGTATTCCCAGCCTCTTCAAGTGACTTGCTACAAAACAATAAGGATTTTCACAATTTTCATTTGACCAAGTTTTAACTTGGCAATGCTAAATTTCAGTGGTTGCATTATGTTATGCTATGTTATGTTATGAATATCTCAAAAGGATTTGCATATCCTTTAAATAAAAACAAGTAAAATAAAATAAATGCATATATCCTTAAAGTTATTAAAGGCTTATAATGTTCATATTAAAAATGATGAAAAAAGAGTTCAATCTGTTTTCAATGTCATCAGTACTTTCTCTAATGTCTATAGGAAGTAAGTTGTACAACTTAGCACCCATAAAGAAAAAGTCACTTTTCGCAATGTCCAGTTTGATTTTAGGAATCTGCAAGAGCATATTTCTGCTCCTTGTCCCCAAATGGTGCTCATTGTTCTTAAAATAATCCTTAAAATTTGAAAGCACACGTTCCCATTTTGACATTGCCTCACAAGGAGCACTGCATGCCGATCGAATTCGTTTAACTAGCCAATAGGGGCAAATTACTGAAACAAAATTTCGCACTACCAAAGCTGCAAAAATTTGTTAAGAAATCTGGGAAATCTTGGAAAAAATTTATTTTAATTGAGTCTCAAAATTCTTGATAAATCGCTAAAACTTGCTAGCAGTTTAAAATTTCTACAAAAATTGTTTAAAAATTGCTTAATTCTCAATGAGTCTTTTCAAAATCTGAAAATTTTTGTAAGAAATGGAAGAATTCTATAAGGCATTCGAAAAATCCCAGAAAGCCTTTAAAAACCAGAAAATCTTTCATATAAAAAAATCGTTCAAATTTTTGAAACATGTGGAAGTCCCAAAAATTGCGTACACTTTTCCTCCAGTCCTTCACTACAGAATGTGACAGAGTTTGACAAAATTTACAGCGTGTATGACATGCATTTGTAACAGGTACCAAATCGAAGAGCTAGTTTAAGAAGTGTACACTTTCCTGTATGCTGTCTGCATGAACACTTTCCTTTCATTCAGTTATAACTGTTTTTATTTTTCAAACAGGTTCTTTTTTGTGTGCTAGCGTACAGAGCTTAAATTGTCATATGAAGTTCTCCCTTGGAGTAAATTCTTTCACACGTAAAACTCCCATGATATCTGCGTAGACTTGTTCATCCGTGACTTGCATTACGATTCATTGCCGTAATTAGGAGTAGGGTGTATAGGGAACTACAACCAACTGTTGTAAAAATTCTGTCGAAATTTCAATGCCGTTGCTACATCCTCGGTGTTTTCTCCAAGTAGGCAATAACGTAATGAAAATCTCGACTTTTAACCTTTTCTGGAGTAGGGTAACGCCAGGAATATTCCTGAATATTTCGATGGGGGTAATAAGACATCGTTAACAGGGTGCTCAACTGCTGACATACTTTTGAGAATGGAATGTTGTACCTTCCAATGGCGGCTATCATGTTCCCACAGTGACATAACCCCCTAGCCTTCCCATGGGGCCTCCACTGTGCTACAAGCTTTACGAACGGGAAATTATGGGAAGTTTTTCCCCTTAGACTACCCATAAACCTACCTCCCACTGCGTTTTCATTCACAGTGCTCTGTTCTTTGTTATGCTTTGTTGCCATGCCATTAGTACATTGGTCCATTGGATGTTGCTACCGCACTGTCTAATTGCAAGTTATTTTTGCAATATTTATCCAGGAAACCAACTCAAAATGGCATGGTGCTGCAAGAGACGGATTGTAAGGAGGCTGTTCTAAAAGTAGGTCAGGGAACTCATGGCAAGAGAATACGTCAGATGAAAAGAGGTTCTAGAGACACCTAGGTGCCATTCAAGTTGTACGTAAGTACGATTGTAGAACATTTCGACTCCTCTCTTCCATGTAAGAATGCTTTTTTGTTCAACCCCCCTCCCTTGTGTTTGTGTATTATACGAATGCCCCCCTCGATCAAGCACAGCCATTCTATAAGTAAGCAAGGTATAAGAAACTTACTTGTATAAACAGAGGGATTCCTTATGTAACATCGGTGCTATTGCGTTTATATATGACTCGTGCATAGCATTCCAAGAACGTATACGTTTACGAGGAAAATTTTGCTAAAGAGCTATTTATGGAGACGCCTAAAGCTTATAAAATTCGTCGCACTGTAAGCTACTTCCAGGAATGTTTTTCTAGCAGAAACGTCTTCACAATTGCTGTGAATTTTAGTGATGTTGCTATCACTCCTTGTAATGTTTGTGATTTTTACGCTAAGGTGGTATTTTTTACATTTCTTTGGTGATGTTTTGTGCTAGAATTTTTGTGACTATTTTTGTGACCTCTTCATAAAGCGTAGTTTACAAACATTTTTCGGAGTGATATAGGCCTTTTTTACAAGACTACCTAATTTTTCGTTGAGTCTCGATATTCTTTATTTTTGTCATTTTTGTACCTTAGATCATTCTTAAATTGTATTTAAGTACCAAAGTGTAATTTCGTCTGAAAGTCAAAAAAATGTATTCAAATCTTTGCTGATGCCTTACTTCATTATTAAGCAAAACGAACAAGAAATACTATATTGTATCGGCAGAGAAAAGTTCATCAAAAAGCAGTATTGTAACCTGAATAGAAAAACTCTATTGTTGATAAAGCTCGAACTTTGCATCATTCTAAAATTATCCATATCTCAACGATTCTAAACCTTATTATTATTATAACCTTTATTCTTAGAAAAGGAGTTTGCATTCTTTTTTTAAAAGAATAAGTTTTTAAGAACACTAAGGCTCAGAATTGCTGAAATATAAGAAAAAGTTTAAAATATTACAATGCTCAACATTTATCAATACCTAGAATTTTTATGTATTCGAGGTATAATACTACTTTTAAAAAAAATTTTCACTTTAGATACAATATTTTTTGATGTTCCACTTTTGCTATAATTTTTGATGAAATAATACTACTTTTAAAAAACATTTTCACTTTAGATACAATATTTTTTGATGTTCCACTTTTGCTATAATTTTTGATGAAATAATACTACTTTTAAAAAACATTTTCACTTTAGATACAATGTTTTTTGATGTTCCACTTTTGCTATAATTTTTGATGAAATAATACTACTTTTAAAAAAAATTTTCACTTTAGATACAATATTTTTTGATGTTCCACTTTTGCTATAATTTTTGATGAAATAAGACATCAAGATGGGTTTTAACACTATCTTTGATATTTTGGCAAAGTTACACTTTTGGCAACTAAGAATAATTTTAAAATTATCAGTGGCTCAATCCCAAAGAAGTTTAAAAATTAGTCATGTTTATTTAAAAAGAGTGGATTCAACTTCGCTGCAAAATTTGGAAAAATCTAAGAATAATTAAAAACTCAAGCTTTATAATGAATTTACCTTTTTGCTTATTTGAGGTATTTTGCAATTAGTTATACTCTTTTGATACATAAAGCCTCATTTTTTTTATTTCGCGTTCTGTCGCGTCCTTTTTATGACCATTCATCTCATAAACAAAGATTTGAATTTTCATTTACTTTTCATGCAAATTGCTCGTGTTGATAAATAGGAAGATAAGAATAATCTTAGGATCTAAATAAAGTAGTTACAAGTATATTGAGACCGTCTAAACTTAGATATTATTGTTCAAATTGTGTACTTGAGGCTTAATATAAAAGAGCTCACTCTATCTTTTAAACAAATACAGTTCTTAAGTATGAGAAGGCTCAGTTTTGCTAAAAATTATGAATAAGTTTGAAATAATGTAAGGCTTAAGCCTCATCGAAACTTAAGATTTTTGGGTATTCGAGATATTATGAGACTGATTAACTTTTTTAATAACTTGTTTTGCGGTGAAATAGCATATTGAAAAACTTTGAATATAATGATTTGATTTTCAGATGAATTTACCCTTTTGCCATTTATGAATAATGCAACAATAAAGTTAAATATTTTTATGAAAAATACCAGTTCGCAACGCACTTAGGAGAGTTAAATATCTTACTTTTATCTAATTATAATTGAATCAAAATCAATTGACGTTAATAACGTTTAAATTAAATTAAGTGTAATCAAGAATATCAGATATTCTCAATTAAAACTTGAGAATATCAGAACTCTTTTATAAACTAAGATGCCTGTATCTCTGAGTGACAAGTAGAAAACTTTATTTATTTAAAATTTTATCAAGCCATTTCTTTAATGATCAATTCTAAGAAAGTTTTTGTCTACCCAATACTAAACCTTACTTACCATTTTCACGATTCCAGTATCAAAACCTTCTCAAGATTTTCTTAGCAATTTTTATGGAGTCCCAAGCTATTGCGCATGCACATTAGAAAAAGTGAAAGGCTCTATTTACACGCGAAATGATGATCAATCTGAGTAAACAGCAGAAGTTTAACTGCTAGAGGACAGCCAGCGTTTTATAGAAAATCAAATTGCAAATACGTGTAACTTTCTTTGGCCTCTAAACTCCAGACCTGAACTTTCTTAACTTTTTGGGCAGCCGAGTACTACTTTCTTATAAACCATTTTCTTATAAACAAAAAAGACAAAATACGTGTATTCCCTTGGGTCAGAAATGAGCAGAGGATTAAACCTTTTATTCAAAGGAGTGACAACGGCTTCAGTTGCTCTTACTAAATATGGATAGATATTTGCACCTGTTTCTTTAGTATGACGTGTCATAATGCTTCCTTTCAAAAGTAGTTCTTAGAAAGTTTTGTCTACTTTCACTATTTCGACTAATTGTCAATTGCCTATTGGTTGGCAGGTGTTAAAGCAAAAGCTACAAATATCAAGTACTTTATCACGGCAATCGCATTTGTGTGCACATTGATGTAGAGCATAGTGTGGCGATGCACACTCTTTTGGCCGTTCTAAGTCCTCTGTAGGTCAGGAGAGAAGTGTTTGTTCAAATACTATCACGCTCGGAGCATTAAATTTTAATGACAAAGGTGTTGGTGCTGCCTTTCTATGGCACAGAGTCTACTATTTAATCGCCAGAAACGACGCTATTGAGGATGTCTGGTTGGAAGAAAGACACTTTGCGCTCCAGCAGATTCTATTGTTCATGACCGAGAATGCGGAATATGCTGGTAAGTTTTTAGTTCTAAGAACTCAAACTGTCGACATCCTGTCGGAATCCCTTTAAAAAATTGAATGTAAGTAATTGCTTTTCAAATAGAGTTATGACGGGGGTTAAGATAGAACTTTCTGTTAAGTCTCCTCGGCGTTGTCTTTTATAATACTTCGGATGATTTCACTTACGGATTGCGTTTGCAGTTAATACACGTCTTGTTTATAAGAAACAGAAGGCTGATCTTTTCCTTTATATTGATTTGCAACTTTTCGATTTCCATATGGTTTTTGATTGATCCCTTTTCGTAGTATTTCCTATTTCATCATATTTTGCGTTTGCGTGTCTACGGAACTATTCGGGAAGATTGTGTTTGTACGCCTATGAAATGAAATGAGCACCCCCAAAGAAGCAAATTTGTAAATGATCGCCCCCCTGGAATAAGAACCTTCCCTGGAAGCCTGACTTTTAAATGGCACCCCGGGCGCTATTTCAAGGAAATACGGTACCTGAATGCAATTGACTCTATCCAATTGGGGGCTGGCTGGCTACATTACCCGGCCGCTATTCATCCTTCGCCTATGGGTAGAGCTTATCTGAAATGGCGGCTGCCCCATTGTTTTACGTAGGGTGTATCTATTACTCACCCCAAAATAATGCCCTATTTTTCACAAAGTGTCGCCTAAGTCCCAGGACAGTGTAAATTTGGACGAATTTTGGTATGACAGTGGTGTAATAGAGATAGAAAGGGTCGTCGGACCAGAGTGTATCTCATTCAGATAGTAAGCCTACCCTGGTCACTTGGGCCTTGGTAAGGGCAATAGAAACGCAAATATAAACAAAAATGTTCTGGGGCAACTTTCGCCAGGGGGGCCTTGGAGCACCAGGGTGCATTCCGTGTCAAACTCACGCAGGAGGTACGTTGGTAGCTCCTCATGTGTACGCCAAAGTCTAAAGCTAGCGTATGCCAGAGGTGCAAAGATAAAAAGAGCCATGCGTTGAGTTTTGCATTTTGTTACGCCAGTATACCGAAGAGTATAGCTCAGGCTACACCCACGCCACCACGCCGACAGGAAAGTTTACTCCACGCCGGAGTCTTCGGGCCTAAATGAATGAAATACACCTTGGTTTGATCTACACGGTGTTGCACCTGGGGTGCGTTTTTATAAGTAGCAATAGTTAAAACATAAGAAGTAAGCATTAGAGTTCTATTTACAGAGGTAGAAAAATTTCGCTACTACAAATTGCAACGTAGAAATACATTCAATTGTTGTATGTACACACTGTTGTCCCTCAGTACAAAATTGTTTGGCGTTAATACAGTTTCGTATGTGGTATGAGACTGTATCAGCGCCAACTGTTTTTTTATAACAACTGTATCTGCAAGGAATGCTAAAGCTACAATTTTCCGCAATATAAGATTAAACTGAATATAATTCATGGCTAAATATTCGTTTAGATTTCGCTGCTTGTTGACGCTGTTCTTAGATTAAATTTTACAGAACAGATACCAAATTTATCGTTCTGCTTTGTCTTGAAGTAGCATATCTTAGGCTGAAAAAGCAACTAGCTGTTGAGGGTATTATGGCTAAAATTCTCTAAACTTTTTGTCGATGCCATTATCAAAACTATCTTAAGACTTTCTTAGCAAAAACTGTTCAGTTCCTGTTTTATGCATACTCAATAGTCGGAACTGGAAATGCTTAAAGTGCTCCTGAAACGATGATAAATGTTAGTAAATAACTAAAGCTAGACTTTTCGTGGACAACCAACTTAAGATACACAAAATTTTGCACAGGGATGTGCCGATTGGTGGCATGGAGTAGCGTCACGCCCCCCAATACTGTCAAATTTGTAAGAAAGTTGGTCAAAAGTTAGCCATGCTGCAAGAGAGTTGGCCACAGTATTTTCTGAGACTATTTTTTTAAGTAACAATAGTTGGTCAATGGGTCAAAACGCCTCCCCCCCCCCAGCAGAATGTTACTCGGCACATCACTGATTTTGCACGCATAGAAATTGACCTTTAAAAACATATAAACGTTTAGAATTTCTTTGGTATATAACATCTAGCATATCTATGTTAAGAAATAGGCCTTGTAGTTGCTTCCTTACAAAAAAAACCATGCATGAATCAGAAAAGGCAATTCATGCATTCCTTTGCATGAGAAACCAACTGCAAGACCCAGCTCTTAATGTTCCCCATTTTTTGGTCTCTTTGCACTACCATGTGGTATTTAAGTACATAAATAGTTCTTGAATTCTAACTACATACTTAGAGAACTGACTCCCTTATTCTCGATTATTGGGATTAAGTAGAGATATTCAAAACTGAAATGCTCCTTTGGGGTTTAGTCCTTGGTAGTTCAATTTCCTAAACTATTTTGACCTTCTGCATGTAAGATCCTAATAAATTTGCTCCTAAATTTCTAACAAGTATGTTCCTAATAAGAGTTTTCCTTATAAGCAAGCCTTCATGCTTCTTACTCTAGTGCTAAAAGAGTCTTGATGGAGTGGTAACTCCATCAGAACTGTCATGAGTTGTAAAACCAACTTCATGCCAAACCTTTAACGAGAAATCCATGACATTTAGGAAATTTATAGTACTACACGAACATATTTAAAGGAATTTCTATAAAGTATGAAACAGATAAGAGTATAAAGGATTTCAAACTTCAGTACAGAAGTGTGAAGCCCAATGCAAGAAGGAAGGGAAGGTTTTTTGGCTTAACTGTACTTTGAAATAGAGTATATCCAACACACCATGTCTCTAGCATAAGACGATTTCCTTGAATCACTTCCAACCCGGTCTGCCTCATACTTAATGACAGCTCCCCAAGAAGTTTCAGAATTCTGTTTTTATCTTGAAAGTCAATCAACTGCAGTATTTTCCACCAAAGACTGCTCGTTGCTATTGTTCAATTTGCCATTTTTAGCCTAAGAAGCATTTTAAGACAGGTTTACCAGGGTTGTATTTGTGGGGAGCTAAAGCCCCCTGGGCGGATGCATAGATCAGTCACCAAGGTATTTCACTATAATACGCTTCCAGGGTTAGGGTTTGGCTAAGGGTTAGGGTTTTTCAAAGGGTTAGGGTTAACGTTAGGGTTTTTGGAGGGTTAGGGTTACGGGAAGGGTTAGGGTTTTTGGTAGGGTTAGGGTTAGGGTCAGCGTTAGTTTTCTTACTTCCGCCATTATGAAATTGCCCAAATATGGTAAAGCATGCGTTGTTTTGGAAGGTATTTTGTGTTATAAGTTCGTAATCATATGGTTAGCCGTAAATTTTTTTCCATATTCTTAAACAGCTTGCTGAGGTCTTTCGTTTGATGTATAAATTGTTTGGAAAATGATTGATGACTAATCTACATATCCGCCGCCCCCTGTTGGGTATTACTAGCAAAAATCAACAAAAAAGGTAACCCTGTCGGAGAACTCAATGAAATTTAGCAATGTATAAGTATCAAAAGATTTCTGAAAATAAATCTCTTTTGCCAAGTAACATAGCGTCACGTTGGAAAAATCTTGGCGGCTCCCCTAGGCGGTATCTAACCTATTGTGCAGGTGTCGTCAATCTATGGCTCATGACCCAGAGATAACTTAATTGATGACCTGACAATTCTTCAAAGTCTACGGCGGTGATTCTCAACGGGGGCGATATCGCCCCCAAAGGGGCGTTTTGAGAATTTAGGGGGGCGTTTTGAGAAGGTATGATATAATATATTTACTTATGAAACTGATGAAAGAAAGTATATTTCGAGAGGAGGGGGGCGTTTTAAAAAAATTCGTTGAATTGGGGGGCGGTTAGATCACAAAGGTTGAGAAGCACTGGTCTACGGCATCGAGGACGATGCTATTCACATTCGCTACAAAACTTGCCGCAATAAAAATATTACATACATTTAGTCATATTCACTGCTAAAAATATTACTAAAAATGCATATTGAAATTTGCGGCTCTGATGGCTCTTTCAGCCGAATAGTTCCTGACCCCCTGACATATGATTCACGGCGTGCATGGTCCATCCAAGGGCATCGCTTCTAGTAGAGCTAGACGCTCAAGAACGATGTCCAGACTGTTCTCGTTATTGCTTTGAAAGGGTTTCCACTTCATCTTCTCAACAGTTAGATAAATCTCATCACCTTTCTTGAGAAGAAGGAAAAAGCTTGAAGATTGTGTCCCAATATGGCGCCTATACATCTTCTTCCTTCTGCACTTATTTTGGAAAACAGAAATAGCCACGCTGGTGGCTAAACTGCAATATTCATGGCAGCATATACATAAGTTTATTCTGAACGTGTATATTCCAGTGTAGTCTATTAGGATGATTGATTTATCATCTGTCTTGATTCCAATATCGTGGGATGTAAAGCTTGGAATCCCTTCAAGCCAGTAAATTTTTGAATCTGCGAAGAACATATTTTTCTAGCTCGTTTATGTTTTCCTTGAAGAGCTTAATTTTTTTTCAAACTTTCATATGAATATATTTACTACATACAATAATACACCTCTCATATAATGGTAGTGTACCATTGGCTAGTTTGTACTATACATGAAAAGTAATCAAAATAATAATGATAATAAGCATACAACATATCTCAAAGGTAAAATAATAAGAAAAGGAATTAAATGATCAGAAGTTCTGGGTTGTTCCATGGTTTATTTCTTTGGCAAAAGATGAAGTATGAGGTCCTAATGGCAATTCTGATGGTCTTCATAATAATTCTTTTCTGAACAAGTTTGTCAAATAATAATAATAGTGAATGAATGAAATCTTTATACAGTGTTATGCACATTGCTATTAACATGTATCCTGTCAAAATAAATGATAACAAGCTTATCAATAAAAAAGAATTAGAAATGGCTTCCTATATGCTAAAATGATTCTTTCTGCGTTCCGTAAATTATCAAGAGGTCATCAGTAGGCCCGTCTGGAGCCAGCTCGGGCCCTGGGACTATAAACAGCACGGGCCCCTGTGTAGGAGTAGCAGCACAGGGGCAAGAGGGAACTACAACAAATGCAAATCAATTCAAAACGCTTACAAAAAAGATTGTTTTTCCATAATGGAATCTTCAAATTGCTCCATGTTACTGTATATTTCAAACAGCCAACAAACGGCTTTTTGAATATTATTTTGCAATAGCAAAATTTTCACGGGCCCCCATGAGGCCCAGTCCCCGGAGTTTTACCTCGGCTACCCCCCTCTCGATGGTACTGGCTATCAGTTTGACGACTCTGCATTGGCAAGTCATTGTAGATTTTAACACCGATCGACCGAAATCTAGACTTGGCAACTTGTAATTTGACTTTTAGAACTTCAAGCATACACCCATTATTTCTTGTATTCTGCTCATGTGTTCTGACAGTTAAAAAGTTTTGAAAGCTTTCACAAAACTGTCTATCAAGGCATTTCCTAACCAATAGAACTGCATGTTTTTTCATTTCATTCCGTATTGGCGTTTGCCTTTTGGTATTCAGTCTGGCAATTTTTCTGTCTAAAGATACTGTGTAGGTATCTTTGCAGTAGATCTAAAGATACTTGTATGTTTTTATCTACTGTATTATTCATGACGTTATCACGTCTATTAGGGCCTAAAACATGAGATTTTAACAGTCATTTAATGAGAAGTATATTATAGAATAGAATGGACTAGGGTATGCTTTTGCTCTAGAGTTCGAATTGTTTTATAATTTTGCTCCCGATTGCTTAATTTTACTAGGAAATTATTACAATATTATGCTATAAACAGTGGAGTCTCGAAGAAAACTTACTGAGCTTGACGCTGTAGTTGAATCCCTTTAAAATACTACGTAGGGCTATAAATTTTACAGCTTCGATCACCTACACAGAATCTGTAATGGATATGACAACCGCACCATCCCCCGATTACAAGTTTGTTTTATAAGAAAAAAGTTTATAAGAAAATGAGGCTCAAATCGTCAAAATCTTAAAGAAAATCGTAAGAAAACCACGAGGCTCAATTTCCAAAATTAAATGTTTTTATAGGCCAAAAATCGGTATTTTGTCGTTATTGCATTCAAAATGTTAAAGATGGAATTCAAATTCAAGTATGCAATATTAATAATGGAAGTGTAAGCCAATTTAGCCAGTTTGTTTCAGTAAAAGCTAAGAAAAATTTAAGAAAATCTCAGGCTCAATTTCGGGAAAAGTTAAGAAAATTGAGTCTAAGGCAAAATAATGATTTCTTATAAAAAAACGTGCATAGTGTTTTCTGTGACCTATTTTCAGGCATAGTTAGTCACATGTTGGCACAACGCCTCCTTAAGAAGAATTTCTAAGCATATCCCTGGCCAAATCCTTTGAGGATCCAGTTTTATTCAAGACCATACTCAGTCCGTATGCTTCTTGATCACCTACACATCAAGAATGAAAATCAGCGAAGTCATCCTGGACCAAAACTTTAGTGAATACAATCAAGAAACCAGTGTATATAGTACCCTAGTGCACCACATCTAATCGCACGAATTCCAAGAACTGCTGCCACACACCTGGACAAAATTTACTTCCCCTTAGAAAGAATAGGACATGGTACAAAGTGAGCGCATATCGAAAACGGCTTACCTTTACCGGCATTGAGAACTGGATCTGGCACTAGATGTGCGTAGATGGAGGGCAGTTTCTCTAAAAGCCAAAAGTAAATTTTTGCAAATATTTGTATCATGCAGAGCACAAAGACAGAAAGTAGAACAACTCCACTTTTTCATTTCCTTGCAATAGGAATGAAATGGCAGTGTGCTCGTGCTTTAAGTTTAGATTCATCGATTAACGTTATTGCTAAGCTCATGTGTTTATCGAGTTTCACTTGAACTTACCTTTGATGAACTGCTTTGAATAAATAGATACATAATATACTATATATATATATATATAAATAAATTTATATTTATATA
>WIPJ01003825.1:177716-190710 GCA_018155075.1 Cassiopea andromeda | reverse complement strand
CTTTCTCCGTAATACGTCACAGTTTTGCCCGCAGAGAGTGATGAGATCGATATTCGGACAAACAAACTAGGCCTATTGCTGTTGAGCATACATCGCAGCTAGTAGTGTAGTCGTTAACGTGTAAACATAGATGCGTGTAAACTTTTAACTCCTGACTCTGCTGATAGCTATATGTTTTACACTAGAGAGTTTACGCAACACGACGCGCCTGCTGACGACGAGCCAAAGAAACCTAGAAACGAGCGCGGTCGCGCCATCCTCTCGCAAGCTTTGGCGCGAATCTGAATATCGCGCTAGTTTCTAGACTCCTTTGGCTCGTCATGAGCAGACGCGTCGTGTTGCGTAAACTCTCTACTATCAGTGACAACACTTAGGCCATTGACGAAACTCATTTGTTTGTCCGAGTCTCGATCCCATCGTGCACAGTACCTTGAAGTCAAAATCGCGTTCGAGGAATGTGCTATTCAGATGACATAAGAAAGCAAGAAAATTAAATTTGGACTGCCGTAAGCTCAAACTATACGCTTTTTTATAATAATTTAATCTACCCGAACACAAAGGGTTGAAATCTCTGACAGTAAATAAAGATTTAAGAATAATGCAATGTTCAAGGTTTATCAAGATTTGGACTCTTAATTAGAGGATTTTCTGATAATACTCAAAGTAAAACGCAACAAAAGCGCTCAAGCATCTCCCTCCATACAATTCTTTCCAGCATAATGTGCATGAATCTTTTTTTAATAGACTTCTTAACTTATTGTCGCTTTGGATTGCAATTACACCCATAGCTTTATTAGATTACCTAACTCTTTCTCAGAGTCTTTATGTTCTTAGAATTGTTCATTTCAAGACGAAAATAGAGTTTGATGCTGTGACGTCACCAAAAATCTACTTTAATTTTTGGCTCTAGGTGAAGGTAAAGATTGTCTCGTATACTTTCGTATGTAGGGGAGTGCCTGTTAGAATGGACACTTCTCCTGAACCATCTGCATACGAGGTAGGGTGGCCAGTTCCTTTCCTCACTGCCTTTATCTCCCCAGTGTTGCCACCAGGTACCCATTTGCTGCTGGGTGAACAGTGAGAGAGCATTCAGTCGAGGACTCGAGTAGGACTCAAACCGTAGACCTTCGACACGAGAGAGGCATGCCTTCTAATCACTATACCATATCACCCTGTAGCTTTGACTCTAGAATCTGAAAAAGCACCTTGAAAAGCTGGTCACGCTGGGGCGAAGTAACAAGCATAATCGATCATTTTGAAGTGCGCGCTGTACTCTGGGTTAGATAAAATATTCCAAGATGGCGGCCGCTGAATTGAAGCAAAAGCTTTGCTTTTCAACGCAATATTTGAAGAGGTCAATTAATACTTGTAGCAGAAGTAGCAAGTCCTTTGTTGACAATGTACTCAATGGGCTACAATCCCTGATGGAGTGGGTATGTATCAAGCACGATAATTCTTTGCCACAAAATCGAGTTAAATGTCATGAAATAGCTGATATCTTGGGCGGATCCAGGGGAATCGGGGGAGCCACGACCCCCCAAATGGTAATACAAAAGAACACCCCTCAAAGTCCAGCTCTGGATCCGCCCCTAACTGATATTTACCCTATGACTATTCGAGTTTTAAAGAAGATTGGCGCCTCTATTTTACGAAGACATAGGAGCACTCCGACATCATTATTGACCCTAGCAAACTCTTCCTTTAGTTCTCTGACTTGAGTTATTTGCCGAAGCTTCTCTTCTGCAAGTCGCCCCTCTTGTTTTCCCTTATCTATACTATAATGATTCAGGAAGATCTTTGCATTTCGAGGGCTAGAGAGATCACTGTTGATTAGCTATGGGGAAAAGAATTGCATACATGTCAGATTCCATGCAGAAATGCCCATTTTGCACGACAAAATCTTGAGCTATAATCGCATGAAAATGAATTCAGTGTACCCACTAGAAATCAAGCGAAACAGCTCGCAAAAAGCTATTTTCACTGAAGAAGACTGTCATCATTGTGCTTACAGAAGTGACTTCCAATTTCCAGTTAAAGATAAAATATTAGTCAACAAAATTGCAGCTTATGAAGCATCAAAATGAAGCTTATGTACACGCCATTTTGTATCTTGGCGCCTTTTTCATGATGTTATGCCCAGGCCCCAAAAACTTCTCTTAAAAGCCATCCAATTTTAAGAAATGTAAAGTCTAGCATTATATCCCACTATCACTAGCGGGCTTTTCGGCCATTTTGGATTTCTTTACACACGTAATGCTGATCGAATAGATAAATGGAGTAGCTCCAGCATGGGTAGTGACAAATTTTGGCTGGATATGAGAAATATTGATCGAGATGTAGACAATTGAACGCTGACTTCGTTTCTGCCAAATCACTGTCTTTTTAACCTAGTTGGTTCTAAGTACTGCGAACGAGTCGAAAATCATCATATGGCAAGTCTCTTGTCATCAAACGGCCTCTATTTCACTCCATTTTCATACTATTAACTACGATTACAAAAATATGCTTTTGCATCACTTAAAGCTCATAAAATAGATCTTTAACGTATTTTTGTAAATACATTTTCAATGTACTTTTAAAACATATTTTCAAAAACTAACAATCTTAAATTATGAAGCTCGCTTTGCGAGTGATGATTGTCATTTTGCCACTCGTTTGTGGAATTATTGATTTTAGAAAAAGAAATTAATTCACCCCTTGGTTAACGCCAAGTTCCCGGTACTTCACAAGCCCTCCCTCCCTTGTAGAGCCTCGCAACACACCCCTCCATATGTACAAAAGAAAGCTGTGACAAGTCAAGGTGTGCTGTCTTCTTACTACAAATTTGACGTAGCAGCTCAATGGTCCATAAAAGCAAAGTCTCGGAGGTCATTAAGCAATTTATAAATTTTGGCCCGAAGATCCCTGGCGCGGAATTTGCGTTACTGTTGGCGTAGTAGCCTGGACTTGCCTAAATTATAATCCTTGGCCTAATTACGTGATGAAGTGCAAATCTCTTCACACAATGAAATGCAAATCTCTGCCTTTTTCTATGTGCTGTTTTTTTCAAATTCAACTTGAACTTCAATTTTGGCGAAATTTCACTTGTAGCTGTTTCTGAACACAACTCCCTTGTAACTCTTCAGGTGCACGCCAGCGTTCAAGATCTTGAATACTGGCGTACACTTGAGGAGCTGCTGACAAGCCTGTTGCATGAGTTTTTCACAGAATGCACCTTGGCTTGGAAGTAAGAGACAGAGATTCTTCTCTCGTTTACTGTACAGGTATATTGCAATTGCAGTTTATGTCCGCGTTTAGCGGCCATATTGAATAGTTGCAAGACAAATACGCGCTTTTTATAAGAAACTCTTATAGCTCTTAAGCTTTCTTAACTTTTTCAGGATTCCAGAATTAAAGCTTTCTAAAGAATCTGTTGGTACTACCTTTATGTCACTATCTGATGTTTCGTTCTCTGACGAGTGTCGGACAAAAAAAACTTTAAAGTATGTCAAAATAATGTTGCCGGTTTTTCGTGCTGTAGTAAAAATTATATTCCACTTCAAAAAGGGCACTTTTGCTCTCCCTGCTCCCCTAAGTGAAGGGCAGGAGGAGCATTTGCTCCTCTCTGCTCCTTCTCCAGTTTGCCTGTATAAAGCATATTGTAGAAATGAGACCATGAAACTGAAATTAAGCTATGTGAGAGAATTCTCTCAGCTTTTATTTGTTGCAACTGCTCCAAAATCTTACTGTAATGCAGAGAAACAAGCAACATAAGTAGATAGGTAGTAGATAGTCGCATCAGACACGTACTTGCAGGGGAGGTACGAGGCAATGCCCCCAAACGAAGAATTTTGAATGGTTTTGCCCCCCCCTACAGAATCACTAACCAGGAGATTTACATAGGGAAATAAGGCTTCTGCCCCTGCAAAGTGCTTGTACTATTAGGTCCTCCCTCCAAGGCATCTCCTCCAGTTACGTGCTTGCTGTGCATGTACTGAAAGTGCAAAAGCCCCATGTACGCTTGAAGTGATGATAAATCTTAGTTGTTGCCAATTCACCTATACAACATATTATATACAAAAAATCGACTGTTGAATGCATAAACACTAAAAATCGTAAACCGCAGAAATCCATTCCTGAACTTCCTTAACTTTTTGAGCAGCTGAGTGCTACTTTTTGATGAGCCATTTTCCTATCTTAAAAATCTGTAGTTAATGAAAGGATGAGTCCTTTAGTAGCAAATTTTCGTGGGTTCACTTATTTATCACAAGAAGGCGAGCTTCGTTGTTTTAAATTGTTTGTTAAAGGTTTTTTTCATAGTACTTAAAAAGCAGGGTGACATAAAATGTGGTGTGGAGCTAATAAATAAATAGGATAAATAAATTGATAAATACGAACCAATTTCAGTTGAAAATGCAAAAACACTGCTAGCGGACAAAAGTACCTTTTGCTTGGCTTTGCACAAATAATGTAGTACTATCAAACGTAACATCACATAAATGTTAATAGGATGAACAGGAAAAATAAGGCAATATTTATCGCTACATACTTTCTGGCGCTGTTGTCCTTTTTTGTGTGGTACTTATTGTTGTTGGTACCAGCGGGGGAATTCGTGTTGCTTGTAGAGGTTTGGATTTGGGTGTTGACGACTGCAATGATAGTCCGGTCGTCATTTGTGAACCTCTCTCATTTTGAACAAATACAACCTTGAAACAAATGACACTTGAAATGTACAACAGAAAAGATAACACAGTTACAAATCAGAGTAACTAAGTCATATTTTTGCATTTACGATGAAGCACTTCCCCCCAGGGTATGCGAATATATAGGGTGTGAGCAGTATTGCCTCCCTAACTTGTAGCAAGAGGGGCTGTGATGTAAGAAATGCATGGACCACACCCTTTATCACACTAATTTTTGAATGCATAACAATGATTACTTGTCGCTGCTATGCATTTGCAAGTATTGAAAAAGGAGAAAGCCTACGTATGATTTTAGCATTCATCTTTCATTGATAGGAGGGCATTTGTCCTCTCTCCCGTGGAGGGGGCTCAGGGGGACTCATTCCCCCTTCAAAAAATGCATAGTTGAGAGCTTATCCAGCCTAGCATATGTTTGATAAAGTGGGACTGAGCCCTCCAAAAATCCTCATACTTTTAAGAAGGGGGATGAGTCCCCCTGAGTCCCCTCCACGACACACCTGGGTGTGGGGGCTACAAGCCCTAACCATGCAATTGCATTCATCATCACAGACTTGCCTTCAAAGCGACAACCCATGTTTTTGACGAATCTATGTTATCGCTTAAGCCGCCCTTTTGAAACTAACTACAAGAAACTGAAGCTTCTCGAAGCATTAACTTCAACCCGAGACGTAGGAAGCACTCAGAAATTGGGGAAGCTTACGCAGTCAGAGATGCCCTCACAAACTTAAAATGACAACTATGTAAGCTGAAAAAGGGCATTTGGCATATAATATTATGAACAAATGGGGACACTTGCCCAACGTTCCTACCTCCATGACTCTAAATGCAAATATTTGGGGGTCATTTACATTGTGCGTACGCACAAAGGGGAAAGAAGCTGGCAAAGCCCGGGAGTACGTGGGAAAAACACAAACAAACATATAGATTTCTTTGAAACTATGTCGATTTAATGCACCAATATCTGCTCCTATGGGATGTTTATTGGAGATAAGCGTTTTATGGAGACTGGGTGTTGTTAGTGCTTTTATGGAATTGTGTGCTATCGGAGTAAGATAACCAATTAAGTAAATAATGCAAAAACAGGGCCGTAGGAAGGAATCAAAAAGTGGAGTGGGGGAGACATACAGTAGTGTCACATATAAAAGAAACAACCTTTTCAATTTCAGATCTGATATTCTTATAAAAGAAGACATCAACTTCAGATCAGGGAAAAGTTTCTTATTTCAAAACAAACTTTTTTACTAAGGTAATCGTTAACACGTTGAAGACGATCTTTAAGAAACATTTTCGATTATGGAATTGAAAAGTGGAGTATAGGTATTCTGAATTCAATAGAAAGCAATACAAGCCTAATAGCATAACTATTTTTGGTCAGAATTCAAATAGTTTGATGACAGGTAGATTTCTTCCATAGCAACCAATGTTTTGTTGTTGCTATGGAGCCCATGTTTAAACTTTTCTGAAATATCCCCTACCCAAAAAAAGAATTAACAATAGAACAGTTGAAATAAAGAAGGTCAGAATAGTGTAGTGGCAGCTGTGATAGAGGCAGCGTTTGTGACTACAGCATAGGTGCAACTGCTGAAGTCCATGCAACGGAAGCAGGTATAACACAAAATGTTCGTTCCCATTTCCTGAGATACTGCTGCACAAGAGAGATGAAACAAAACTTTGATTTGCACCCAGAAAGTAACAGAAAGGTGGAAAATTTCGTGCTTATGCTGAAAGAGAAGATCTGTAGAGAATAGGAAAGTAATGAAAATTTATTATGAACCCAAAGATTCCAACTCATGATATGGGAAAACAGGAGTTTTCCAAAAATACCACAATTCTCGATGTTCACACAGCTGTGTTGTTGTTGCTGCTACTGGATTTGTGGATTGGATCCTGAAATCGTTAAGTTCGCAGTAGGCAGTAGATTTGAGAAGAAGAGTGGGAGCAAACCCAGTAACCATCAAATGAATGTATCAATAGGAACACACCAGATATAAACGATATTGATTATATAAAGCAAAAGCATGGGCGCAGGAGGACGTCAAATTTTAAAGGGGGGCTGTAAACGTTCTGTCAACTTTCTGCCAGAATTTCCTATTGTTCGGTCAGAAAATTTGCCCCAGTGAAACGGATTTCCGCCCAGTTTGGGGGGCTGCAGCCCCCTTTGCCTCCATCTCCTACAGTTATAAGCATAAGTACACAGAAAGTACAGCATAATTTTACAGAGTTGCTAATTTAAGAAAAATGGGAGGTCATGATGTGAAAACAGGAGGCCAGAAACCTGGTTTAACAATGGGGGGTTTCTGGCCAAAATGGGAGAGTTGGAATCTCTGTTATTAGAGAAGAGAATTATTATGGATTGAGAATTTAGAGAAGTAAAGAAAGGGGGAGAAAAAGATGTTATGTAAAAGTATACTAGTTGAAAAGAACGATGTTTATTGCTGGACATTGAGCATGATAAGCATCTCGGTGAACCAGTAGCATTTGAAAATCAAAGTTTGAAGACAGGGTTAAAACAAAACAGAAACAAAGTGCCAACGATAAATGGCATGACACAAAATTTAGCCAGAAGAAGATAGGGTGAAAAATGCTTGGAATGAAATCGTTCCAAATTGCTAACAATAAGGCTGAAGATATTCAGATCACAATGCCAGAGGTCTTAGAGTGCAGAAGGGACTTTTTACTTAACTTTATTCATGAACAGAAACTAAACACTCTGTTAAGCATGTTTCTTCTCATTTTGCTGAGTTTCGGATCAGCCACACATAAAAGACAGGTTTACACATTTCAATTGCAATTTTCTCACAAAGCTGGTTTGCAGAACTCATCAATTTGGCGCAGAGACTGTGGAAGGAAATCTTGAAGATATTCACATTAAATTTTCAGCATTTATAGATTTTATATTGCAAAATGTTTTTGTTGCATTCTTGGATATTCTCTTAGATAGTCGTCATTCTGATAAGCATGCTACTTAGGACTATCCCTAGGACTTAGGACCTAGGACTAGTGTGTTGCCTACGGGGCATAGAAACTATATGTAATGTCCTACATACGGAGGTATGGAAACTATACACGTCATCACTACAGTTTTGAACAGACAATTTTCAAAAATAAGGAAAATGCCACCTGTTACCATAAACACAGTGTTTTTCGCAACTGTTGGATGCTAGATTTAAGTTTTTAAAAATACGTCACTACAAAACACATGTCCTATTAAGATACATACATAGTGAAAGTTTAAAGTCAGTAGCTTGTTTGGCTCTTGAGTTATCCTCGTACCATTAAAACAAGTGCACACACTTCTGGATTGCATAAATTAACATAATTATGCATTTTGAGTATCAAAATGTGAGCAAAATTTGCTAGATGCGTGCTACTGAAGTTTGGTAAAGTTTATAGGATACATCACTTACATTTACTACCTTATTCAAGAAGGATTGAAAAAGTTGATCAAAAATTCAAAGTGTTAACGACTACCTTCAGACTACTTAATTTTTCCCAGAGCCTCAATACTTTTAAATTTCTTCGGTTTTCAGCCTTAGATTATTCTTAAATTATACTTAAGTATTAAAGGTGTAACTACGTCTGAAATCAAAGAATTATGTTCCAATTGTGTTGATGTCTTGCTTCATTATAAAGCAAAATAAAAGCGGAGCAGATTAACAAATATTGTATCGATAGTGAAAAGTTAATCTACAAACAGTATTCTAACTTAAATACACGTTTTTTTATAAGAAAACAGCTTACTAGAATATGAGCCTCAAATCGTCAAAATCTTATGAAAATGGTAAGAAAAGCACGAGGCTCAATTTCCAAAATTAAGTGTTTTTATAGGCAAAAAATCGGTATTTGGTCGTTATTGCATTCAAAACGTTAAAGATGGAATTCAAATTCAAGTATAAAATATCAATAATGAAAGTGTAAACCACTCTAGCCAGTTTATTTCAGTAAAAGTTAAGAAAAATCTAAGAAAATCTAAGGCACAATTTCGGGAAAAGCTAAGAAAATTGAGGCTCAGGCAAAATAATGGTTTTCTTATAAAAAAAAGTGTACACGCAACTTTCTAAGTCTTGAGGAAATTTGAGCCTTACATTTTTCTTAAATTATTCTTAAATTTCAGCGATTCTGAGCCTTAATATTCTTATAAACTTTATTCTTATAAACAATAATGTGTACGATAGTGCAAAGGCAAAGCGATTTACAAAGCATTAATGTATTGTGATGTTTTTCAAAGGGTTAATAACATACAAAAGTTCTCAATAACAAACAAGAAATCTTTCAGGTCTTCACCACTTTCCAAGAAAAGAGGGTATTGTTTTGAGAATCAGGGTCTGTCTTTCTTAAATTCATGCTTCCTATATGCGGGACACTACTGTTTCTGCAGGGGACACTCCCACAAGAAAAAGCTGGCAACTTTATAACCGGGCGCTAAACATAGACATTTGTGAAAAGTGGCGAGCGCGTGCTCCCTGTGTTCCCTGTGCTCCTTGTTCCATGTGCGCAAAGTCAGCAGATGAAAATCATACAATATGATTATCATTATATTCTCACAAACCTACCTTAGTACCATGCCCATTCAACGTATATACTAGCAGGACAATAATGAATACAAGCACCAACAATAGCAGTATGATAATCCCATTTTTGCGATACTTCCTCCAGGTTTTAGACCGTCTGGGCTTATCTTCTTCGACCATCATATCTCCACTCTGTTCACGTAGCTCATCCATTTCCGTCCCAGAACCGCGGTCTTCCCTAGAATAGCAACCATGTAGTTTAAAGGCCGGTTTCCACTTCAACGAATGCACAAATTCGACCGAGGTCGACCGAGGTGGCCCGAAGTTGATGCACGCGTAGAAGGGGATTATCGACCAGTGGAAAGTTCAAACCATTTGAACTTCTCAATTAGCCGATTCGGTCGGAGGTAGCCAAAGGGGAATCTACATCTGAACCTACTACGCATGAACCAACCTCAGTCCACCTCGGTCGAATCGGTGCATTCGTTTAAGTGGAAACCGGCCTTAAGACAACCAGGATTGCATACAGCTGAGCTCGTTGGGGGAGGGGGCGAAGACGAAAAAACGAGTCATCTCATAACTAAAAACAGTCGTCTAGAAGCGCGTCTACTGGTGCATGAACTCTCATTTCTCCTTATTGTTTAGGGGTCTGAGACAAATCAAACAGTATGTTAACGGCTGAATGCTAATGTAGAGCAGTGTCACAAATGTAGAGCGGGACATTGTGGCTGTAAATAGAGGTTTGGGGAAATCTAATGAATGGCGGCTCATTTATTGAGAGAAGTCGCTGTGGGAGTTCAATGATGTCCCAAATGTCGAACAGATTGTACGTATGTACCAACATAAAGCAGGGAGCTGTTGTAGTCGGGCTGGCTGCAATTCTCCCGATGTAGAGCATAGGTACAATAAAGACGCAAAAGTTAAAAAGTGAAAAGTGGGAGGGGGGAGAGACTTTTCTGTACGTTGTAAAGTGCACTTTATTTATACTCTTGAGAAGTAGGGCCACATACAGTGGTAAGATTCAAGTATTTAAAGATCAGTTCTATATCAAATCTGCATTAGAATTACCATGGTCATTCGAAGCATTGAGAAACTATGATCCCTGAAACTTTAGTAACCGGATCGCAAAATTTATGACTGCATGGGACCCGGTTCTAGCGAACAAGTGCGATTTGGCTAATTCCCGCCACTAGACATACGCCCCCCTGTGCCCCTCTGTTTCTAAGTGCTTGAACTTTTATCTATGCTTCAGGTACTCCCTGGAAATCTAAATTTCCAGAAGTTTGTGTTATTATCGAAGTCAAATTGCTTTGTTATTATTGAAGGGATTTACTTACAGCAAAGACTATGGATCAACATACGATCCCGGGAAGATTTGATTTGTTTTAGACTAGCTTACAATAGTCGTACATTCTAACGCAATACATAACAACATAGAAATGATATAACAAATTGCAAGAAATACAAACGCATAGTTTTTAAGACTGCAGGACCCTGAAAGTTGCACACAATAGGCTAAGAAACATAAAAGTTTCCACCCACTGCAATTAGTCGAAAGCAATTTTGTCAATAGCTACGTAAAGACTTAGTGAAAGGCCGGCGATCCGCATTTGAGGTAAGGGAATGTCGTATTGTTGCACGAAAAGTTTGTTTATACTTTGTGAGTTCTAAGCTTTTTATTTACTACACCCAAATATAAAGCGCGTTTTTGCAAAAAATCTTCTTCCAGGTTTTTTCAATGGCAAATAATGCAGAATTTACCAGAAAAAAGGTTTACATTGATATAATATAGCAACTTACTGCATAGCGATATCCCCCATAGTTGGCTGGATACGGCGGTCAGAACTGACTGTCTTCCAGGAGGTTTCACCAACAACCGGAAATGTAGCGTATCAACCTAGAGTAGAAAATTATGTCGCATGTACGTCTAGCCAGCCAACTGTGGAAAACTTAGCTTCTACGTATTCACAAATACCAACAAGAGATACAAGCTTCAGATTAAGTAAAAGTCGAACTGTTAACATTGCTGCTCCAATTACGACACAATGCTATCTGTTGCAGTAAGAGAACGTACTTAGTTCAGGGTAGTTCCCTTGATTTTCTGACGCTGTCCTTGCTTTACCGTTGCATTCATGGCACCGGAGCACTGGAAAAACAGACCTGACAATCTCCGACCGCTAATCCAGTATGAAAGCTAGCTCCTTCTTACTGGCATGCAAATCTCACAGCTGCTGAGGGAGGCCTGTGACGTGACAAGAACAATGGAAGGCTTCTCGTATTTGTCTCTTTTTGTTACCTGTTCTCTTTTTCTTTTTTGTTTTATTTTCGGAATTAGAAAAGGAAATTTCTAAGCGTTTTTCACGAAACTCTTTAAGGTTCCTGAAGTGCTTTATGGATAGCTTGCACCCGACCAAGTCGAACCGGTGGCATCAGTAAGTCTAGGGCGTCTAAAGCGAATACGATATAGAAGTCTTTCCGTTTTAAACTCAGAAAAACTAACTCCTTTAAACCATTTGAATAGCTGCCCAGGAAATATTTCTTTTAAAAATCTGTTATATCTGGAGCTTGTACATAAACATTTTTAATCACCGCTAGGTTTTATCGAATAGTCGTATTCTTTGGGTTTTTTAACACAGGACACATATTGATAACAGCATTTTTGTTGAAATGTATATCCTGTTTAAGGATTCGTTATATTATGTTATAATTATTATTATACAGTAAATGTTCCTTTCGATTCCTACTTTTCTTACTGATAAGACCAAGTTTATCCCAAGGCCCTCATCAGGGTGGTATAGTTTACTTGATGGACAAAATCTTCCTCAATATATGAGCTGTGCCAAGAAGGACACACTTTTGAGCTTCTTGCATTGACACGTTTCCCGGAATTTTATTGATGTATTTTCCATCCTTTTTTCACAAGGCCAAGGGCAGCTTTCTCAGCAATTAATCCGTTCGACTTCTTGTTTTTTCTTTTTTGTACCACGGTGATAGCCAATCTTATATTGCCTTATATAATGAGATGTATAATTTGTAATTAGTTGATATATTGTTGAAATGAAAGTTTGTAAAAAATTATTATCATCGCAATCAAAATTACCTCAATCATCATACGTACCACATATTACACGTTTTGCATGAGAAAAAACCATAGACTGACCCAGAACTTCTCTCTTACTGACACAACATTGGATAAATTATAACTCTTTTTTATTATTATTATTATTTTTATTATTAGTTTTGTAAGTCAGCCAAGTATAGATTGCCTTGTTAGTAAGATTTGCTCTTGTGGTGTTTAACGAGATCTTCTGTATGAAGTTTGAGAAGAACATTGAAACCGCTACACGATGCAACGTAAAGCTCACATTTTGTTTGTTATAGGACAAATAGTTTGCTACATTCACGTTCTGCGTACGCTTTCACAGCAATTTACTTCGCTAAATTAAGAAACTGTTAAGAAACATGTGCAAAGAGCTAGGCCTTGAAAAACCTCAGCTCAACTATATAACAATGAAAATGACAACAATCACCATATGCACCACGTATTACATTTCTTGCATGAGAAACAAACCATGGACTGACCCAGAACTCCTCTCTTACTCACACAGCATTGTATAAACTATAGCTCTTTTTTATTATTATTGTTTTCATTATTATCTTTTGTAACCCAGCCGAGTACAGGTTGCCTTTTTAGTGAGATTGCACTTGTAGTATTTAACGAGATATTATATATATATTTACATATATATATTATATATATATATATATACATATATATATATATATATATATATATATATA
>WIPJ01003825.1:147043-177562 GCA_018155075.1 Cassiopea andromeda | reverse complement strand
ATATATATATATATATATATATATATATTTATATATTCGCTATCGGAGAAAGGTTTGGCTTTTTCTGGACTCTGGTGCTACATCATCATGAAAACGAAAGAAGAGCAAAAGAGGAAAATCAATATTTTTTCTACAGCTAAAAACAAACAAAACAGATAAAAACTACAAAACTATTATAAAAGTTTATTATAACACCTGCAGCGAGAAAAGACACGCAGTCATCAGGTCCTCATTGCAGATGCTTCTTACAAGTTCTCTTTAATAACTCCAATGTATCCCAGGGTGGACTCAAGAAAGCTATGACTTAAGAAAAATCAATGTTATATCTGTAATAGAAAAAGAATTCCAAAAAAACCTCAAATGGAAAAAAATTTTTTTTGATGAAGTATTTAGCCTTGAAATTATTTTTAATTCCAGTAAATTTTACTCGTAATGTTCTAATAGCCAATAAGGTGTTACAAAATTTTCGTCTTCCTCTTGCTCAGGCACTGTAAATACATATGGCTCATTAGTCCTTAAATACATATGGTTCATTAGCCCTTAAATAGATGTGGTTCATTAGTCCTTAAATACATATGGCTCATTAGTCCTTAAATACATATGGTTCATTAGCCCTTAAATAGATGTGGTTCATTAGTCCTTAAATACATATGGTTCATTAGTCCTTAAATATATATGGTTCATTAGCCCTTAAATGCAAATGTGCGTTCATTTTACGTCCTTCTACTGAGGAACATGAATAGCATCCGGATAAATCACACTGGCATCCATATTTTCGGCGGGACAAGAAATTTTCAAACGCAAGGCTGTTTTCCTTAATATACGGCCCCCTAAATCTACCAATGAAGAGTTTATGACTTGGATTAACAGCATTCACATTTAGAAGTAGAAGAATTTCCACGAAAGGAATTTTTTGCAGACTCCATTGCAATGAAATTTAATGATGGTTATAGGCAGATATACTTAGTCTAAAATGCTGTACACCAGGGTTTCTTTTAAGAAAAGGTTAAAACTGCTCATAAAATCCAGCGATGCTGTGTTGAAGAATTAGATTCTGGTTGCAACTGCCTGCTTTTAGTGAAAAGGGTTAGATAATTGGTACTACCTCTAACAATTCCATTTCTGGTTATGTTTCGCCTCTCATTTCATACTCAAATCTACAATTTTTGCAGCTATTTTTTTCCTACACGCTTGGGCCACTAAATCAAAAACTTCTGAATTGCGCAGATTTTTTCATTAGAACTGCTCAAATTTTTTTAGAACTACACATTTTGTGTGGAACTACACCTTAAAAAAACTCTGCTGTACAGAGTCTCGTCATCATTCCTTCTTCAGAAAAGTTTTCCAACTTTCCAAGAGAAAGGGTGCTTTCATCCTTTTTAGGAGGACAGGAGTCTAATCCTCCATGACTCGTGGCTGTGTTCCCAGGCTGTGATTTTAATTGATAACATTGAGATTCTCATATATCTTCACCGAAGTAACCCCGCATAGCCTAACATCTTGTCATGATTTGAGACTGTAGACTTGAAAACTCTAATCATGATCAGAGAAGGCTAAAATTTCTACGCTTTTTGTCATGACCACTATAAGCCATACGTTTTCAGAAAAATATTTCACAGTTATAAAGACATTTACCTATGCGATGGTAATAATATTTAACCCCTGGACTCTTGGGAGCGTAACTTGTGTAAAAACCGTTATCTTAGTCTTGATTCTGAGATTTTCCATGGACAGGAGATTTTCCATCGCAAAAATCGAAAAGAGTGTAATTATTAACGGAAAATTAGTCCTTATACAAAAAAAAGTAATGACTTCTCGCTATCTTGAAATAACCCAGTACTTTTGCTGCTGAAAACATACCTTTTATATCCATGGACGAAAGTAAATCACTTAATTTTAGGGGAACGTAGAAGAATAAATTTTAAATATGATGGAAATTTCATTACTCTCTAACACATCTTCTGTACCTAGAAAATTAATATGTGGGAATTGTCTGAAATCTTATTTCCACATAAATCATAATATCTTATTTATAAATTTTCTAAATCAAAAAACATGTCAAACTGAAAAAGTCCTATTGCACTGCCAATTCCACTTGACAGAGTTGAATGAAAGCTTTTTAAGTTGATTCCAAAATTTTTTTGCGCGAGTCAGATTATGAATATAGAATTGTCACTCAAGATAGTATTCATACATGCATATAAAAGAGTAAATATTGTAGGGAATGAGTGAAACTCCGAGAAAGGAGGAGCTACGGGGTCCAAAGAATGTGCCACTTCGCCCTTCATACTGTTCGAAAAGTTAGTAAACACCTCAGGATTTTCATCTTCGTCAAACTTTAGAAGAAAAATTATGTAGAAAAAGATGTTTTGCATAATTGAAGTTATTTACGGTTGTTGTGCATTCAAAAAAGTCTCAAAAAGAATATGGGAAGACAACATAAAGACCAATCTAGTCAAAAATTCGAAGTTCACCAGAAGTAAAGTACTTATCAAGTCAAAATATTGTAGATTTTAGCTTTCTAATCGCAGCCGAATATTCAGAGGCTTTGCCCTGCGAAAATGAGACCTATAATCATCTAGTTAGCCACAGTCTTTTGTGAGACCTTTTTTGCCCCTGCAAAGTGCAAAGTGGAAAATTTTCAAAGTTGGGGGTGACCCACCTCCATACCTCCTTAATTCCCTGGACATTCCCGTTTCATACGTGCCTGTTTCCAATTTCTTACTACAAAATATGTGTCCGTATATGTTACAGTAATCATGCTCAAAACAAGACATGTTTATTAACAAGATAGAAATTATTCATTACATTCCTAGAGCTGTTTGCTCGGAAATGAGATAAAATTTCGGCTTTACTTCTGAATGTACTTTGAACTTGTGGTTTTAAGAGACATTTCAAGTCTTTGATATCATCGGAATTCCATAACTGACCAAGCTCTGTGTTCAACTTGATACCTTATTATTTTCCAGATACTGGGGTGTAACCTGAGACACATTTTCAGGCCGAACACAATTCCCACAAGAAATATGAGCTTAAAAAATACTTTCATAGAAAGAATAACTAACAATATTAATTTCCCCTGTTAAGACTACTATTTGAAAATTCAAGACAAAATCAATCTATTTTAGGAGCTTTCATAAGATTCGGTAGCGGATCTTTTTCGAAGTGATTCAACAGAGTCAACAATTTTCTAGAAGGAACAACTTTTGCTAACAAGTCACTTGCTACTGTGCAGATGGTAAATTTGGTGTAGACGTATATTTTTACAAACAAAATTTTTTCGGCTCAGTACCAAAGTTTCCTTAACTTTTCCACGATTCCATTATCGAAATATTCTCACAGTCTTCCTTCGCAGCACTGAAAAGGGGTACCCTGCAGATACGTGCAGATAACAGTTTAGTTGCCTCAAACAGTTTTGCTTCAACAAAATTATGAACCTGGATATTTGCATAAGGCTTTTGCCCATCCACAATGATTGCACGGGCAGGTTTTTTTCCTTCTTGGGCATTTCCTCCAGCTTGCTTTCCATAGGTCCTGGTGAATAAAATAATTGTCTGCAAAACGTCTCCAGAATGTACTCTTGTATTAATTCTCGAATTCTCTTTCTTTTGCTACATTGAAGATATCACAACGGCTTTGATTACCTAAATCCTGCATGGCCATGCAAACAGAGCCGCTTTGAGGAATACGTGAGGACATAGGGAAAAAGTGAAAGGTGGGGCATCAGGTAGAATTTTTTTAACCTGATCTCATATATTTTTTTTGAAACTTCTCATGTATATATTCAAATTGTTAATAATTATTATAAAAAACTTATTTACAGCTGGTAAAAGGTCGTTCAAAATGAACTAATATAAACCAACTATTAAATTACAATTTTTTTTATTTACATAAAATACATGAACAACTTTCTCCCTTCCTGTTTTTGATCATTTTTTGAACCCTTTAATATCTTGAGCCAATTTTATGCTGTCTGACAGAGTGTTCCAAAGAATACTACCTCTAAACGATAGGGAGCTTTGTCCATACAAGGATGTTTTTACTTTCGGTATCTGGAGGAGATTCTTGTTTCTTGACTTATAATTTATTTCTTTAGATGTAAAGAACTCTGTAAGAGGAGGGAGGGGAGGGCACGGGAAGTTTTCCCATCAAATACCCAACCAAAATAAAATGCTAGTGTGGATTCTTTTTGAGGAAAATTGACAACAGCTAAATTCTTTCTTAGGATAGTCGGGGGAGGGGATGTAGGGAACTGGAAAACTGTGTAAGAGAGCAATGTCTCTTTAAAGAGTAGAGATGTACCAGTTCCCGAACAGCGTATTCTTGACTTATGGTTTTTCCAAACCCAGACTGCGATGATGTAGGTTTAAAGAGAGTTATGATAAATAGTCTAGCCTTTTGACTTTGCTCATTATCTATTTGGTTATAGTCAAAAAGTTTGACTATTCATTATCACTTTCTTCAAATCTTCATTTTCTGCACCATAGCATTAACTACTCATAAATTATGAATTTTGAAAGAAAGGAAAGACTAATCAACGATGGATCCAACATTTTAAGATGCTTTGAAGAATTGCAAGATAGGTTTTGTAGCTATTAGAAAAAAACAATTTGCTTCTGATCTTTTGACTACGCAGGTATCTACTGATAGCACTCTGATAATGCATAGTAAGCTACTATGCAACATTTTCAATATTCAATATTGGTGGTTACCAGTCATGTGCAGAGACATCTTCTGTTGGGGGAGCGTACTGACCAACTGACCAACTATTGTTACTAAATTCTTACTAAAAAATAAAATAAAAAGTCACAGAAAATATCGTGGCCAACCCTCTTGCAGCCTGGCTAACTTTTGACCAGCTTTCTTGCAAATTTGAAAAAATATTGGGGGGCGTGACGCCTCCCCACACACTCGTTGGCACATCCTTGGTAGTAACAGGGGGCATGGGGAGGCGATGTGCCGATGTGGGGCGTGGGGGAGGCGATTTCTGTTTTTGATTTTATTTTGCTATAAAATCAAACACAGAAATTATTGTAATAATAAGAATCAAAAATGATAGGAAATGAGCCTTTATTTATCATGATAGTATTCTTTGCTGTTGGCAATTTTTTAGATGAAAATATAGTTCTAATTATTGATTAAGTTTCAGCAATCCTTGATGCACAACAGTTAAGAATATAATGCCTTAAATGATACCTTTTCCTCAGTGTACACGGAAATAAAATTATTTTCCAAGAAGTGT
This sequence comes from Cassiopea andromeda, assembly GCA_018155075.1. Taxonomy (NCBI): domain Eukaryota; kingdom Metazoa; phylum Cnidaria; class Scyphozoa; order Rhizostomeae; family Cassiopeidae; genus Cassiopea; species Cassiopea andromeda. The sequence continues at coordinate 172,320 of WIPJ01003825.1, read as the reverse complement.
CTCTCGGCTCAAATTATTTTTTATCTTACAATACTATTCTATATAAATTCTTACAGATTAGAAGTCTGTAAGAATTTATGTAAGAATTATAGTGGCTCAAATTCACTGAACTTGTAGAATAATATATGGCTAATTAGCAAATAGTTTAAGGATCCGTCTCCACTGGTACGGATCCTTCCAAGAAGACAGTAACTGAAGCTGTTCTCTACGCAAGTGTCGGTAACAAGGAACACCAACAAAAAGCCGTAAGACAACAATAGCGGGTATATATGATTCGGTGCTTTTCGTTGTAATCTGGGTCTCAATCAGGGGTGTGGCGCTAACATTTTAATAATGGGAGCTCAAAACAGAATTTTGGAGGCCACACCCTTTTGATAATGAAAAGTATCTTTCCTTGCTATTCCAATGAGCACCAAATCTGTATAAGTCTATACCATCATTGTGTACAGAGAACACATGTTGAAATGATTTTTGCATATACGCAATTTTGAGCGAAGTAAATACATTTGAAAAAAAATTTTATTTACCTAAATTTCAAAAGGGGTCTGAGTCTCCAAAACTCCTCATCAATCTAGCAAGAGGAGCTGCACCCCATGATCCCTTCAGGACTACAACCCTTGGCTCAGCATATCCAGAAATGCATATATTTATATAAAGACGCAGATGCGCAGATACAGATACTTAAGCCCTAGGGACCCATGCAATACTCTTTGGGGTGGGGTTGACAAGTAGAAGGTAAAATCTAGGAGTCCATCCAAAAATGTGCCGAAGCACTTTCCATCGAGGAGAGGGTGTTTTCATCATTTGACCAACTGCTGTTGCTAAGAAAAGGCCATGGAAAATACTGTGATCATGTCTCTTATAGCATGGCTGAATTTTGACCAACTTTCTCGCAACTTTTAAAATATTGGGGGCCGTGACACTCCCATGCCCCCATCAGCGCATTCCTGGATCCATCTAGTGGTCCTTGTAATACTCCTTGGGGTCAATTTTAATATGATTGGGACACGCACGCTCATATTAATTTTTGGACTTATGGTAAAATTAGTGTGCTCCATTGAGCAATTTCATTATCATTGATATCAATTAGAGAAGTTATTAAGAAACTGTTTGAACAACAGCAAACACAGAAATCCCATTGAATGTACCTTAATCTTTTTTGTAAAGCATATAATCCTCTAAAAATGGCATATTTGGAATATCACCAGACTGCATAAATACCGTACAGAATTTAATTGTAAAACAATGTACTTCCACAAGGCTAGATTTCATTCATAGTTAAGGGCAATCTTAGAATATTTCTTTGAATGTAAATATGATCTCTTCCTCTTTTGTAAGCTCGTATGCTCTTAGACCCGAATATACGGGGGGCTCTAATAAGCAGGGGGGCCGAAAATTACTCAAGATGAAATAAGTTGGGGTCAGAATTATGGGCTAAATGTGCAACAACCAGCACAAGTACAAAATGCCCAGATTAATATCTCTGCAAGCAAATACTTTTTGTCATATGGGTAACTCAACAAAAGTATTACATTTTTATAAGTTTTTTCAAAAATATTGAAAATTTAATAAGCGGTGGGCCTAGTAATAGCATAAGGGCTCGGAAAATTTTGTCGAAAAAAACAAGCGTAGGAAAGCTTATTCGGGACCTAAGATTACACGTTTTCTCAAGTAAATTTTTTCGGCTCAATACTGTAAATTTCTCATAATTTTTCACGATTCCCATATCAAAATTTTCTTAATGACTTCCTCCGCAAAGCTTTTGAGCTCCAATCTTCTGCGCAGCAATTTAATAGATATTGGAAAGGTTCATGTACACTTGAGATAATAACAAATCTTACTGTAAGTAAGGCGCCCTTTTGTAACTTACACAGCTGCTCAGTTTTGCTTGTTAGGAAGTTCTTTTATATATGTGCACCAATTTTTTGATTGCTTCCAATGCCCATGACTGCGGACAAAACTTCAAGAAGGCATCAAAAAATGCGAAGAGAATTTCATGAAGTTTATTTTGCAGACTGCTTAATAAAACTGCAAAATTGTGGAATTGTTGAAAATCGAGCAGCCACAAGTAATCCTAGCAATAATTACACCTCTTGAAGTTGACCCTAGCACTAGTTTCACAATTAATTGCCTCAATCAGCCACAAACAACCATGTTGTTATCTATAATTAAACGATTCCCGTCGAATTATGAAGGCTACATAGCAAATTCCGTCCTTGAAATTAAATTAAATTAGACTCACCTCAGGCACGAAACCTGTCGAATCCTTTGCTTTGGACAGTTTCGTGGAAATTATGAGGTTACTATGAGTTTTTTGCACAGATAGGAACAGGGGACGTCCCTTGGTATGCTATGCGTAGTTACATTTCTGGATGCGAAATCTTCCAATCACAATGGCGTCAGCAATATTTTAAGACCAGCTACCTCCAACGCAATTTTAAGAGCTTTGAATACTCTCGCAACGTTTCCTTACAATTTTCCACGGCACTTGCTAATGATAGTGTTGTGTTGATCATAAAAATTGCACGTCTGATATATTGCAGTACATACTGCAGGTTCACCCGTCCTATATGCGCATTCATGCCTATGTCATGTCACAAATAAACGCCAGGGGGCACACTTACAATCGGAGTACAATAACGCAGTTGAAAATGAGAGGCACGTTTCACGGTGCTCTATGTTCAGGGATGAAAATTAAGGGGGAGAATCACCCCCTAACCTTGAAAATTTTCCATATCGCATGGATAGAACGGCAGTATAATTTATTTCTACGGGGCAACCTGCGGGACGAAGGACCATTTGCTTAACTAATATTGCTAAGAACAAGAAGTATTGCAGAAACATTTTCGCAGGGCAAACACCTGACACCCCCTAAACCTCTGACACCCCCAAACTATGCTGAAGTTACTTCCCTGTGTAAGATAGTCTTAGGACCAGTCTGGTGGACCAGGGGGGCTAGAGAAGGAGGTGTGAGCGGCAAATGCACCGCGTGTCTGATACGAGTAATAATTATCAATTTATTAAAAATTGGTTTATCTTGTTAAAGTAGCTAAAACGAAGCTGTAGCATTCCGCAGAACCGCCCTCTTTTGAGCGCTTGATTCAAGAATGGAAAGAGAAACAGAAACACCTTTTTCAAAGGTAATAACTTGCATTCCCAACTATAGAATGGAAACAAATTTAGTGATATAAGAAATATTTGATTATTGAACGGAATTGTTTACATAGCTGGTGGCATTAAATGCCATCCCTTGAGAGATCACGAAGGTTGTTAAAGAGGCGCCTAGGGATCTCTTGTTTGCTGCCTAGGGAATTCAGTGAAATTTTCCTCATCTGACATTATTTAAAGTTGGCTTTTTATATAGTTTTTATAAGAAACTAATTAAGACCAACTGTTTACATCAACATACCCTAAATGCAAAAAAACCGTTAAAAGGGGAATAACAGAGAGAGAATGAAGATAAAATGATGTATATAACAACTTCACGATTTACAAATTTAACAGTTACAGTACTAGTATTTTCGCGACCCTAGGCTCACAGGCAAACATTTTCTGCACAACAAGACTCTCAGCTATAAAATTTGGTCTTCAAACATTGGACAGATGGAAGATAATGGACCAAAACATCTCTTAACATGTGCAACATGTTGTTCACAGCTAAGTTGGACACGTGATAAGAAGGATAGCTGATAGTAACGAGAAGGTAGAATGGAACAATAGCTAATGGAGCACATAGGGGAAATTTTAGATAACGTTGCTAAATGGACTAGGCAGGCAAAATATACTGACTTCAAAGGTTGACGCTGGAGAGAGAGGTGTGGTATGACGGTAAATGTCAATAGTTATTGGCTCTTCAAAAATTAAGGGACTTGAAGAAAAGGAGCAATTGGCAAGATTTGACCCTCCTGTCTTTTAAGTTTACAAATAACGTGCAATCTTTGTACTAGGAATGAAACCGTAGGTGGCATGAAGGGGCAGTGATTACACTACAAAACTAGCATGGCCCCCCATGTGGGAGGGTGTGACCTGTTGAGTAACTATATATAATTCTTGCCTTCCCTAAGGTGAGAGAAGAGGAATGTATTGCACCTCCTAGATGGGTGAAAGCGGGAATTTTCCAACGGGGGGACTGACTCAGCCGACAAGGGGGCTAAATACGAGTAATAGAGAAATATAAATAGTCTCCCGTAAAATAGTTCTTTACCTTCCGACGGGGGGCTAGCATGTTTCAACGGAGGGGGCTGTAGTCCCCATAGCCCTCCTCTGGTGCCACCCCTGCTTCAAGTTACTATATTTACACTTGCGCCAAATGCACTATCTCATTTAACATCATTTTTCTGGTATATTGGATTTGTCTACGAAGGCATCTGCAGACTTTCCTAACAGACGGGGTGCACTGCTTTGCGTCTCTTTCGTTTATGTAATCAGCCATTATATTTTATCCCCGTAATTGTTCTTCTTGCAAGGTACGATTAAAGCCACAAAAGCAAAGGTCAAAAGCCGCTCGCAGTAGCCATGAAAAGACGATCTATTGGAATAACAATTAGTTTTATTCCGACCTGTGATCTGCAACGCTAGTCGAGCTTTCAAATTGGGTTCATACTTCGCGTTATTAGCCCTGTCCACAAGATGCTTGAAATTTCCTGAAAAGTTGCTCCTTTTCAAGAAAGTTGCCAACCTAAGTATCAACCATGCCAATATTCACCGAATGATTATCTAATCGATAAATTTTGGACCAAACGAACACTTTTTCAAAAGACATAAATTTTCTGTCTTCAGCTTCGCTATTTCTTTCTATTTTGTAACATCAAATCTCAGATTTTTCATAACTGTTTCATAGATTCTTGAAATTTTCATTAACAAAAACAACCTAGCTTAGGCAGCTATGATACAAGAGATAAGATGTTCAAGTTTTGTGAAGCATTTAATGGATGATGTTCTATACTGTCTAGTTTCATCAAAAATCTTTCTTACAAGCCCAGTTTTTTCCAGTTAGTATTTGAAGCTCAGTCTGCCTGTGTTTCTTGAAAGTTTCTTAACTGTTGCCTTACTATAGCCTCTTTTTTTATTGAGAAACTTTTTCATAGAAACACGTGCTACCTAATAGTAAAACTAAAAGATTGGACAAATATATTCTCGTCACAAGCCATATTCTGCATTTCTTAATTGTTTCACTCGTAGCAGGAGCATGGATGTGACTATCGACACACACAACCTCAAAAGTTATCCGATGTACTGAAAGTTGCTCTAAAAGTCGATAGTTGCTAAAAAAGCCTAAAGTTGCTGCAAAATTGCCGAAAAATTGCCGAAAAGTTTCTGCGCAACTTGTGGACAGGGCTACTCGCTATGGTAAAATCAACTCTATAGAGCATAATTATTTTCATTTTTAATTTCTTCTTCATCCATGTTTAAAGTTGGTATTTGCAATAGCAATAAATAATGTTGGCTCAAGCCAAATTTTGCAACAAAAGACAAAAACCTATTCATTATTCCCACATGTCACGTGACTTTTCCAGTGCCGCCATGATGGATCATATCCTTACCGTGGATACGCATAGCAACCAGTGGTTTAGTCTGCAAGTTTTGACTGTTGAACGCGAACTATTGAGCTAAAGCTTGGAAATATAATCAATAAACCGTAACTTTTTCATACTTTCGCCATAATTTCGTTGCAGCTCGCTATTTGGGGAAAAACTTTTTTTGAAGACTAAATAAGTTACTAGCTCTAGCATTACAATTTAACATAAATTATTAGATAGTCTGTTGGTATTACAGAACTTTACTACAGCGCGAAAAAGCTGCAACATTCTTTTGACATTACAATTTACCATAGATTGGTACCACACATTTTTACTACTGTTCACAAAAGACGGTTAGTCCGTACGGGCAAGGTAATCCTTCTCTTTAGAATGGTTAACATTTTTGTGCTTGTTGGATGCTCAAACAGGATTGGAAGGGATAAAGGTAAATCGTTCTTCAGATGACTTTAGCGTCAAATCCTGCAGAGTTATTCTTCCATGATAATTTCTATTTTCCATCTTCATTCTCAGCATTCATATTTACACTCGGCATAAAACTAGTTTTTACTGCTCTGAATTATCGGGAAAATATGGGACAAAATGTCATTTTTTCTGAAAAACTTAACAAGCCTATAAAGACGTATCAACTTGAGGAGAGGAAAATTTGCCTAAAATGTCAAACGAGCCACAAGTGCTTTTGATAAGTAAGTTTTTTAAAGCCTAAGTACTGCAGCCTTCTTAATTTTGTCATGATTCCAATATAAATATTTTTTATGATAGATTTTCCTTAGAGTTTCCTAGTAACAGCTCTTTAGTTCCAATGTTTGTGCAAGGACATTTTAGGAAAGAGAAAAGCACACTTTGCTCAATGACAAACCTTAGCAAATAGCAGAAGATAAATTGTTAGAGGACAGACAACATCAAATAAATAATATTTTGAACACAGATAAATTGAATTTTTAATGCATACACTAGGGTAACCTTTCTTAGGCCTCAAAATCCAGTACTGAGCTTTTTTAACTTTTTGAGCAGTTGAGTACCAACTTCCCTATTAAACACTTTCCAACAAAAATATAATTCAATAAACGAACTTGGAGTCTATTGTATGGTACTTTATATGAGGAAGCCCAATTTTCAGCATCTTCCTTATTTAGTAAATTCAGGAACCTTGGATTTCTTCGTTGGCAACCATATGGAGTTTGCCCCTTTCTCGAAATTATCAAATAGGGGGTTGAGCCCCCTATTTATCGAACATGTTTTAGGCAGGAAAAATTCTTAACTATGCATTTGCCAAAGGAGGGGAAAGGAAATGTACGCTCCTAACCATGGAAGAAGAATGCTACAAGCCTATGTTGGCTTTCTCCTTCTATTTATATTTTCACATTTGCCATAGGAGCAAGAACATAAGACTTATAAATGCAAAAAAAGGCGTGGTAAAAGTTGTGGTTCAAATATTTCTCACAACAAAGCTCCCGTTGTTAGTGCTGCACACACTACCTTCGTGTATAAAATAATGAGTTTCGATCTTTCTAGAAAGTAGGCTACACGTTTTCTTTTATAAGAAAAAAGTTTATTAAAAAATGAGGCTCAAATGGTCAAAATCTTAAGAAAATCGTAAGAAAATAACGAGGCTCAATTTCCAAAATTAAGTATTGTTATAGGCCAAAAATCGGTATTTCGTCGTTATTGCATTCAAAGTGTTAAAGATGGAATTCAAATTCACGTATACGATATTAATAATGAAAGTGTAGACTATTTTAGCCAGTTTGTTTTAGTAAAAGCTAAGGAAAATTTAAGAAAATCTCAGGCTCAATTTCGGGAAAAGTTAAGAAAATTGAGTCTCACGCAAAATAATGACTTTCTTATAAAAAAAACGTGTATTTATAGATGAAAACTTCAATTTGGATTCAGAATGAAGAGACATGAGCAACACGGAGCCATTTCTGATAATAGCCTTTCATTTTTGTCATCCAAAAATGAGCTTGCTTTATAGAATTAACTTGAAGGTAAGGCCAAACAAGGAAGTATTTATCTGTGTGACATTTATCGCAAACATTTCTTGGCCATAATAATACATTTTGTGTGAAAAGGGTTCCTGGAATTTCTTGTATGACAAGTATGCGAACTACGAACAATTCATGAAACACGAGTGAATTAACGAAAAGGTCTCTATGTTTGGCCCCAGCATAAATTTAAAACCATTTCAGTATTCATTGCTAAAACAGAAGTGTATACAGTTAGTCATTCATTCAAGCATCTTTATTGAAAAATAAACCCCAACAATAGCGAGTACTTTGTCATGGAGTTAAGTCTGACGTTTCTCATTTAATTTTACCACTTTTTATTGTGACACAGTTAAGAAAGTGTCATCACTAATGTGGAAAAACTTAAGGCATTTATAGAGTTTCGAAGCCTACTGTACACTATCTAAATATATAATTGGAATTAAAGAAATAATAAGGAATACAAACTATTTATAAGAATTCTAACTTTTTACCATATTCTTCAATTTTTCTGCTTTTGAGCCTTAAATTATTCTTAATTTATTCTTAAGTGCGTAAAGAGTAACTTCGTTTGACAATCAAAGAAATATATTCAAATATCTGTTGATGCCTTACATCATCATAAAGAAAAATAAAGGTGGAGTAGAACAGTAAACATTATATCGATAGTGTAAAAGTTAATTTATGAACGGTACGATAACTCGAATGCACAAATTTTAAGTCTTGACAAAGTTTGAGCTTTGGATTATTGCTAAATTTCAGCGGTTCTGAGTTTTTGCATTTTAAAATACTTTATTCTTATCGAGAAAAGTGAGTGTATACTCTTCAGTTCGGAATAGAAGGTGGTTGGTTATGGTTGGGGTGGGTTGGAAGAAATTTTAAAGCTAAATAGCCGGGGGATTGCAAGAAGGGGGCTAGTGAAGTGTCCTATTAATGCTAAATCTATGTATCCAAAATTGTTTCAAGTATCTTCTCTCAGTTTCATCGTCATTGGTACGATTTTCAGCTACGTTGTCAGTGCTTTAAAGGCAATTTCTCTTCTTCAGTGCTTATCTAGCGATAAACGTTCTGGGTCTGAGCTGGACAATCCCATCTTAGCTCAAGATTAATTTTGGATGGTTTGCAATAAGACTGTCCTGGTATACATTTTTTGCAACAAAGATACTTGTGGGTGGGCGCCTTTTCTGAACTGGATTGTTCAATAACTTGTTCTTACCTTTTAGCAAGAGGCCGTGAACTACCGCGCTATGAGGGCGCAAATTATATGGATTCCTATTGTTAATATATACAATATTGTCATTGTATACATTTACAATGCTGGTGTTCATGTAAACAATCAATGGGGATGCCTTAGAGGGCCTCTCCACGGAAGTCAACTTGGGCACGGCAAGTGGCCGCAGGAAGCTAACCATTCAAATGCCCTGTGGAAATTTAACTCGAAGCTCCAGCAACATATACACGAAAGCACACATTCGGATGATTTCATGCTCACGAGCTCAGAAATTGGAATAATGTTTCGTATTCTTGTTCATTTGGCCTTGGTTGGAAGTCTTTTGGCGAACTCACAATCACGCTTTAAATTCGCTGAAGGTAAGACTTTCGCACGAGATTGATCCATTTGAATGTTTCAACTGTTGCACGCTGGCCTGATCACGGAATTTCCTAACAATATGTATATTAGTAAATGACAAAGAATAGTTTATATCTGTAGCATATGGCTGAGCTTAGCAACTTCATCATCCATAGTTTTATATACACTCATCCAATGAAAAAGAACTTCACGATATCGTCCAATTCCTCACAAATCGCAACAGCTAATTTCATGGGCCTATTCTTCAATTAATTCTTTGCTAGCGATGATTTTTTAATACAGTCGATTCATAAGATCTATGGTAATATTATCCATTTACGGAGAAATATCAAAGCAAAATCTTTGTCTAGATTGACTTCAATCTACTTTTGTGCCTCTGGCTAACACTCAGTAGCTTCAACCACCGAAGTCTTTCCTTGGGGGCTTTCTAGCGACTTCGGATAATGCTTGTTGTGGTAGTGCTAAAAGTACTGTTGGCCGCTACTATATTTCAGTATGGGGCGACTTGTTGTGTGGGCCTTTGAGCCCTAGGGCGGAGCTCAGGAAAATTTGGACAACCTTTATTTGCCAACAGAGATGACTTCCCGCGAACCAAATTTGTTGCCAAAGAAGACTTTTCTGGCGTTTTAGCAGTAACACAACGCCAAATAGCACTATTTGTGTACTACAAAGTTACCGACTAGCTTAAGTTTTGGGAGGTGTGGCACCCACCCGCACCCCTAATGGCTACACCCTTGTCGTAGATATATGACCGCCCCTATCTATTATTTTAACGGGGGCGGCCGTATATTGAGATTACACTGTTTATAAGGAATCTAGCTCAAAGCCTAGTTCTCAAAGTTCCCTATTTTAGGACCTCTTTTATCAAATTCTAGTACTAAAAATTCCATAATAGTTCCTCAATTTTCACTGCAGATATAGCGCCAAAGAAAGGGTACGAACACAAGAAAACATCAAAATTCGTAATTTTTTCTTTAATTTTGGCTAGAACTTTAGAATAAAGGTGCAAATAAAGAAGGAAAGAAGTTTATGAATGGATCTATGCAGGACTGTAAATGACTGGAACCAGTTTCCCAATTCTTGATTATTTGCAGTTATGAAAAGTTTTCAAATCGAAAAGTTCATTAGCTTTTTTTCCGTAAGTAATATAAGTTCCGTAAATATTTTGGCCGTCTACATGTATGTTCCTTATGAAGTGGTTCCAAACAAAAAGCGTCTCTTTCACAATTTTTGACATAAGCGTAATGTTTTTGGGCTATAAAACCAGAATGATCAGGGGCAATTTCTAGGGGGGCGCAAGGGGGGCGGAGCCCCTCTTGTTAACATTTCTGCTCATTTTGGGTGGCTCAGCCCCCCTAAAACTCTTGCACTGGCTTGGCTTTTCAGAGTTTATTGGCCTTGCTTCCAAAGTGCTATGATCATTGTGCACTGCTATGTGGTTATTGAGGCATTTCTTATCGTTGATTATACTATATCAGTATTAAACTAAATTATTATGTTTCCATCTTTGAAAATATGGGCGTGGTTGTAGCTGGACCACACCCAAACTATGGGCGTGGTTGTGCCTAGAGCTCCCCTTGTTAAAATTCTTAGAAATTACCACTGAGAATGATAAGAGCTCTTGAGGTATCGATGTTTATAGTTGTTTAGAAGTGTACAGTAGTGGAGAAGAGTGGAATATAGATTAGGAACTCCTAAGTACAAAATGTGAAGTTTGACATGTTTGATAGATTTTTCTTTAAGTGTTGATAGGAGAGGGAAATTTCAGTCAAAATCTGGATGGGTATGAGCTTCTTTCAAGAGAAATGTTACTTTTCCTTCCACCCAGGGTCCTGGGTTTAATAGATACCAGTCCCCTACATCCAGTATGCATTCTAGGATTTTTGCTCGCCACAGATTCTAGTCGAAATATCTCTAGAAGAGGATAGCTCGCCATTTCAGCTGGTAAAACTCGGGCAAACTTGGCGTAAATGCTGACGAAATTCGCCAAAAATCGCCAAAACTCGCAAAAACTCGCCAAAACTCGCCAAAACTCTCCAAACTCTCCAAACTCTCAAAAGTACAGTGTGTGCTTGCCATAGATCTGCCACAAAAAGTGTTTGGAATACAGTCTGACCCTACACATTTCAGATTAAAAGATAATAGTGTATTAACAATAAAGACTATTGAAAGTAGCTAACATGTACATAGTTAAAATGAAAACTAATGAATGCCAACTATTCACAAAATCAAGCAAAGCCTGAATTATCAATAATAATTTTACAGGTTCTGCAGCCGCACGAGAGTTTGGTCTCCAAGATCTAATATCTTTCTTAAACTTTTCTGGATAAGGAGAGCTTTTTAATGATGACGGCAGGATTTTGCAGAGCTTGTTTTGAAGAACCTGACCGTCTCAGTGCCATACGTAGTTGTTCAGAGTCTATCTTTTCCAAATTTCAACTTGGAAAGTTGCAACACACTTTCAGAAATTTTTTCCCGCAAACGCAAAATAGATATAGAGTTTTTTAGCCGCTAGAAATGTTATATATATTACGCTTTTCTATGAAGCGTTTACAGAAAATATTTCTGATAGTGCGTTCTACTTTCAAAGTGGAAGTTTGAAAAAGATTGACTCTGAACAACTACGTACACGTGTTTTTATAAGAAAAACGTTTATAAGAAAATGAGGCTCAAATGGTCAAAATATAAAGAAAAGCTTAAGAAAATCACGAGGCTCAATTTCCAAAATTTAGTGTTTTTATTGGCCAAAAATCGATATTTCCTCATTATTGCATTCAAAATGCTATAGATGGAATTCAAATTCAAGTATGCGATATTAATAACGAAATTGTAAACATTTTTGGCCAGTGCATTTTAGTAACAGTTAAGAAAATTTTAAGAAAATCTCAGGCTCAATTTCGGGAAAAGTTAAGACAATTGAGGCTCAGGCAAAATTATGGTTTTCTTATAAAAAATGTGTATTCATGATGTGGTTTAGAACTTCGTTCCGTAGATGCTATAGTTGGATTTCAGTAGCGCAAGGACAGAAAACCTTGAAATTTGACAGATTTCAAGTTCCTTTTTCATATTTTTGCTTTTCTAGTGTATTGGTAATTTGAGCAACATTTTATTAAAAAATTGTAAATCAGTATTTGTTGAAAGTATTTTTAAATAGTCTGTTGTTACTACAGAACTTTACCACAGCACGAAAAAGCGGCAATAGTCTTTTCACACACTAAAAGCTTTTTTCGTCCGAAACTCATCAGAGTATGAAATTTATGTAATGAATATTTGGGTTAACCTTTAGGTCACTATCCGACGTTTTCATACTCTGATGAGTGTCGGACGAAAAAGCTTTCAGTATGTAAAAGAATGTTGCCGCTTTTTCGTGCTTTGGTAAAGTAGTTTTGCGCTGTTGAAATAGATATAATTGCAAAAATAAAATTCTACTGAAAAGGAAAGGAAGTCTTTACAGCCCTGTAAACCGAAAATTTTCAATTCCTGGAGATTTCAGATTTTTCCGTTAGAAAAGCAGGGAGAATTGATCAGAAACAAGGAGATTACAGGAGTTTTATTAAGAGTAAATAAACGTGATAGACTGTTGTGCTTGGGGAACATTTTACTACAAAAATGATAATGAGAATTTTTAGTGTATACTTGTTGGTCGGTCGTGGAAAGTCACTGTGACAATACACGTTTTTTTTATTAGAAAACCATTATTTTGCCTGAGCCTCAATTTTCTGAACTTTTCCCGAAATTGAGCCTGAGATTTTCTTAAATTTTTCTTAACATTTACTGGCTGTAATGGTTTACACTTTCGTTATTGATATTGTATACTTGAATTTAAGTTCCATCTTTAACATTTTGAATGCAAAATACCGATTTTTAGCCTACAAAAACACTAAATTTTGGAAATTGAGCCTTGTGATTTTCTTGCGATTTTCTTAAGATTTTGACGAGTTGAGCCTCATTTTCTTATAAACTTTTTTCTTATAAAAAACAACGTGTATTATCTGGAAATTTTTCAAATGCTTCGCACCACAATCAAACGAGCTGTCAGAAAACCAATGAAATAGCAGCGCGAGACCTACATGTCAATTCCATTAGGGATTTCTGATTTCTGATAAGACTTGCTAATAGATTGATTTCTGCTAGATGACATCTTCAAAACTTTTTGAAGTAAAACTGAGAGACTGGGACAAAGCCGGTCAAAACAGGGAATCCCCCGGCAAAACTGGGAGAGTTGACTGGTCTATTGTTAACACAGCCTCCTCGAACAGCCAGTACCGCCAAGAGGGGGGCAAGGGAAAATTACTCCCAGGGCTGCAAGGTCTAACGGGCCTTATAACACCCAATGCTTCAAGGTCTGAGGATGTGAAGTCCACAAAGAAGCCACGTAGATAAATATATACAAATCTTGATATCATTTATAACTATTTACAAACTTGACGATTGATAACGTAAACGTAGGGTAAGCGTAAAACTTGAACGTGTATAGAATTCGTAAAACGTGAACCGAAATGCACTGGTTTAGATATGTACATTGCTATATAAATGTCAGAACAATAAAATAGTCTCCAGGCTACTACAGTCATTAGTTCCCAGACCTCAGTATTTGACAGAGGGGCCTCATAAAGTAAACCAGTAGTGATTCTCCTAAGTTAATTTCTTAAAGTTTTCTGCTCTCTGGGGGCTTCTTTCTTTTTTCCCCGGGGCCTCTGAAGTCTCTCCTTTGCCCTGCGAACACCTATTATACAGTCACTATAAAGTATAGCATAGTCATAAAAAATATGAAAGACCAAGTCCATTAGCCCTATCCACATTTACATCTTGCGGACGGCCTAGCTTCCTGTTCTTTTCAAAGGAGTTTGAAATAGCAAAAGTAGAAGGTATATTGAAAAGGACACTTCCCCTAAAATATATGTTTCATTTGATTTCAAATATTTTAGGGGGGATGGCCCTTCAGCGGTGCTGGTTTTCAAAGGGCCCAATATTACATAAATTAGAAAATTATGCATGCAATATTTAGAAACATGTATAGTGAACTTAGAAGGGTATTGAGAACATGATCAAAAATTAAACTTAACACTAAGATACCATGAAAAAAATATATAATTGCGTTTTAAAATAGCTATATCCTATATGAAATTTTTAAAACGAGTCAGGGATGATACTAGCTTTCCCTCAGCAGTGAGGCCGTTCCAGGTAAAAGACAGCTGGACACTCAAATTTCTATCAGTTAAACAGCTTATTACATTTTATCGTGCCGTTATGGTTTATAAGATCTTTAATAAGCTGTGCCCAGAAAATCTATGGAGCAAGTTCAATCTATGGTCTCACTACTCCAGATACAATACACGATTCTGCAGAAATATCCAGATTCCTAAGTATAATCTAGAGTATGCAAAGAAAGGATTTTCATACTCAGTTCTTAAAACCTGGAATGAAATCCCCTTAAGCATTAGGGAACTTTCCACGCTTTTTCACTTGAAAAAACAACTGAAAATGTATTTGATGAGCTGACAATAAATCAAACACGACCCCCTGGAAGAACAGCCTAAGGTATATTTTAATTTTTGTTATTGTAATCAAACCATTATGACTATGATGTATTTAAGTTTATTTTAGTTTTGCTGAAGAGTAACTCGTGTAAAAATAAGTTAATATGAATATGAATATGAATATGGTCTTAGTATCTCTGAAAGAGAAAAATTTTTGGCCACTACCAAGAACGTTTTTGTGGTAGTCTCAAATCTGTTTCTGTGTTTCTTAAGCATTTTGAGGCTACATGGGACGGTCTAGTGAGGAGATTACACAGATATTTAAGGGCCTGTTCATGGAGAGATTTATATACCATGACATTAGTCTCACTTGTGATTAGTTGATCTATGGTCTTCCAGCCAAGCTCTTTAATATATATTTTCTATTTATTTGCATTGTAGAAAACAAAATTATTTGCATAGTAGAATCATTGAAAACTTTTTGCCAGGAAAACACAGAAATTTGCTCGTGCCTCTCAGAATGTTATGAGCCTTTTGTAGAAAGATTTCGCCTGGATATGATCAACTGCAAGAATAATTTTAAAGGCCCCTTCAAATAAAGGCCTCTTACCGAATACGCCGTCATACAAATATCTAAAACAAGGATTCCTGGATTTACCTTGTACATCAGCGCATTATATTGCCCTTTTGAACAACACGTTACGTTCATAAGAAGTCAATTTATGAACAAAGGAGAGGGCTAAGAAGGTTTAAGACCGGTTTCCATTGCAGCGCTTTTGGTAACGAGGGCACAGCGCTCAACTCTCAGGCATGCGCAGCAATAACATATTGAAGTGAGAGACGATCGCGCGCTGTCATAGCTGAGAGCTATAGGAGTTGAACTTCTGTCAATTTCCAGACGCAGCACCCGCGCGAATGAAAGCACTTTGATGGAAACCGGCCTTTAGCGAAGTATTGCACATTAAAGCGTGGAACAAAACAGTGTGAACATGATACGGCCTTAAAGTATAACTCCCATTGACGCCTTTTGTTTGTTATAAAACTAATAATTTGCTACATTCACGTTGTGTCTACCTTTTCACTGCAATCTCATTCGTTAAACTAAGAAGCTTTTAAGAGACTCTTAACTAAAATATGGCAAAAGTTGAAAGTTAAGAGACTTTTTGTACTAGACCTTGTGCAAAGTCTCTTTAATAAAAACGTGTAATTGACTGTATCTACGGTGTTTGACCATATTCCATAAAATTGAATTCTTGCTTTATTTTGCTCAAGGCTGTTTTACTTCTCCAGTCATTATGCTCTCAGACCCCATTTGCACTATACCGTTTCCGCGCGAAAACGGTATGGAAATTTTTCCGCGCGAAAACGGTATGGAAATGTTTTCGTATCAAAACGGTATGGAAGTGTTTTAGTATGAAAGCGGCACAATATAGACGCTATAGTATCTTCCTATGCAATAGTCGCAATATTATGCCGGATAGGAAAACGGTTCAGTGTAAACGGTAGGCTAAGGCCCTGGCCAAACTACTCGAGTTATCACCCGATTTTTTCCTCAACATTTAACTTCAAAGTTGAGCGTAGTCGAGCATGTGTGGTCAAACGACTCGATTTTTCGCTCGACTTTTCACTCAACAACAATTCTTTTGCTCGATTTTTTTGACAAAGATCAAACTTCACTCAACTTCACTCGACTCGACTCGACTCGACTCGACTCGACTCGACTCGACTCGACTCGACTCACTCAACAAGGTGGCCAAACAGCTCGATTTTTCCCAAGATTTTTTGTCGCGTAAAAAATCGAGTGAAAATCGAGTCGTTTGGCCAAAACCGGGCCTTATAGCATTTTTTGTTTTGATTACGCAGTACTTTTCACTTTCATTTTTTTTTCGGCCTACATATTATCTTACTAGAACTTATTGTTCGTTGTAACGCAGAGTATTTACCCACAAAGAGAGGACAATGTAAAGAATGCAGTGCTGTACCCACCAAAAGAAACGTCCCATGTGACTTTTTCATGCTCGATCGATTTAAGAGTACTGTTTCTTGTGGTGTGTGCTGTTTTCACTTGTAGAGAATTAAATTTGACACTAGCAGATAGTCTTTTTGTGGAAATTTGACGTGCCATTGTTGTACATTATGGTGTTTAATGAAGTTTTGTGTTGCAAATCCCCAATGGGACGTTGCTTTTGGTGGGTACTGTATCTGTAACGATCGTAAAAAAACCTTACCACGGCCTGTTTTGTCTGGATCTATGTTGATCGTTGCCCTTGGCTCAAAAAATAAGGCTCCCGAGAGCAGTGGCCGTTATTCAAGAAAAGTTAAGAGGCAGAGGTGCTGAATTTGTCGAATATTTTAGTAGTAGCCGGGTTTTTATCAAGTACACATGTTTTTCATAGCAAAAAAGTATACGCTTAAGTTTAGGCCCCGCCAAAAAAGTGGTTTTGACATTAGAAACAAGTGTATTCAGCTTTTAACCCTCTACTTTGCCGAATATCTGTCCACCCAATGGCGCCTAAGGAGCACTTCGCCCCCTCCCCCCTTGCCCCAAATAAGTGCCACTGCCCTATAGTAAGCTCCACAATCGAATGTCGTTAACTGACGTGATTAGACTGTACTAGCAAAGTCTTATAGCTGTATAAGTACCAGGTTACCACTTAGCGTAGCAGTACAACCCCTAATTAGAATAAGTAGACCCCTAATTAGATTAAGTAGACAAATTCTAGGCCGACCAATCACTCCCTGTTTTGTTGTTCCCAATCCCTTACACAATACTGCTGTTAGCAATGTATTTACCTGATAAAATATTGCCAAATATACCTTCGAAGTTGATTGAAAATATTCCCTTCACCTCTCGAGATCAACAAGCTTTCTGTGTTCTTAATGAGAATAACATTGGCCTGTTATTCCCCAGAGCTTACAAATTCTTGGAAAGTCCCTACTTAAACGCTCATGTGACGAATAGACACCAATCTGTATGCACGTTTTGGTTTCAATATCGTCAGTCTCCTAATTTAACTACTGACGTATTTACCTCAGTTAGGATAAGGAGGCATTCACCGATAAGGAGGCATACACGATTGGAAAATAGGAAGCTAGAATTCGGGTTTACTCATGTCTCGATCGAAAGAATTGCATATGGCATATCTTTACATAGTCTGTTTTTCTTTTAGTTCAACATTAACTTTATTTTAACTGATTATTGTTAATTATGTATGGAGCAGCCGTGGCCTAGCGGTAATGCACTCGACTCAAACCAACGTGGTCCTGGGTTCGAGGCCCGCAGGCCACTGGTGACGTCAGGAAGGGCATCCTCCAAGAGGCACCCTCCAAGCCCCAAGAATTGGGGGAAACGGAGGTAGAAATCGAGAGATTGTTAACAACTATGTATCGCAAATAGTTGGCAGGGGTGTCGAAACGACTACAGATATGTGCCAAAGTATTTTCCATAGGGTGGGGGGGGCGTTTTGCCCATTTAACCAAGTACTGTTTCTAAAAACAAAGGTCACGGAAAATACTGAGACCACTTCTCTTGCAGCATGGCCGACTTCTGAGCAACTTTCTTGCAATTTTGAAACTATTGGGGGGAGGTAATATTGAAAATATTGGGGTGGAAAAATAGTAATTACTCTTGGAAAGGACATATATGAAAATTGAATAGGTCATAAATAGCATTATTATTTTCATAGACGTTTGCAATTCTGAGTTTATATCAACGTATCTATCGTCTTATGGAGCATTTACTTATAGACTAGAAGATATGAGTGCATATCAACAGGGACATGCCGATGGGGGAATGGGGGCGTCGCGCCCCATTATTTCCAATTTGCAAGAAATTTGGTCAAAAGTCATCAGACATGCTGCATGGGGGTTGGCCACAATATTTGATGTGAGGTTTTTTTTAGTAACAATAGTTAGTCAATTGGTCAAAACACCCCCTCCCCCCAGCAGAAGGTGTCTCAGCACATCACTGCACTTCTTATAGAGCACTTTCTTATGGACAAGAAGAAAGGCAGTTGCTTCAGCGTCGTTGCCTATGGCAGTAGATTTCTCATCCATGATTTTGCTACTCTCCAAGTAGATTCTCGACGGAGGAACTAGGGGGTGATTCGTTTACTACGTACGCACAAGGGGGGAGGGGTCGAGTAAAAGCGTACGCCATGCATACAAGGGGGGAGCTGACACATCTAAGAACGTACGCAAAAGAGTCCCTTTTATCATATTTTGTTGTCCATGGCGACGACTTTCATTGCTTTGCTAAAAAGCACTATGATTATTTTCCTGTCTCTCAAATCTTTTAATCTTTTTCTCTATGGACCTATTGGTTGGATATTTGAAGGCTTTCCCATTAGAAATGAGTGGAGAGTTAGATGGGAAAGAGCATGTACACAATGGGGGGGTCGTAGCAAGTGTGCGTGTGCATACGATCGGGAAGGGGGGTCAAGTTTTTGCTACTTTGGTACGTACGTACTAGTTGAATGATCCCTAGTCAGCAACTCAGTAGCTGCGCTACAGCCCCCGCCAGCGCAAATCACAAAATCTGTTGGCAATTTTATATGTTTGCTACTTTGTTGGATATTTCCAATGTCAAATAGATAATAGACACAATTACAATAGAGCTCAGTAGTGATGACGTCATAGAAGTATATTTTTAGAATTTATATATTTTGATCACATGGGGTGAAAGAGCACCATAAGAATGGCTTGTGTTGAAAATCTTAACAGTTCTACACGTTTGGAATTAACCTCAAAATACGGTGATGATTTGATAGGAACCACATCAGGATTCATTTGCCTATATCTCGGTCATTATTTTTAGATCGAGCTGAAATTTGGCGATAGTCGCTAGTTAAAAGGGCTTTTTCAAAAGTTAGAACCAATCTCAAATATTCTAAAAATAGCACATTCATTATGTTACTATAATGACGTCACTATAATGACCTCACTATAATGACCTCTATTTCCAAGACTGTAAATTTTGAAGTAAAGCCTAGTGTATTAAGCGTAATCTTCAATAAACACTCCCCAAAATCTCCAAAATTCATAAACACCCGGTGTGTTTAGTAGCATATTTAGGGTGCTCGAGGGCAATTGCTGGAGTAAATTTGGCCGTAGCCCCCTCAGCTTCCTCCCTCTACATCCTTAGTACTAGCTAAACACAGGGAGCCTACTCAAGTCCACGCCGTTTTATTTTGATCCATCTCCAAAAACAGCCAGTATGCTCTTAGAAATGAACACCCTATCAAGCTTCTAAAACCCCGAACTACCACTTTTGGGGAAAAAAAATATCTTTTATTGGCGGAAAGTTGTGGCTTGAATTGTCTCTAGAAACGAAGCAATGCGTAAACCTGAATCAATTTAAAGCACGAATAAAGAATTGGAAAGCAGAAGAATGTAATTGTCATTTATGTAGGTGCTATGTGATTCAGGTGGGATTTATCTAATAGAAACTGGAATAAAGCATACACTATAATTTTTTGGTGTGAAACAAAAAAATTTATTAATATTCTTTCACACTTCTGTATTTCATATGTAGAATTTACCTTTAGTCATTAACTTGTATTAAGATTATGTGTTTTGATACTTATTTCGTTGTAAAGTAGGCTTGAATTAGCTGCTAATTAGCTACTGTACCACCTACTGTGAATAAATAAATAAATGATGAATAAATAAAATTTCCATAAGCCCATTATTATTACAAGTTATTATTACAATCGGTTATTATTTTAGCTTTGGCGTACAGGCTTGCGAGATCAAAAGGAAGATTGAGGTTGCTTTTCCTTTCTCGTCCAAGTCTTCAAATTTCCATGAACCCAGGTCAAAGGATCAGTTGTCCCTTCTCAGCAGAGAGTTCATTGATGAAAGCAAGATACCGTAAAATCCTGAATGTAAGCCCTCCTGAATATAAGCCCCCCTGTAAACTACCTCAAATAGGCTTCCAAATATAAGCCTCCCCCGAATATAAGCTTACGACTTACATTTGGGATTCTGTCTTTATAGTTAGGACAATGAGTGACTATGGACAGAGCATATTTACGTATGGAACTTTGTTAATAGTCTCTCTGATTGGACACCAAATGGAGAATTATTGGCAATCACAAGTCATCTGTTAACCCAAAAGACCCTCCGCATTTAACCCCCGAATATAAGCCCACCAGAAAATGTTTACGATTCTCTACAAGCCCAGGGCTTATATTCGATAATTTACGGTATATTCTATGCTTCAGAGGGGCGTTTTCCAGCGTTCTAGAGGGCGTTACCTCAAACATTTTTTCTGAAAGCAAGCTCCCAGGCTCTCTTATTCTATTTACGCAAATCATGATGACGCTAGGACATATTTCCATGGTACAAAAAAGAGCCTCCTTTCATTTATCTTTCCTAAAAGTTGGCGGCGACACAAATCGAGTTGTTTTTGTATTTATATTTCATTGGCGCGAAGGCAAGGGCCACCAAATACTCGGCTTTACTATTATGGAATGATATGCCTGCTGATATACGAGAGGCCTCAACTCTCACATGGACGTAATTTCCGGGGGGGCTAGGGGGGCTGAAGCCCCCCCAATAATTTTGATGATACAAAATTTTTTATGGAAAATATACTGCGTTTAGAAGGTCAGAGAATACATCAACATCAATAATCACATTGTAGATTACTAGGGGGAGCACTACAGTATATTCATTTCATATCCTAAACTTTTTCTTTTTAATTTGGTCACACTTAGGCCGGCATTTTTCTATATTGCAGAAATTGTTTTAATAACGGCATTGTATTTTTAGACGCTTTAAAGCTATAAAAAATGTACATTTCAATTCACAACAGAAACTTTTTATTAAAATTGTTAAAATTACTCATTTCGAATCTCAATTTCGAATCCGAGTCTCGAATTGAATCATCATACAAAGAAAAATCAAATTAGACTTCTCTGACTACAAAATATAAGCGGAGAAAGAAAGCAGATCATTTTTCAAAATGGCATCTGCAGATTCTGGAAAGAGCTCTTCATCTACTGGTGATTTTCCGGAAAAACCACACCAACCAAGATCAATAAAGTTTCCTATGAGAGACACAGGGAAGCAGAAGCGACCGTTCAACCCCAAATGGTTTGATCAATTTACATTTTTGCATTACCGGGAAGATAGTGATTCTGTGATTTGCCATACCTGTGCACTTGCAGACAAAGGCTATACAGTAATTATTTCTGGTGTTTTTCTATTACCGTGCAGAAAGAGAACTTTCGTGATCCTAAGTCATTTTAAGGCCTCAGAGATGGCAAAATCTCTGGAGCTTCCGGGGGCTCCGCCCCCTGGACCCCTGCCAGAGCTCTGTCCTGGACCCGCTGGGTGGCTTTCAGCACCCCCAGACCCCCAGCTGTTTTAGGCGATAGCCAAGGCCCACTAAATTACACTAGAAATTAGCCCCCTCAAAGTTTTTGTAGAAATTACGGCCTTGTCTCAAATGCTTCAAAAAGAAATTAAAAGCACGTCTATTGGCTGATCCAAAATAATAACTGAAAACACGACCCCCTGGAAGGGCAGCTATATTAGTATTACTTGTCATTATGCCTGTTAATTTTTTTTCTTAATATATTATTTAAAGTGTATATATGTATATGTAATATTTTAGTTGCTGAAGGGCTATTTTTTTCGTCTATAAATAATCGATTACATTACATTACATTACAAATGAATCTCCGGCCTGAGCTTCACAAGAATGCACTTAGGCTGCTGGTTCGGAAAATATTATGCATTTCTGATATTTAGTTAAGTTAAACACCTTCATTTTCATGAAAAGTAAGGAAAAATATTAGGCGGTATTTGTAAGCACCCTGTCGTGAGCTTTGATTTTGAAATCAATGGGAATACTCAATGTAGAGGATACTGGAAGCTGCACGTTTTGATAAGAAAAACACTTATTGCATTCCAGGGTGCATAACAAACCCTAGAATAAGCCAATATGCTAATGAAATAGATGCTATTAATAATCCAATCATATTTCATATGCTAATTTTTACTTTTGTTCCGTATGTTTATGCAAGGTTATTTGTCAAAGTGAGATATCAGCATCCTATGCAAACCAACGGTTTATTTCAGTGACTTTCGATTCAAGACTGACTCTATTTTAACATTGCATTCACATATAGAACTTAACAATCACGCTAATCAACAAGTACATGAACAGGACATGACATAACAGGCACAAACTGTACGATACAATAAGACAGAGCTACACGACAGGAGATCAATATTCTATACTATCACAGTTAATAATATGGAACTGAGGCTAGCCAGGGCCGACATTACAATTACAAATAGTATCAAAAATAGTATCAACTAGTATGAGGTTATTTTTGATTGCTTGTATATCATATCTGCGAGCTGATATATCGGCTTGGAGAGGCTATCTTTTCTCATATAAACACGAACAGGAATAGCCTCACTTGATGCGCAAGCGCATTCCGTTGTCCGTGGCTCACAAAAATGTGAAATTTGGCGCCAAAGTAATAAAAATAGCCCCGGCATACCGAGGGTATTTCTTGCATATAAATTCAAAATAGCCTCACTGCAAATTAGCCTCACTACAAAATAGCCTCCCTACAAAATAGCCTCACTACAAAATAGCCTCACTACAATATAGCCTCAATGCAAAATAGCCTCAATGCAAATTAGCCTCAATGCAAAATAGCCTCAATGCAAAATAGCCTGGGCTAGCTGAGACCATTTTCTCCATATAAACAGGGCCTTACTTAGGAAAACATTTGGCAACAGATTAAGCGTGATCCCAACTTTCATTTGTGTCTCGATACCCAATGTTGGGATTCGAGGTCAAAGCAGACCCATAGCCATGGGGTGGCAATGGGTGGCAAATGCCACTCCTAGACAACAGAATGCCAGCTTTTTGCCACCCCTGGGAACTTTTTTTGCAATTTTTTATTGTTGCTTTATATTTGTAGATAAGGAAAGGTTTCCTGAAAGTTTTGTTCAGCTCAACTTTGGTCTTTGTGGCATACTAGAAAATTCAATCTTTTCCTGTACACACATTTACCATTTGATTGTGATAACATGTAGTATGAAATAGGCTCTAAGATGTTGTACCACGTGATTCCTCGATTGGCCACTCTTGGGGCCAATTAGACGCATCCTATCACATGCAACCGCATCTGGATTTGTATTTCGGTTAACCTTAAGGTCACTATCCGACGTTTTCATACTCTTATGAGTTCGGACGAAAAAAAGCTTTCAGTATGTGAAAAGGATGTTTGCCGCTTTTTCGTGGTGTGGTACATTATGTAGTACCAACAGACTATGGATGTAGTTTAGTGTGGTATTAAGCGCCATGCATGTTATGTTGGTTCATTTTACTGTTTAAAATACAAAACATAATACTTTAAAGCATTATAAAATATGTGGTTGAAAATAGCGTTCTTCTATTATTATTGGGCTCTAAAATGCAAATAAAATTGAGTTTCATGGTTTTGGAAATGTTGTTATTTGGCTTTGGAACGGTTTTGGAAATTGTATTAAAGGAGTTTGTTGAAATCTGAAGAAAAGAAATCGCTTTCCATCTAGATTCACTTACCAACTACTCATGAATTGCACATTGGACTTTTTTTCATCTAGTTTCATACTGAACGCCGGATAATAAGCTAAGTGCACCTTGGGATATATAATGTGTTTATCTCTTCAAGAGAACCAGGTGAAGAAGTAGAAAGAAAAATGGGGAAAATACTCGAATGCACGTCTTTTTATAAGAAACCAGCAACCTAGTTCAAGGCAACCTAATATTTAAGAAAATTTTAGAACTACAAGGAAAGAGCTAAGAAACTTTAGGCAAATAGCACATTGAAATCGTTACCTTGTTCAACGTAAAGCTATACCAAAACAATGTGAACATGAAATTTCTTTAGAACTTAACTCGTACTGACGCATTTTGTTTGTTATAGGACAAATAGTCTGTTGGTACTACAGAACTTAGTCAGAGCACGAAAAAGCGGCAACATTTGTTATAGGAAAAACAGTTTGCTACATTCACGTTCTGTTTACGCTGTCACAGCAATTTAGTTCGCTAAATTAAGAAACTGTTCAGAAACTTTTAGAGCTAAAATGTGACACCAATGGTTGGGAAACTTTTAGTACCTATCCATGAGCTAGGTTTCTTATAAAAGACACGTGTATAGGGCACACAAGCCGCATTTTGACATTTCTGGGAACCTTGACCTGGCCACCTTTTCTACGCGCCAGCAGGTGCTGCTATATCCTTCCGTGACTCCGATCCACCTGTGATCCCTCCCCACTGGTTTGTGTAAAGTAATGTCCACGCTACCTTTTATGGTGTGAACTCTGATGATTCCATTTCCCTCCTAGAAGGAATATCGAGCGTTTGTAACAAACAAACCACGTATTGTTTTTCTACAAGCAGTAAGCTTCTGGGGATAATGTGCCTCAGGCGTTGAGCTTATGGCCCATTGTTATTGACAACAGCTTTAAAATTCCTCGCATGTACGATAGAACAGTTGCATTTTATAAGTCCACAGAAAGCCTTCCCTATGCTAGTGTCTCTCACTTATTTCTAGCCAGGCCCCCCATGGAAAGAAAATATTTCACGCCTCCCCAATCGCTGTAAACGAGACCATTATCTATCAAAATGTTTATATATATATATATATATATATATATACATTATATGTAT
>WIPJ01003825.1:126130-137530 GCA_018155075.1 Cassiopea andromeda | reverse complement strand
TTTGTGCTTACAGGTGAATTAAAATTTGGTCTTATTGCATGAAACATCGTTATCGTGGAATTTTACAGACTTATGACAGATAAAGTTCACATTAAGTTTACAGACTTGCAGAATACACCGTTTGAAGAGAGACAGATCAAATAGTTTGCAAAGTTAAGGTTAGTTATAAAGCGCAGGAGCGCGCCGAACTATTGGGTTTCTGGGCTGGAACACCCACATCTTCAAGAATCACCTAAGAAATACTCCTTTTCTGACAAGAATATTGAACTTTTGTGGGAACATTGAAGCCAGAAATCGTTGAAATTTAAGAGTACACACTTTTTATTGTATAAGAACAAAATTTATAAGAATATTAAGGATCAGAATCGCTGGAATTTAAGAATAATTTTAGAATAACGCAAGAATCAAGCTTCATCAAGGCTTAAAATTTGTTATGCATTCGAGCTACAATGGTCCTTTCAGATTAACGTTTGGACAATCAATACAATATTTATTATTCTGTTCCTCATTTGATTTTCCTTTATGATGAAGTAAGGCATCAGAAAGGATTTTAATATATTGCTTTCGTTTCAAGGCTAAGTTGCACCTTTGGCACTTCTAAATGATTCATCAATAATTTAAGGCTCAAAACAAAAATAATTAAAGAATTTTGAGGCTCGACAACAAAGTGTGCAGTTTAAGAAGAATTAAAATCCATTCAATTCCATTAACGCCTAATGTTTACTGTTAACTTCGTTCACAACCATAAGTAAAAGAAGTCAAAGTCCTTTCTCGCGCCAATGGCGCATAGGGCGGCGTCCATCTCCGTTTCTATAGCCCTAGGCCACGCGTCTGCGAATGCAGTGAAGGCTATAGCGGGGGGCTGGTCCACTGGTAGCTCCGCGAGTTTGACATTCCCACTCCATTCTCATATGTCGAGTGCCAGACGAGAAGGCAGTGAGTACCATTTTTAAAATCTGGTATGACTAGGCCGGGACTCGAACCCACGACCTACCGATTGTGAAGCAGACGCTCTACCACTGGGCATCACAACCATAAATAATGCACGCAATAATTAAAATAAACATTCAAAAATGTTTAAAGAATATCGTTCAAGTAGATTCGTGATATGTCAAGGAATTCGTATCGTTTATTTGAACTTTTTCAGAAGAAATGAAATATCCACAAAAGTCTGATAATTCAAAGTCCTTGAAAAATATCATTTTAGTCCCGAATACTTCGTTTAGATAAACTTTTGAACATCGATGCAAAATATGCTCGTTTTTACAAGAGCAATTTTATAAGAACACGAGCCTGAAATTTGATGGAAAATTAAGGACAAATAAAGAACCAGGCTGAGTCTGAAGCCTTGTTATAAAATGTATTTTTGGAAAACGATGAAGAAACTTTCCACTGTAAAATGGACACAAAATTTCCTTTCCTTATTAACCTGAGGAGAATTGACAGCCTTTAGACTTTTTGTCTTCCATTTTCTAAATTAGTTGCTCCTAGCGAAATTAGGTACTGCACTAAAATTTTCTATTTATAATTGTTTGTAAACTTTTTCAACAGAAAACATTAATATGCAAGAGAGACCTTCTAGGTTGTAACATTTCGCTCTCAATCAATCAAAGCATCCAATGTTGTTTTGTATTTTTGTCTATGTATATCTGAATGGCCAACACGCTACTAATTTAAGAACAAATTAATAACAATTCAGCCTCAAACTTGGAAAAAATTAAGAACAGCCAGCCTGATGCTCAATTTACTGGTTATTTAAAATAAAGAGAATGTATTACCCTCTACTTACTATGTTCGATACGTCTACCTTCTAAATACATGCTTTTCTGTAAAATTCTTATTTGAAAAAATAGTTTATATCGTTCTCTTTCGCTCTTGCTTTGTTTTATGGTGAAGAAAGACATCTACAAAGAGCTGGAATTTTGTTTGATTTTCTTGCGAAATTGTACGTTTGGTTCCCAAAATCAAAATCAAAGTCATCAATATTCCAGTGGAAAATTAAATGTTTTCACAAAATGGATATAACATTTGAAGATCAGCCGATCTTTTGCGATAAAGCGCAATACGAAAACGACGATGAGTAGAGGCATAGTTAAAAAAGTATTCACTTGACTCAATAATGTTGACTTAAAATGTTCTATGACTTGCGTGGACAATACCGATAGACTTTTCAGACCAATGATCAAATCAAAGAAACAGTAGGAACATACGAAAATGTCAATTAGAGATTACCATATCTACATTATTTTTTATTATATTCTCCGTCATAATATTTTCTAACATCATCATTGGAATTAAACAATTATCTTCATACTTAAGATTAAACATCCTCAAAAACAGATATCTTTCTCATCCATTAATTGTTATGCTCTCAATTTTAGAGCTCTGAGTGGTTTTCTTTTTGGATAATTGCGCTTTGTAAGGTATGTACTTCACTTTAATTTTCTACAAAACCATGATAGTACACTCTTCTTTCTAGAAATTAAGTTATTAAGTGTATTAGGGCTCATAATTGCTGAAATTTATGAGTGATTTAAGAATAGTGCAAGACCTATTGTTTTGCTTTATGATGAAGTACGACATAAACAAAAATTTGACGATATTACTTGAATTTTCAGGCAAACACCTTTGGAACTTAACAATCATTTCAGAATAATCTTAGGCTCAAATCCAGCGACAAATTAGGTATTCTTTTAGATGGAAGAGTTTCGTATTGATGCTGTTAACCTTTTTTGCTGCCAGCAATCAAGGATGTAGTATGAGTAGCCGTGGCCTAGCGGTAATGCACTCGACTCAGACTAACGCGGCCCTGGGTTCGTGGCCCATCGCAGGCTACTGGTGATGTCAGGAAAGGCATGCGGTCTTAAATGCTCGTGCCAGAACTAAAGTCCTGTTAGAGGCACCTTCCAAGCCCCAAGCCATTGGGGAACGGAGGTAAAATCGAGGAAAAATCAAGGATGTAGTGTGGCATTTGCTTCTAA
This sequence comes from Cassiopea andromeda, assembly GCA_018155075.1. NCBI lineage: Eukaryota > Metazoa > Cnidaria > Scyphozoa > Rhizostomeae > Cassiopeidae > Cassiopea > Cassiopea andromeda. Next base: position 134,549 of record WIPJ01003825.1, on the reverse strand, counting down.
AATATAAGGGACCGTTCATCATTTATGCTTCAGGTTGGGACTAAAGCGAAGTGTTTATTTGAGTAATTATTTTTGCTGCCCAACTTTGTGCTCTATAAAAGTAATACTTACCCAATCAATATAGATCTATTAAAAGTATGCTACCCAACCTTTATAAAGCAAACAATAATGTACCCAACCATAAAGCTGCCTGAAAAATCATTTCCCAACCTATTTCTCTTCAGCTCCAATCTGAGGCATAAGCAATGAGCGTTCCCTAAGACAAGAGATATTTTCTCCTCTTGTAATACGTGAATTAGCAAAAACCACAAATATTAACACGGAGTGAAATAACACACCTATCAATACCAACATTACCGACATAATAGGTATAATTTCAATATAGAAGTGAAAACGTATTTGGAGGGTAACAGTGGCAGCACTACGGAGGGACTCCCCCCCCCACTTCTGGCCAAGATCTCTAATTCCTCCAAATTCAATGAGAAAGTGTTAGGTTTGGAGTGAGAGACCTCTATCAAGTTTCTAAATGGATCAAATCTATAACTACAAAAGTTAGCATAACCTACATTGTTAGTGAATAATAATTCATCTTCAAAGCTCTGCTGAAATCTCTGAGTCGGTTTCAGCATGGAAAATCTGACAAGGATATCCCCAAAACGACTTCAGTCAACAGTAGTAGAATGCCAGCAATAGAAAAATCGTCTAAAAATTAGAAAATCCCCCCCCCCTACTTCTTGCCAAGATCATGTGGCAACCAAATCACATTATAATTTTAGGACGTGGCACCCAAGCCCTCCCTAGTCTTCGATAGCTGGCGCCACCCCTGAAGGACAAGGCTGAAAATGATCACGACTCCCTGGAAGAACAGCTCCAAGTTAAAGAGGCCTATATACAGATACTGAGGAAACATTCAAAGGTTGGGGGTGGGCAAATGCATTCAGATACATTGTCTTAGGCCACTATGTAAGCTGAACAGGGATACTGTAGGCGGAAAGGGGGCATTACGTATTAAGAATTTATAAAAAGAAAATTAAATTACATACTCCATGGTATATGACACTTGTTGGTTCATGCATAGTTTTGCCAGGCTGCATTCCGTGCTAACCGTACGCCGGTGGTACGCCAGTTGCTTCTCAGGTGTACGCCAACGGTGTGAAGGCTGGCGTGCACCTGAGACGCAACAATCAAAAGAACTGTGCGTGGAGATTTGCATTTTATTAGGCCGGCAAGCCAAAGAGTATAGTTTAGGCTATATCCACGCCGCCACGCCGATAGGAAAGCTAGCTCCACGCCGGAGATCATCGGGCCTAAGTGCATGGAATGCACCTTGGTAGTTTTGGACACTTTTCCCCCCTAAATAGCAGCCTTTGAACCTTGGAAACCACTTCCTTTACCCCATCACTGAAAGATCCCCCTCCATGCACATAGTGTGGCAACTGTGATCCTTAGCTTCTTCCTGCAGTCAAATGCAACCAAGTTAAACGTGGTTTGTTTTCCTTTGCAGGGGGTTTGACTGTTTTTCGTCGATGACTCATTGGGCATTCATTTCACATACAGAAACTCAAATATTGTTCAAAGAAATTCTGTCAAGCTGCTGTTTTTCTGTCCTAGAATATCTGGTATGGCAACAAATGGAACTAACAGACAAATGTGTGCTTTTGGCGTCATTTTCTTTGTATCTGTCACGAATGTGTATCTCATTAGAATTTTTATGTGCAAAATACAATCCCTAGGGTTTTAAAATTATAATCTTCTTTTTTTTGAATAACGACAGTCTGTTAGAAATTCAGGAGGATTTAGTCTATCAAGAATGATATTCAATGCTCTGAATGTGTTCAAGCCGATAGGAATTTTTAGATTTTTTGCGTAGGGTATGGCTGTGATATTAACAATAGAGCTTTGGATTATGCATCAATTTATACTGATGACCATTTTTGTATTGGAGCTGTGCATTGCTGGAAAGTACCTTAGTAGTTTACCACTCAATGGTGGATTTTATCTGGCAACTAGATTTAGTAGGAGCCAGGGGCGCTGGTCAGATCGGCCAGTGGGTGCAAGGCAAAATTTCCCAACGAAAGGGCGTGGTCGCTTGTCAAGGGCGTGGTCATTCAGCAATTTTCCTAAATAGGTTATGGACTACTATTAACGCAATTCTCAAGGAGTGAATTGATGGAGCTGTAGGGAGTGGAGGTAACTGAATAATTCATCAATGACCTAACATCCATTAACACTCGGTGATATGCTGGGACAGTGTTAGGAGGAAGATGGAGAGAAGGGCAAGGTTCCTGGGGCGAAAACCCTAGAAAAATATATGTGGACACGCCCTTTAGAGCTTAGGCAAATGTGGGAAACGCCAATTTTTTATCAATTTTAACGGCTTTCAAGCAGGTTTAAAAGCGTCGTCGTCGTCGTTCACTTTATTTTGAGTAGGCTGTTATACATAGCTTATTCAGCTAATTTAGGCCTACTACGTATGCCGCATCCAGGCATGGGACCCCTAGTTTAACGTCCCTTCCAAAGGACGGCAGAGTGAGCTGTTTTTGGTCGTTCATCTGGAAGGTCGCCCATCCAGTTTCTGACCGTACACAGCCACTTGGCCGCTTGGCCACTCAGCGTAGATCAATAGTCTGAAAAACTGGTGTAGACACGCCAACCCAACTCCACTGCATGGCTCATTATGAAGCTTCAGTTTGAAAAAAGCCAAAAGGCAAGAGAAAGCAACATATAAGTAGTCTCTGAGAAGGAGAACGATTCAAATGCTTTGTGTAACTTCCTCGATTTTTGCAAAAATAGTGATATCGATTATCAAGTCGTTCTTCCTTCATTGTCAACCGCAAATGTCCTTTTCGCAGCTTCAACATTCTAGCACAGGAATCATGCCTGGCGAGAGAGAAAGAAATTCAATGAAGGACGGATTTAAGAGACGATTATTTCGGGAGGGTGTAGCCAGTTGAAATTTTGAAGTTACTGAATAGTGCGAACAGTGGCGGTCTGGCTATTTCTAGCAGACGTTGCCAACAGTATGTTATGTACGTAAAAAAAGCAGGTTTTGAACTCGCAAGCGGAGTGAGCGAACAAGTTTTTGAGTTCACGCCCTCCAGAATGTCGGAAAACGCCCTTTTGGCGTGTAGTAAATAAATACACTTGTTTTGTAACAGCATATTTTCGCTCCAGTACTGACCTTTTTTAACTTTTTCACGATTCCAGTATCAAAACATTCTTAAGACTTTCTTGTAGCCAATTTACATTACACAGACTAACCCAGGTTCGCCCCGGGTTACGTCCAACCTGAGTTCGTCGAGGTTCAATTTACACTGGATTTGCTTCTGCGTCAATGTACATTAAAAGTCGGGGCAAACTTGAGTTAAGTAAGTGCGACGCACGCGCATAAGTAAAAGGAATCACAATTTGATACGAGAGAAACGGTTAAAATAGCGAATGAGAACAGGTCAAATTATTGTGAATTCCACTATAGAAAGGCGCTTTTCCTAAGAGAGCTGTTGTTCATGCTTTATCAGCGTAGGAAGAATGCTTCACATTCAAGAAAAATGCGCTATGAATGGCGACGTTGAAGCCTTGCACTGCCTTTGCTAGCATTATTCACACTCTTTCGGGTTCGCCTCATGTTCAATTTACACTGCAGATAACCTAGGTTCGTCCCAGGTCAAACCCACCTCCAAACCATGGCTAGATCCAACCCGGGACGAACCTGGGTTAGGTCTATTTACATTGGCAAAGTTGGGGTAACCTGAGTCGAACCCGGGGCGAATTCTTGAGCTCCGATGTTTGCGGATGCACAGTAGTGGAAAGTGGAAAGCACCATGCACGCTTGAAATGATGATAAATCTTAATAGACAGCAGAGGTTGAACTGTAGAAGAGCAGCCAACATGGCATATATAACATTTTGTGCACAGGTTAATCAAATTTTAAACACACATACTGCTAAAAACTGTCTTTCACTTCAAAAATCCAGTACTGAACTGTCTTAACTTTTTGAGCAGCTGAGTACTACTTTCAATGTCAAAACTTCCTAATTGTAATTTAATAGTCAGGGTCACACTACGTTGTTACCCACGGGACAAAAACAATGTTTTTTTATAGTAAAGCTTTGTATGGTTAACGATATTGCCATGGCATTTTAATATTCAATTAATATTTAATATTCAAGCTTTTCCGGCCTCGTACTGAAACGTTGTTAACGTGATTCCGAGGACAAATTTTTGCAAATGACCGAAGTTATGCACACTTTTTTTATAAGAACCAGTAAAATTTTGGTTCAAGCTGGCTGTTCTTAATTCTTCCTACATTTTGAGGTGGAATTGTTGTTAGTTTGTTCTTAAATTAGTAGCGTGTAGGTCACTTAGATATACATAGAAGGACAATACACATTGGACAACATTGGATGTTTTGATTGATTGAGAGTCAAATGTTACAACCAAGATGATCTCTCTTGCATATTAATGTTGTTTATAGAAAAAGTTAATAAACAGTTATGAATATACAATGTTAGCACAGCATCTAGTTTTGCTAGTAGCAACTAATTTAGAAAATGGAAGACAAGGAGTCTCAAAGCTGTCAATTCTCCACAGGTTAACAAGGAAGTATATTTTCATGTCCATTTGCTAGTGGAAAGCTTCTGCATCATTTTCCAAAAATACACTTTACGACAATGCTTCAGCCTTGTTCTTAATTTCTTCTTAATTTTCCACCAAATTTCAAGCTCGCGTTCTTGTAAAATTTTTCTTATATACCAAAAAGAGTGTAGCGTAAAAACTCTGATAAGCCCAGGGGATTCTTGTTTCTTTGCAGGCTTTATTAGAGGGGGGAGGCTTATTAGAAATTTTACGGTATGCTCCATTTTAACGTTTATGTTGGACCGTTTGTTAGGAGCCAGTACCCTAATTGCTGGAACTATTTCGTCACAAATAGACATGAATATTCGTGTTTGAAAGTTATAAGTCATAAATGCTAACATTCGACCTTGTGCTATGGAAGTTGGTTGTGCTTCATGCATGTGGAAAAGATCTATTGAAGATCACAAGATTCGCTATACCAGTATGCTGTGTGATGGTGATAGCAAATTTTTGGTGCCATTTGTGAAGCAAAGGTTTATGGGGAAGTTGATGTCACCAAAGAGGATTGTGTTAATCACATCGCTAGGCGTATGGGTTCAATTCTCAGAAGGCTGTCCGTAGAAGCCAAGGCACAAGGTTCTTCAATTAGTGGCAAAGGCAAATTAACAGATGCAAAAACTTGAAAATCAAAACTATTATGGACATGCAATTCAAGAATATGCTAATGATGTTGATTTGTTGATGAAGAGAAGATTTGCAATTTTGTTCCACCTTTCTTCAACAGATCAGAATCCAAAGCATCAACTTTGCTCAACAGGATCAAATTCCTGGTGTTTTGGCCAAGGGCACTGGCAAAGTCTGTTAATCCTGTTCCTCATTAGGATCACGAAGCTGTCTACTGACATTGGTAAGCGGATTATTCCAATATTTCAAAGACTATCTGAAGAGAGTTTGCTGCAAAGACACTCAAGACGTGAGACTCAAAACCCAAATGAGAGCCTTCATAATTTAATTTAGAGGTTGTGCCCTAAGATTGACTTTGCAGGACGCAAAACAGTTGATACAGCAGTGCTGTTATCTTTGTGCCAATTTTCGATGGGTACATCTTTGTTGAAGGCATTGGGCATCATGCCTGGAGAGTTTTTGAAGGAAGGAGCAAGAAAGAAAAGCCTTAGAAAGTTTTCTAAAGCTGAAGTAGCAAGTTCTCAGGCAGGCAGAAAAAGGAGAAAGCAACCAAAGTACAAAACATCATCACAGAAGCAGAAATAAAAAATATCTGAGGGAGAAATTTATGGTGCTGGTGCATTCAATGACTAATTATTCATAATCAGAAAGACCACAATGCCTTAAAATAACTTACAAGTACAACCTCTGACTCTGACTTTATGCATAACACGTCAAAAACTCAATGTTGAATAAGTTTTGATATGCTTTTTAATCCACAACGTTTAAAGTTCGTTTTCTCATGTTTTGACTTTCACTGCTGTTACACTCTTTTCTTTTTATAAGAATACCTAATTTTTTTCTGAGCCTCAATATTCTTAAAAATTTTCGGTTTTGAGCCTCAGATTATTCTTAAATTATTCTTAAATTGTTCTTGCTCAACACAAGGTGTAAATTCGCCTTAAGATCAAAGAAACATATTAAATCATTTTTGATGTGTTGATTCACCATAAATTTCAACGAATTTTAAAACATATAGATATATATATATAGCGTCAAAGTGACAAATGTTTTGTTTTGGGAGGAAACTCTTAATTAAATTTGATTCGATTATCAAAATATTTTAGCTTTGATGAAGGTTGAGCCTGGCAATATTCTTAAATTATTCTTAAATTTTAGCAATTTTGAGCCTCAATATTCTTATAGACTTTATTCTTATAAAAGAAAGAGTGTATTGCATTTGCGGAGTGCCCCATTTCTTCACGTTTGACTGAACCACTTAAATATATAGATCATTTTGAAGCTTATGGACTCTTATGTGTACGAAAGGCCATCATTTTTTCAAATAAGAAGGCATATTAGACACAAAGGTTTGCAAAAAATAGTTCATGGAGGAGAATTATTTGTATTTGTTGGTAAGATGCATAAAATTTGTCTGATGTGGAATACACGTTTTTTTATAAGAAAGAAGTTTATAAGAAAATGAGGCTCAAATAGTCAAAATCTTAAGAAAATCACGAGGCTGAATTTCCAAAATTAAGCTTTTTTATTGGCCAAAAATCGATATTTCCTCATAATTGCATTCAAAACGTTAAAGATAGACTTCAAATTCTGGCGTGCAATGTTAGTAACGAATGTTTAACCCATTTTAGCCAGTTTATTTCAGTAAATGTTAAGAAAGATCTAAGAAAATCTCAGGCTCAATTTCGGGAAAAGCTAAGAAAATTGAGGCTCAGGCAAAATTATGGTTGTCTTATAAAAAAAACGTGTATTTGATGTAACTCACTTTTGTAAACAGAAAACATGTCAAGGATCAATTTGATAAGCAGCATGACTGCATAGTTGCAATAGTATAAAAATGGGCCACTCAGCAATCACGCCAGGTAAAGACAGGAAATTTGTTGGTTGCCATGGTAACAAAGTTCCATATCAAAATTTTAGCAGTAGATTTGGACTCAGCACCCAAAATTTCCAATGGGTTGTACTTTTGAACAAAGTTTGGATTGAAGTTAATGCAGTTTGTATTTTCGAGGAGTGGGCATCCTTTATTGGTGTCCCCTAGTAAGCTCAAAGGGGCACACTGTGCTTGACGCCTCTGAACTGGTCCATTGCTGGTGATAAATTTATGGATTTAGCTTTGAAAGCCGCATTTATGGTGACGTCACTTTGTAAGCTTGTGACTGGCATGCGCGCGCATGCTCAGTTGGGGTTAGTTTCGCAAGGCACGTCTCGCGCGAAGAGCACCACCATCTCACATTGGGAAGGATTGTGGCGAGTATTTTGAAACGAAGCAGAACGCTTTTGCTCGTATAGTCTCTAGAAGTCTAAGCAAGATGGGTGCCAGACCTCAAGAAGTACGAAGGAAATACTACAAGAATAAGGACAAGGATACAGAGGTATGAATTAAATGATCTTATTGAGCGGCTGCTATTAAGTAACAGACCGGCCTAACTACTATGATATTTCTAGATGTAGCTTCTTGAAGTTTCTCTGTCCTTTCTTATTGTGTGGCGGTGTTCTATGTGTTTATGAGCAGCTCCTTTTTATTAAAATGTTCCAGGTCAAGAAAAGACAATGCTTTATTTCTAGCTTAGTCGCTGGTCATGTCTGCGGTCCACTGGCAAGGAAATTTTTTCTGGGAAGTGTTTTAAGTCATGGAGATATACGCGCCTAAACGCATTTCCGTCACGACACAGTGGTTTTCATTATTTCAATCTGCTTTCGTTATGGCAGATTACTGCTAAATGTTGTGATAGCAGGCGACGGGGTCTTGGTATTTGGTTGAATCTGCTGTTATGTACTAGTCAGGAAGTAGCATAGGTATTTTTTTCGTCTTGTACTGATTTCCACTTATCTTTACTTTACGTTGGTCCAATACAACATTTATTTGCATGTCTGGGTTTAGCAATGTTGAGCGTAAGAAGTCGGAGCTACATTTGTTATCGACTGCCTGGTTGACTGTGAGCAGGTGTGAGAGTGATTAGGCAACTTTTTTCAATTAATATTCCATGTAATAGAACCCCGAAGTGTTAAATAAATGATCAGTGCGCTATGTATACGAAAGGTATGTAGCCTATTATTGAAACTAACGTAGCTTATTCATGATTTCAGTATCAGAACTTTAAGAATTTTTGCTGAGGAACTTGTAGTAATTAAGAGCACACCACACACACTCACACAC
>WIPJ01003825.1:103987-124756 GCA_018155075.1 Cassiopea andromeda | reverse complement strand
ACACACACACACACACACACACACACACACACCACACATTAAAAGGCACTGTAAAAAGCTGCATGTTGACCTGAATTAGTCATACTTTTTAGTCAATACAAGCTATATAGTTCTGGACATATGATTATTTCTTCAATGTAGAAAATAAGACAGCGAGTACATTTTTTGTTGTTTTGGTAGTATAATGTTGGGGGAAGGTCTGAAATATATAGTAAAACTCCCAACCAAAGAAGAGAGAGAAATATTAAGTAGAGAAGGAGATATGAGGTCAAGTATGTTTATAGCAGATACAATTTGGAGAGTTAGTGGTGAAAAAAAGAGATGTAAGTTTTTGAAGATTCAGATAATTCTGGCATCTCTCATTAGATCAGAAAAAGTCTCAATGATCTTCTGCGAGCAATATCCTGGAACTATTTGCAAAAATTTGTTTCATTACATTGCAAGACAGTGAAAAACATACACAAAATTGCAATATGGCTTTGCAGGACATTCTACTTTATGGAAGGAAAAGAAGGGGAGAGAAAAGAGAAAATGTGATGGAAATGTTGGGAGCACTTGCATGCCCAAATAATGAGGAGGAAAGTGGGAGAGGAAAAGAAAAAATTGGAAAAAGGCATTAAGCTTAAACAGTAAATTCAACACAGATGTCTTGACTCTGGCTAGAGTCATCATCAGCAAAAAATTTAACTAGGATGGGGTCTTTGGTACCCCCAAGAAAAAGGAGGCATGGAGCAAATTATATATTAGGGGCATGGTATAAAAGACGCTGCCCCTGTTATTTTGATTGCTGATGATGACTCTAGCCAGAGTCAAAACATCTATGCTAAATTTACTGGTAAAGCTTAGTGCCTGTTTAAGTGAAGTTACTACATAGGTCACCATGATTAAATTGCATCAGTTAGTTGTGTATTGTCATCATAATGGAATTGTCAGGATTTTTTTGTATTGAACATTGGAAACATGTCTCTTTTTCTCATTGTCTTCACAATCAACAAATAGATTTGACTAATGTTACCTTCACTTTCAAATGATCAAGTCTCAAAAGTTGGTAGACAGTTGAAAAAAGTAACACTCATGAATTATTTCAGAAATAGCACTTTTGATAAAGGATTCTCTTTCTGAGTCACATTTCTTGCCAATAACATCTGAATGATATTTTGCTCTTGATGTCAATTTGCCTACACATTAATGCATTTAGGAGCAGTTAGTGTGTGTAAAGCAAAGCCTAGTGGATGCATCTTTAATACATTCTATGCAGCTAAGAGCTTTCTATGCATTTACTTTACCTTGCAGTCTCTCAGGCAAAGGAGAAATGAAGTGTCAGTGGTTCTGAGAAAGGTACTATTAATTTTAATACTTTTAAATTTTATTGTCACTTAAGATATCTTTTTACTGTTGTGCGTCATGGTGCACATGGGTTGGGATATTGCCTTCTAGAGAGGGGCTTGGCTTTTTCATGATTGGGAAAAATGGCAGCCTCTGAATATCAGTTCAGACTTAGAAACAGCACTCCATAGTTTGTTGAAGTATCATTATATCGTTTTAGCACCCTAAATAACTTATCTCAAGGGAGCACATGTCCCCTACCCCCAACCAGCATATCTAGTTCTCTCCGACAAAAATTTTGGATAGCCCTCCTATTTTTTCCATGCCAACTCAAATGCACCATTCACTCTAGAATACTGGAATGTTGATCTCCCTCGACAGATAGATAAAAAATTGCACTTTTAAATCCATGAATGCATAATCTTGCTAACTTTGTGCCTAGCACATTCTGAACTTCCCTGTTTTCGTATAAGGAAAAGCGGGATGATGCTTTACAGAAGAAGCGACTTGTTCCAGCACAAATTGAGGATGAGAAAGATGACAAATCCCAAGTACGTGCCATGTCATTGGTGAAATTATTTCTTCTATGAATATGTGTGCATCAGTTTTTTCAGTACATTTTCATCACTATAAATTAGAGGTCTCTCAGGGTTCATACTGAACCTGGAAAATAGATCTTTTTACAGAAAGTGAGAGAAAGGCTGGAATAGTCAGGGAATTTTCTATAATTTTGTATCAAAGCCAGAGAAAAATTATTTAGTAAGCATGTCATTTTCATAAACTATTATGATGGTTGTTCACGAAGTTGTTGCCCCAGTTGTTGTCAGCAAATGTGAACTTTATCATTTAGCATTGTGAAATAGCAAGTATTTGTATACTACCTATCTATTAGGCTCCATTTTCTTTGCCTCTTTTTGTAAATATATGAAATGGGGGTCAGGGAAGAAGTGGATGTTTTTGACTACCATTCAGGGAATAGTCAGGGAATGTTGATTCACCTATTGGGTGTAGACCGTTTCTCAACTCTTGATGTTTAGGCTAAATTTATCCCACAGTGTAATATTTTGTGGTCCTCATCTATCTCGGAGTGATGGCTCAGTGGTAGAGCATCTGCCTCACATCCGGTAGGTCATGGGTTCAAACCCCAGCCGAGTCATACCGAAGACTTTTAAAATGGTACCCACTGCCTTTTCATCTGGTGCTTGACATATGAGAATGGAGTGGGAAAGTTAAACTCACAGAGCTACCAGTGAACCAGCCCCCCCCTGATGTAGCCTTCACTGCATTTGCAGACATGTGGCCTAGGGCTATAGAAATGGAGGTAGGCACCACCCTATGCACCATTGGGCACGGGAAAGGACTTTGACTTTGATTGAATTGACCTCATCGCATAGAAGGTCTAATGTTAATGTGGCCCATGGGGAATGGACCTCCTAAGGGTGACTTTGGTAGCTCTTACACTGCCCAACCTTATCCACACTCTGCCTCCACTGGCCCATGGGTAGAAGGATTTTGAAATCCCTGTTGTAGACTTTTCCATGTAGATCTTGTAGACATATCAGTGGCTGAAGTAGTAGGTATATTATATGCAGAAGAATTGCATTCAGCATTTGTTTTCCACTGTGCCTTTTTTCATCCTAGTTTCTTTTCATAGCTCTAGTGTTTTGCTGGTAGCAATCTATTTGTAGCCATTCACTCTTGGCTCCTAGCTATTACCTCAAGGCAAGCCTGACTAATATTTGTCACAAGGCAAAGATGACAACACTTATCACCATATTGTCAGGAAATAACTTGATTAGAGCCAGGCCCCCATTGAATCATGGATTTGCAACTTAGCAATTTTCTCACACAACATGTGATCTGTTGCTGACTACACCAATAGCTTCTATAACTGAGGTATCACATCTCCCTGAGTCAACTGGGTCTACTGTCCAGAATTTATTGGCATAATTAAATTCTTCAAGTGTAATTGAACACTTGAATGCAGTTAAATACTTCAACTTTTTTACCACTTTCAGGAAATTTTAAATAGTGTTACTTAGCCCAAGACATAGTATTACTTCTTCTGTTGGGGACAATCTTGCTGGCATCATATAGTTGATTTAGAAAGCAACACAGGCTTCATGTTTCAATATGACACTTGTGCTCTATGGCCTGCCTCTTTACCTATTTCCCTGCCTTTGGTCCTCACCAAAAATGTTTAAGACACCCCTGTTGTACAGTCTTGTAGAATAGTCAGACAAGAGCAAGGCATCACCAGGAATGAAGCTTGCAGGGAAACGTGAGCTTGCTTGTCAGTGAATCCAAGTTGAACAGTGTTTATAAGCTTGGGGCATGCTTTTATAGACAGTAGCATAGCATTGACACTGGAGGCCGCTATGAATTCTATAGTATTGGACCCCATCTTAATTTTTGCTCCAGATAGTTCAAAAAACTTGTCTCTCTAACACCTCTAAGGTGCCCCATCAGGACTTCTAAGTTTTGGAGCCCTTAAGAGTTATCATAATGCCAACCTGTCAGTTATACCACTGTTTATGAACAAGCACTCAGTTTAGTGTAACAATCAGAAAGGTGTTCTCTACCAATACATTTGCAGCCAATACATTATGTGAATGAGCATAAATTACATCATGATTCACAGCCTGTCAGTATATTTTTATTTTTCTTAGAGGGCTGTCATGAATGCACTTTTAGTTATGAAGACCTACCTCTGTAAATACAGGCATTATTGTTATACGTTCACAGCTCTGTTGACCTCTGTGGATAGAGCAGGGGTCAGGAACCTTTTTGGCTGAGAGAGCCATGGAAGCCTGATACTTACAAAATGACTTTCCACGAGAGCCATACAATTTTGCATTGGTGTTTCATAGAACCACATAAATCTTCTAATTTGATACAAACATGGCAACTCAGGCTATATGACAACTGAAGACGACATAGGTGGTAACTTTGGAACACATTTTTGGGGGTATTCACTGTTTTGCAGTGCCTTGAAGATGTCTGCTAAGATTTGTCTACAAACTAGAGAGCTGTCTTGAAAAGAGTCACATGTGGCTCACGAGCCATAGGTTCCTGACTGCTGGGATGGAGTATTCCTCCACAAACACTCCATTTTCTAGATGTAGAAGGCACACTATGGTATATTTGCCTGGATAATACCAGAGTTTTGTGTCTATGTGTGCCTATACTTGTGTCTGTGTGTGTCTGTGGTTTGTGTATCTGTGAGCCTGTGCATGTGTTTACTTATATAGCATATCTTCATACCCACCTGTATATTTGCTTCCGTAACTTAAATCCATTAATCTATTTCTGAGCTTTTTCCTTATCTCCAGAACCTGTCTTTGGAAAGCATTGTTTCGGTAAGTAACATATTTCTCCATATTAATATGTCTTTTCATGCTATTTTTAATACTCAATAGTTCTTAAATTTTTGTCTTTCACCCATGAGTAGACATTTGGGAGGCTGAATTGGCACTCCCCCCCTCTATTAACTTTATGTCATAAATTATCATTCACAGGTAGTAATAATTGATGCAGTTTTAGCTTCTTTCAAGTTAAGAAATTTATATACCTTAGACATTTACTAGCAGATGATGGCCAATGTGATGGTAAAATAAAATGAATAGAAATAGCAAAGGGGAGCATTTTGCAACATCTTAAAAATTCATAACATCAAAGAAAATAAGTATATCAACCAGATTGAGAGTAATAAAATGTTGTTTGTGGTCAATACTTACATATATTGCAGAAACCTAGACCATGTCAAAAACACTTGCTGGAAGAATAAATGCCTTTGAAATGTTGACATATAGAAAAATGCTAAGATTTCCACACACCAAACATAAAACAAATGCGGAAGTTCTAAGCATTTTAAGTACAGAAAAGCAATCATTGTCTAACATTGTCAAATGAAAATGCCAGAATTTTGGTTACCTAGTCAGACAGAATGAGTTACATGTGTTGGTGGCTTGAAGGAAAAATCAATGGCAAACACAGCAGAGGAAGACCAAGAACTACATGGATGGACATCCTAAAGAACTGGAAAGTCATGGAAATTTGATACCAGTAGCAGAAGACCATGAACACCGACAGTGTATTACTTCTCCTGTGCAGATAAGTGAGCTGGTGTTCCTGGAGCCACTAGGACACGTCCTTGGCGTTCCGCTCCACAAACAGATTGAAAACCACTGTTTTGATGCATGACATTCAACGTGCTAAAAGCATTGGACACATCAGGATGACGAATCCTCCTTTTAAACTTCAGATTACTCTTGCTAGGTAGTGGTGGACACTGTAGAGGCAAGAGGTACTAAAACTACCACTAATAATTCCAGGCTTACTTTTTGCAAAGGTGCATGCAAAATGGTTTGCAGGTAGCAATACTTAGCAACACTTGCTGGATATCAGCTTTTGTAGATTCATTATATGAATTTCTCTTTGTAGATATTACTCAATGGAAGTGCAGAAACAGTGAGTCATTTTATTACGGTCTTTCATTTAATTGTTGTTTTCACATACTCTTTAGTACCAACTAGTAGGAGGGCCCATGATTGCAGATTTCTTAACACTTGACCACCCACTTCCATGTAGTAAACACCCCCCTCCACAACTAAGCAATTTTCAAGAAAATCCAACCCCAAGTGTTACTAACCTAAAAATTTCAATGTTTAAAAGGGATAAGTGAATAGAATGCATTGGATATGTGAGTGCAAATTGATATTAACAAGTAAGGAAATACAAAGACTATATACCTTACACTTATGCTATGTTAGCAACTAATTACAATCATTTTTAAATGTTTGAGATCCCCATAAGTCTATTGAGCATTAACCCCCACCCTGTCTAATAACAGCCCCCAATTTATGCTTTTTCAGCAGAAAATGCTAACCCACCTCCTTGTTATACCCCTCTATTTTGGTGCCAAAGAGTACCCTGATACAGAGCATTTCCTCCTTGGAGAGCAAACATTATGTAGATGCCTGGCCTAAGCAAGTTTGCCCCTTTGCTATTTGGTAACTATTGGTTTGTTCTTGACATTATGGTGTTATTTTTTTGTAGGAATATGGGATTCATGATTCCTCGAAACAACTTGGTGCAGTTCAGGCTGCAAGAAAGCTTCTATCAAGGGATAGGAACCCCCCTATCAATGACCTTATCAAGTGTGTAATTTTGTCTGTTTTTTCTACTCTCTGTGTCTAAGTGAAGGGGGTTTGGTTATATATTTAATTCCAGTGTCATTTCTTTATTTTCTTACCTTTCTTTTTAATTGTGAGGGGGGCTTCTTGGTTTTTGGATGTTTTGCAAACCCCCAGACCTTATTAGGCAAACATGCTTGTTACTTCCTCATCTTGCCCTACATTCACTAATGCAGAAAGCATATCATAGTAAACTACTCTCTAGCCCCCTTTATTGCATGTTTAATTTGCATAGCAATAACCCTCTAATATAATATAGCCCCCACTATTTAGGTATTGAAGAGCTTCCCAGCCCCCAACTTTTGATACTTGCCTTGTATTTGGCACCTGAAATCACCTGCTTCTTGATTCTTTTTCGTATGTGAGTCCATTAAGAATGTGTTGCCTTAATTGTAATGTACTCTTGGGTAGATGTCTAGGGTCAATCAGAAGCTTGTAATTTCGTCAATCTATTTTAGTTCTGGAATCCTCCCAATCCTTGTTCGATGTCTGGAGTTTGACGACAAGTGAGTTAGATTTGGTGTTGTTTCCCACTCTATATGTCTGCTCTATTGTCATTGGGCTAGTTTATTGCTTCTCAAGTATTATTTACAAAGCCCCCCTTATGGGAAGAGAAACTATTTCAGGCCCCCCACTTGCTAAAACTCTTTCGAATTGACTCTTCATGTGGTGCGCAAAATATTGAAAGCATGATAATTGTTTTGCATGATAATAAAAGCTGGGGGTGTTTAACGTCGGGGTGTTTAACGTGCAGTTCCACACAAAATGCACAGTTCTAAAAAATTTTGTGCAGTTCTAATGAAAAAACTTGCGATTTTTAGGCAAGTTTTCAAATTTCAAAACGAAATAAATCGGAAAACAAACACACACGGACACAAACTGGAAGAAAATGGCAACCGCAATGCTGACTAACGGTTTTTACACATTGCACTCCTAAAACATGAGTATTTTATAAATTAGTAAAAGAACATTTTAAAAAATTTATAAGGCTCTCTTATAAAAGGTGCACTACGAAATATCTTAAGAAGCTGACGATTATAAGTTCTTTCTAGATGGTAGATGTGATCAAATTGCACACAAATATTCACTGTGGAGGTTTAAACACTTTTAGTTTATTGGAGGATTTCAGTGATACACGTCATTAAACGCGCGAGACTTTTTCAAATCAGCTTCTCGCGACATTAACTGCGTGCGAGTTTTGTGTAATCTCGTCTATGCGACGCTTAATGCGCGCGACTAATTTCGGCACTCAAATTCACGACTTTCGCGACATATGCGTGTGACAATTTATGCGCTTAAGGTAGCATCTAAAAGTAGGAGAAATTCCTGAGAGGCCACTGGAAAATTAGGCGCCTCCCTCGTTGCCTTTGATTCCCCCAGTGTTTCGACTGAGTCCAAATCACTGCTGTGTTGACACAGAACAAGGAAAACGCTTATATTTAGTCTCAATACCATCTTCATTATCACAATCCTGTTTATTCGAATTCTAGCTCCAGAATGGAATGTGGACTCCATGACTGAGGGACATTGTGAGAGAGTGCGAAAGAGTTCGGTGAGAGAGAGGAGCCGAGTTTTTTAGAGGGAGATTTGTGGAAGAAGGAGGTAGTTTTATGGTATAGAATTGAGATAGATCTTCGCTACAGCATCGTGAATTGTTTTATATTTGTAATTGCACAAAAAGCGGGGAAGTTTCTGTAGCATAGTGAAATACTGTTGTTATCCGACGCTGCTCAGCATATGGAGCGTGGAATGTTGACCAAGCAGTCTGCGGAAGTTTTTGCGTATGAGAGAAAGAGACAGTGTACGGTGGGCTTTAACCTATGCAGATCAGCATAGGCGTCGAATCTTGATTGGCTAGCATGGGAATCACCATGGAAGGATTCCTGCCAATAATGTTGCGAGAATTCGTTGGAAAAGCATCGAGAAGCGTATCTGGGTGGTAAAAAGTGTACTTTCTTTGTGAAAAAACTGATAACATATAGTTTTGAATAATTGAAAAATATTTTGCAAGCGTGTTCAGAAGGCTTCAGTTAATATTTACAGAAGGAGATCTTGCGTAGAGCAAAAACTCTCGACATTACAAGCTATCCCTCTTTTCTTGTAGTGTCGATAAATTTCTCCTTCTGGAAATAAGAATTGAAGCCTTCTGAACACGCTTGCAAAATATTTTTCAATTATTCGAAACTATGTGTTATCAGTTTTTTCACAAAGAAAGTACACTTTTTGCCATCAAAACACTCTTCTCGATACTTTTCAAACAAATTCTCGCAACGCTATTGGCAGGAATCCTTTGATGGTGATTCCTTGTTAGCCAATCAAGATTTGACGCCTATATTATGCAGATCCCGTATCCCATGAGAGGAGGAATAATACGTCACTTGATTCTAATGATGATATTAGCTTCCTGTGATAGATTTCTAAGTTAAAACGCTTAACCTTTTAGTAGTTGTATTCATCCCTTAATATGAATGGCCCAACTCCCAACTGACTTTGGAGTGATAGTTTTTGTTTGAAATTTGAACATTCCTTTTGTTCGCATAGTTTTTTTATTTGTGTCCAGTCCAGTTCATTGTGCTTTTGTTTCAGTCCATCTTTGCAATTTGAAGCAGCCTGGGCACTAACGAATATTGCGTCAGGAACTTCACCACAGACTCAGTCGGTTGTACAAGCAGGTAAGTGTTGCCTCTTCAAACACATTTGTCCCAGCTTGTACTCCCCTTAAACGCATGCCTCCCTTGGGAAAAGTTACTTTATGGAGATTTTATTCCTCCCCATGAGGGAATTACATATTTATAGAACGAACGGTTTGCATTTCCCAACAAAGATAAACGCTTCAGGTAAATTTTCACAGGGACCATTGCCTTCCTGGCTCTTCATTGAGCCGCAACATCATCACGTGGAAAGATTTATGGTATTGTATTATATTGATGTTGAGATAAATGAAATTTCTACAACAGTTGTGAGAAAGAAATATTTCTAGATATTTATAGCAGAGCTCTCAATAATAGTTAATGAAAGTGGTTGATCATGAACAGTGCTTTTTTACGTCATTTTATGTCAAAAGCAGACAGCAGTTTGGGCAGCACTAGCCGGCGATAAATCGCGGATTGCTGCCTTCTATTGAAAGCACAGTCTAGATAGAGCTGCATTTTGGGATTTCTCTTCCGGGGGGAGGGGAGGGGACACTTTTTGTCTTCATAGAGTTGCGTAATGTTTTAATTAAGGAGATGGGTCAGAACTGAGTTAAAATACGTGTTTCGCTTTCCTTGTAGGAGACACAAGCTCCATTTCGTTGTAGACTAATTACACGTTTTTTTATAAGAGAATCATTATTTTGCCGGAGCCTCAATTTTCTTAACTTTTCCCGAAATTGAGCCTGAGATTTTCTTAAATTTCTCTTAAGAGCAGGGAATAAGAAGCATCTTTCTCCTAATTTCTCCAAGCTCATCTTGGTTGTATAGATTTAGAAATATCATTGTTTTCTTTGTCTCATCTCCTTACGAAACCTCCAGAGTCCTTTGCAGCCCCCTCAGGACTACAATGATAAATCTCCAGGCTCTTCTTTTGTGAAAACCAGTCTGTCTTTTACAGGTGCTGTGCCGCGCTTCATGCGTTTGCTCAGTTCGCCACATCCGAATGTCTGTGAACAAGCAGTCTGGGCACTAGGGAATATTATTGGTAAGGATGCTTGCGTGTTTTTGCTGTCTTTGCTTCATGACATGTACCATTTGTGTAAAAAACATTAATTCCTAAATAAGTTAAGTACAGATTCAGATATACAAGGCTCAATGTTCATAAAAACTTAATTTTGTTTGTTTTAAGCTCTTGTCAGATTGACTTTTACTCTCAAGTGCTTGGTTGTGTATTTATTCGTTACTTCTTTCACACATCCAGTTAGGCGGTCACCACTTATTTAGGTCTTATTTATCTTTTGTTAAATGTACTTCTTTCATTCTGTTCTATTCATTTTGTACGGCTTCAAATGTGCGCTCTGTAATTTGGTCATGTACTTTGATGAAGCGAAAGCGCGAAATTCTAACAAGTAGTTTCTTCTTGGGAATTTGTTTAATTTATATCATATATATATATATATATATATATATATATATATATATATATATATATAATGTATATATTATTGATTTATTTATTTATTTGTATGTTATTAAGCTCCAATGCATACAGAAATTTCTTGAATAGTACATAGACGTAGAGAAACAGTTCAACTCTTTCAGCTTTTGGCTTTCATATCATCTGTTTATTTGAATTCATTAAATTCGTACTCATTTTTTCAGGTGATGGCCCATCACTAAGAGATCTAGTAATTAGCCATGGTGTTGTTGATCCTTTGCTCAGTTTCATTCATCCACAAACTTCTGTAAGTTGAAAATAATTGTAGCTCATTGTTGTCTGTTTACAGTGTGCACCGGCCACCTTTTCGGTAATTTGGCTTTTTGTTAGTTCTGGGAAGAATTGAATTTGTTGAATGTTGTATGATATGATTTATTATCAGGGCTATTGTTACTCCCTTGGCTACTCAAAAGCACAAGAAAGAAAATTTTTCCACAGCACGAAGAAGCGGCAACATTCTTTTACATACTATATAAAAGAATGTTGCCGCTTTTTCGTGCTGTAATAAAGTTCTGTAGTCCAACAGACTATTTAAGAAATAAAATTCCTCAGAACTGCCTTAAATATTACCTACCATCACAGCACAAGCCTTGCTTATTGCCTTTTGCCTACACTCCCCTGCTATCTCATATGCTCCTGAGGTGCGCCCCTGATTCTGGCATATATTAAGCGATATCAACTTGCTCTAGTATACCTTTGATCATGCTTGTATCATTTCGCCTTCAATCATATTCCTTCTCGTTAGATACAAGATGCCCACTCCTACCCATAACAAATGATTGTCACCTCGTCCTGTATTTCCCGATTAGGTGTGACTGAGAGGCAAATGCAAGTGTCTTCATGACCTGTAATTCAAGACCTAATTTTAATCGCATATACTTTGTGTTGGTCTTGCTAGCGAAAATCAGATACATATACTAGCTTAATGCTTTTGTGATACACTTTTTTGGTAACAGGCAACATGAAACGATACTGCGGTTTTTGACATTACTTCGGAGATTTGAATTTTCAGTCCTCGAAACATCTTAACAGATGTTTATCAGGTGTCCGACACTTAAGCACCTAGGAAGGTAGATTCAACACGCCCTAATCAAAGACCTCTCAGTTTTATGCAAGAGTATAAGTTGACTTGGTTAGCAGGTAGACTCTTTGTAGTATTCTTTAGGGACAATAAAGCGTCTAGTCCCTTGCCCCAATTAAATGAATCTGAAGTATAGTATGATATTATGCAGCTCCTAAACAAAAGCTCTTTTTGTTTGTATTTTCTCATGGGAATTTGAAATTTGCATTTTTGTATGTTTCCCGGTTGTTTACATCGTCTTTGCGTGTTGTTTTTACTTAGAAACTTGACCTAGCTTAAATTAAAAACAGTTACAGTGTATTTTTATCTTTCTAGACGTCCTTCCTTCGAAACGTCACATGGGTGATTGTCAATCTTTGCCGGAACAAGGACCCCGCACCTCCAATGGAGACAATCAAGAAGGTAATTGGCATTTCTACGCCTATTCCTTTTCCCATCTCCGCCAGACAGCGTGAATGATTCTCCATCGAGAACGTTCAGTGTAAGGGGCTAATGCATTTTTCATGGAATTGTATGGAGGCCTAAATTGAATTAGAGTACGTAGTACCTTTTTCGGCACTTTTATTGGCACTTAGCGGAAGTACTTCAATATCACTCAATATTGTTGTATTAACATTTGGTATTGTTTTTATAGTATTATCTAGTAATGTTTGTAATTGATTTTAATTGTTTTAGCTTGTTCCAGCTCTCGCTTCATTAATACGCCACTCAGATATCGATGTAAGTGTGGGTCTGGTAGTATATTTTACGAATTTTCTATACAACTTTGTCGCTCTAAAGTAATTCACGATGAAAGCTGTGAAATGATATTGTATTACTGGATTGCCCAGTATTAAATACTGAACAACACATCTACAGAGATTGGCACATGTAATGGATTGCTATAAGAAACCAAGTCGCTCCATTTTGGTGATTCAGATGTAGCTAAAACGTACTCTCATGTGCCTAGTAGAAAGGAGTGCATTGTGGGGATGGAGTGCTGGAAGACTCCTTTGCAACATGTCCTAACCCAAATTGATGGTTTCTTTTAGAACAATTTGTGGCAAAGGAGTCTCCTCAAATGTAGCTTAACTTCTTGGTTCCATTTAACTTTGTTTTTTCATATATAGAAAATTTGGTCCACAGTCCATTATTTCGTGCCTAGCACAGCATAGGTTCCAAATTTTTGATTAGCTGAGAGCTCTGATCACCTAAAAATTTTCCTTTCCGCATTAGCCAATAGCAAGTCTCGAATTTGACAACAAACGTGTCTCACAGCTAAATTTAGGCCACTTTTGATCATGTTTTGCACTTGTTTGTTGGCAAAATATATTGGATGTCGATATATGCATTTTTCGCCTGCTTGCGCTCTTCTACCCCTATTCCCACAAAGATGGCGGCTATTTTGATCTGTTGAAATAGTGGCATTGCGGCTTTACACATAGAACTTGTTAAGATGATTCACCTTGTTTGTGCTCTCAAAAATCAAGAACATTCCTTTACAAATGTAGTATACAGAGCCCTGCTTTAGTTGCTGCCTTGCCTTGGTTTATACCTTTTTTGTCACAACAACCTACACTGCTTCGCCACTACAAAAAATGTGTTGTTTTTCACCAGTTTTTAGTTATAATACACTACATTTCCCCCCTTCAAAATATTCCTTGTTGATACGTTTCTTTGGTTATACTAATCTACATAGCTCCCTCTCAAGAGATTTTACACCATTCTTTTGTCATAATACACTACATTTCCCCCCTTCAAGATATTCCTTGTTGATACCTTTGTTTGGTTATAGTATTCTACATAGCTTCCTCTCAAGAGATTTTTCACCATTATTTTGTCATAATACACTACATTTCCCCCCTTCAAGATATTCCTTGTTGATACTTTTGTTTGGTTATAGTATTCTACATAGCTTCCTCTCAAGAGATTTTTCACCATTATTTTGTCATAATACACTACATTTCCCCCCTTCAAAATATTCCTTGTTGATACTTTTGTTTGGTTATAGTATTCTACATAGCTCCCTGTCAAGAGATGTATTGTTTAAACCAGGGGTCAGCAACCTGCGACCCGCAGGGTATTTTTGTGGCCCGTAAGGCTCCATTACATCTGCAGTTCATGCGGCCCGATACACGAGTGTCGGCTTCAAAAACGAGAAGAGATGAATATAGACGTAGTATTACTGTCATCACAGCAGGTAAACAGTTTGTAAGTTAGATAAATCGTACAACAAATTATAAAAAGACAAAATCAATGTTATATCTATACGAAAAAGAATAAGAATGGAGGTGATCTTCCAGGGAATCGTGTTGTGTACGAATTCAGCTCTTCAAATGAACATGTACTTTAAGTCTATGTTTGAATTTACGTACTGCTTCAAAGTCACAGTACATTTACCGATAATTGCGTTTTATTGATTAGATAAGCAGTTAGTTAAAATTAGTATATGTTAAAATTAAACTGTATTTAGAGTTGCCGCCCTCGTATGCATTTCAAAATTTAACTCTCTGGCTTATAAAGGTCGCTGACCCCTGGTTTAAACCTATCTTTTCCCACAATACCCTGCATCATCCCCATACAAATGATGCATTGCTGAAGCGTCCATTGTCTTTACACGCATCTATTGTTGTTCTATCTGACTTTTTTAGATTTTGGTTGATACTGTATGGGCTCTGTCTTATCTTACTGATTGCGGCAACAGTCAAATCCAGGTATACGGGGAAGCTATCAGACAGTTTTCCCACAAATTCTAGTACTATTGTCTTTGCTGTGCGTTTTATTGAAATTCAGTTGCATGTATGCTGCCTCATTTATACTCGTTTTTTTTTATAAGAAAATCATTATTTTGCCGTAGCCTCAATTTTCGTAACTTTTCCCGAAATTGAGCCTGAGATTTTCATAACTTTTCCGTAACTTTTCCTGAAATAAACTGGCTAGACTGGTTTACACTATCGTTAATAATATTATATACATGAATTTGAATTCCATCTTAAACATTTTGAATGCAATAACGACGAAATACCGATTTTTTTGCCTATAAAAAAACTTGATTTTGGAAATTGAGCCTCGTTATTTTCATACGATTTCTCAAGATTTTTGACGATTTGAACCTCATTTTCTTATAAACATTTTTCTTATAAAAAACGTGTATTTAGCTAGCAGTGCCGTAACCACCGGAGGGCAAGGGGGGCTGGAGCCCCCCAAATAATTTCTTGTTAAAATAAATTTTTTTTTCAATTATAATACTATCCTAAAGTATGACCCGTTATAGCGTGTTTAGACGTTTGAAAATCGTAAAATTTTCTCAGCTCCTCCGCCTCAACGATGGTGAGGTCTCCTCCGATAGTGAATTCTAAGCCCCCCAAAATGAAAATCGTGGTTACGGCCCTGCCCCCCAAAATGAAAATCGTGGTTACGGCCCTGGCTAGATTCAATTGGATTTGGTTAGATTCATTTAGATTTTGTTTATATATGGAGGACTGTTATTAGTTTGTACCGGTATTTTATTTCCAATTAGTGCAACATGTTCAAATTTCTAACTATCATACGAATATTTGTTAGGTAGTCATTAATGCAAGAATTTGCGCCCTCCAATTTTCCAAGTTTCAAATCATATGCTGCCCGTTTTGCATCTATGCTCACCCTATTTTTGTCAAGAGTTTGCCTCACAGAACCTCACCCCTGCCCCCCTTTGTAGTATCATGTCTCACCCTATTTTTTCAAGAGCTTGCCCCACAGAACCTCACCCCTGTCCCCCTTTGTAGTATTACTATTTCTTTGTATCATGCAATCATTACACCCATCTTAGCTTTTGTATGCGATACTCCAGCTTCTGAAGCAATAGAGAGTTTACGCAACACGACGCGTCTGCTCATGACGAGCCAAAGGAGTCTAGAAACTAGCACGATATTCAGATTCGCGCCAATGCTTGCGAAAGGATGGCGTGACCGCGCTCGTTTCTAGACTTCTTTGGCTCGTTGTCAGCAGGCGCGTCGTGTTGCGTAAACTCTCTAATATCTCAGATAACTAGAGCAGCAACAACTGATTCACTTCCAGATTGTCATAGATGCAGGCGTTGTGGGTATCTTGGTGAGCTTCCTGAGCCACTCTGAGATCAAACTGCAAACTGCGGCACTGCGAGCTGTTGGCAACATCGTCACTGGCTCGGACGAACAGACTCAAGTCGTGCTTGATAATAACGCGTTGCTTTACTTCCCTGCCCTGCTTCAGCACCAGAAGGAGAAAATCAAGAAAGAGGCTGTATGGTTCCTATCGAACATAACAGCCGGAAACCAGAGACAAGTCCAACTTGTCATTGAGAGTGGACTGATACCGCTGATCGTTGAAGCGTTGGCTGTCGGGGAATTTGCCACTCAGAAGGAGGCAGCCTGGGCCATCAGCAACCTGACAGTTAGTGGGAATCGAGAGCAGGTATGACGTCATTTCTCTTTAGTGTTGGCAGAGTATGTAGTTGAGGAATCTTTGTTCTGTGATACCACCCTTATTGCTTATTATTATTAATTCGTTTATTTCAATTCGGCTAAAATACTATGAATATTGTTATAACTTGGGCCAACAGATGGAAGTTTTCTTTCTTTCATTCCCCATTCTTTTGCTCATCACTCTTTCATTCGTCTACATATAGTTCATATATTTGTTCATACTGAACCTGGAAAGTAAGCCATTTTTGCGAAAAGTTAGAGAAAACCTGGAATAGTCATGGAATTGTCTATAATATTTATCTTCGTCAAGGAAAGTCAGGGAAAACAGAGTTTTTTAGTCCACACATCATTTTCAAAACATTCATGCAAAGTTGTCATGCCATTTGTTGTCAGAAAAAGGGAACTTTATCATTTTTACATAGTGCTACAGCAATTATCTGTACATCAGCTATCTATTGGGCTCCATTTTCTTTACCCATTTTGGTAAATATGTGGAATGGGGGTCAGGGAAAAAGTGGGTTTTCTTCACTGTCACTCAGGGAAAAGTCAGAGAATAGTCGGGAAATTTTTTATTTACGTATTAGATGTGAACCATGGTAAAGCTACGCATTTGTATCATTTTATTTCAATAATTAGTTTTCTTGGCTATTGCTTCTCTCAATCAGGGTTTTATAAGGAAATTAAGAACTGCACATGACATTCAGCGATACTGAGTGGAAGAATTAATTTCTGTTTGCCGATGGGATTGAACTCCTTGCTTTTAGCGAAAAGGGGTACTTTAGTGTCTCTAATAGAAGGGGGTGCTAATAGAAAGGGAGTGTTATTGTCTGTGTCGGCTAGTTTTCAATAAAAAGAGGATGCTAATAGAAGGAGGTATGCATGTCGGCAGCTTTTCAATAGAGAAGGGGTGCTAAGAAAAGGTGGCTTATGCTGGTAGATTGTTTTATTAAAAGGTAATTTAATTTTCTACATGTTCTGATCATGATCGATTTGTACAATTTAATAGGAGGGGGTGTTAATCAGCAATGGGGGGAAGGACAATTTTCCTGAAATTAATAGGCGAGGGGCCCGTCTATGAGAGACGCTAGAGTAGATAAATGTTACTACCTATAACAATTCCGTTTCTGGTTGTATTTCGCATGTCATTGCATACCTAAGTCTACCATTTTTACTTCTATTTACTAAATATGAAACTCTTGAATTGCACAGTGTTTTCATTAGAACTGCACATTTTGTGTGGAGCTGCACGTTCAAGACCCCTGCTCTCAATATCCTTGATCCCTTGCTGGACGTTTCTGCGTTGGCTTGAGTAGCCAAGCACCATTTTTTAATGAAATATCAAATCATCTATTCTTGTGACTGCCCTATCTTTTAGGTGATGTATGTTGTCAGTAATGGAGCACTAGCGCCATTTTGCAAGTTGCTCCAAGTTAAAGATAGTCAGGTACGTTCAATTCCTTGGAAGCTACTGTATTTTCTTTGCAACCATATTAGTCACCTCTTTGCTTGCCATAAGTGGAAAGGGCTTTTTATTACACCAAAGCAAGAAACGTTTCCACTTCTCTCTAAAGTATGGGCCACGAACCTATTTGGCTGAGGCCGTGAATTTGTTCTTTGAGCGCCATGACACCGAAAGCGACTAAGACCCAGGCCAAACGACTTGATTTTTCATTCGATGTTTTACTCGACATAAAACCGAAGGAAAAACAAAGATTGGCCAAATATCATAAAATGTCAAATGTTTGCATTAAAAAATCTTTCTCATAAGTGGTGGCTTGATTATTCGAATACGACTGTAACTTTTTAAAAAATAAATATGAAGTATTTGAAGTTAATACTCAAGTATTTGGTTGTTGTTTAAAGGTGTCTTTACAGTGAAATCTTGCACAGAAAGTTGCAAAAAAATTCAACTGACCAAATGAATAATATAAGCTGTGTCATAAAAGTCAATGAATAATGTCCCAAAATGTCCTAAAACTTCAGCAAGATGTGTCATAAATTCATAAAAGAAATTGTTAAATTTAGAGTGGGAGGCCTGCGCAGGGTTGCCACCAATTCAGGGAATTCAGGGAGTATCAGGGAATTTTATTTTCATCCAGGGAAAATCAATGGAGAAAGAAAGATATTTTAAAAAATCAGGGAAAATCATGGAAATTTTAGAATTACTGTTGTTTCATTGTTCAGTGGCGACTTTCTGTATACTCCGTCACACATCCAGTTGAGTGTGACAATTGCTAAGTTTTCACCTATTTTCATAGCATTTTGTTATATGCAGTTATTTTGAAGGGCAGTTCCACGTTTTATAGAAGCGAGACTTTGAAATGCCAAAAATTAGGTCGATGCTCTTGCAGACCCCACATCTTTCGAAAGAAATGATAAGAATATCAGGGAACATCAAGGGGAGAAGAGTAGTATTTCACGAAAAATATCGGGGAAAATCAGGGACTTTGTCTTGAAATAGCAGTGGCGACCCTGCCTGCGCTACTGAGGATCAAATAATCTTATTTAGTGTTATTACTTCCCTTGTTTTGCACTTTTATGAATCCTTTTCACTCTCAGGTCGTCCAGGTAGTCCTTGATGGTATCAATAATATATTAAAGGTAAGGCTTTGCTTTCAGTAATTTCATATTTTAACAATCTCACTCTTACTCACTTAGTCACTCACTCTACCTCACTCTCCTCTCTTTCTCACTTTTCTCTCTCATTCTCACTCAAGCGACCCACAGAATGAGGTCAAAATTGAAGCATCAGCTACTACTCCCAAAGTTAGGTTTCTTATAAAAATCAAGTAGCCAATGGGATTAGGGTATTGTCAGTGCTTTGTTCTAACAAATAACCGCAAGTATGAATGAATAAGTTGTTCTTACTTTTTAGGTGGCTGGAGAAGATAGTGAGAAGATACAGCTGTTGATTGAAGAGTGTGGTGGTGAGTATTTTTGTGTTCATGTTGAAATAGTCGTTACTGATGATGTGAAAGTGATGATCATCATATTCTGATAGATGCAATGGTTAAGTGATTATGATTAGCAAGACAATGTTAGTGGTGGTAGTAGTCATGATTGTGATCGTGATAATGGTGATCGTTGTGATTCTGATTGCGATAATTATGAGAGTTACCGTGTTTATACAATCTGGGAAAGTCAGGGAGAAAAGTATCCTTTTCAATAAGGTGAGAGAAAGTCAGGGAAGCTTGCAATTATCAGGGGAAAATAGCACTGTTTTGTACTGAAGGTCAAGGAATATATTTAATTTTTGATCACTACTGAAGTATTTAATTTTCAAAAATCTTGATTAGTTTTGTCATTTACAGTCCCTAGTCGAAGGTATTGCTTCTACCGTTCAATAAACACTGACTGTCAGCTGTCAACGGCTGAAGGCTGGCCTCATAGGTCAGAGAGAAAGGGTCGTTTTCCAGAAATAGTCAGGGGGGAAAATATAGGTCTTCATCAATAAATTCCGGGAAAATTTGTGCTTTTTAGTTAGAAGTCAGGGAAGTTTTTATCAACAAGTCCATAGAAATCCTGAATTACCATCACGATAATGACGTAATTATCATTGTAACCAAAACAATGCTGGTGTTTGATCTTGGTGATGGTGTACACCTTCCAAAACTCGATCTTGTGTGTTCTGTCAGCAATGCGGAAACTAAGGACGTGAAAACCTTCCTTTATCTCCCTACTTTTCGTGGAGTTTCGTCATAAACGAGCTAGCTTTTCCATAAGAACCAATTTTTCTCCTTTGAGCCCTTTTGGTAAGTAGAAGTAGTGTGAGACCCTTTGAGATCGGTCAGTGGTAATCTTGATGACGATGATCGTGATACCGACAGTTTTGCAAGCATTAATCGTCATTTCATGCTTTCTTATATCATAGGGCTTGACTTCATCGAGAAACTTCAAGAACATGAAAACGCAGATATTTACAAACTTTCATACGAAATAATTGAGAAGTACTTTGGTGACGTAAGTCCTTTTTCTGTCGTATTCTATGCTTATGTCTTTCAATGTAGAAATCAATTATATAACCTGATTTATGTATTTATGATAAATTTCGGATTTCTTCCCCACGATTTAGTTTTTTCAGGCCTACTAAAATCTTGTTGCTATAACCACTGAGTACTAATTGCCAAAATATGGAAGTAGCGAAAACTAGACAATTGCCCATCACAGTTAAGTGTCCAGAGACGAGGGAAATATTGGAGTATTTTGTAACTAAATAGTGCAGATGTTCTTATGCAATTTCACAGCGGATTTATCCGGAACGTAGCTACCATCCTGGTTTCTAGAGCTTTTTGGGTGCGAATTTGGTTTCTTGACAATGGACGGCCTGCATGATACAAATAGTGTTTTGTTGGAAAGGAAGGTATTCGTAAATCTTCCCAACCTAATGCACAGTGTGAATTTTTTAACTGTAGTTATTAAGTAGTTCTTTTTGAAGATGTCAGGTACTGCCGATATTGTGAAAGCCTATTTATAGACCAGTGAAGTTGAAAGCCAGTAATTGGCCGGGGAATTCATTGCCATTGGCTGGGGAATCTATTTCTGTAGGCTAGGGAATCTATTTCTGTTGGCTGGGGAATCTATTTCTGTAGGCTAGGGAATCTATTTCTGTTGG
>WIPJ01003825.1:76271-93836 GCA_018155075.1 Cassiopea andromeda | reverse complement strand
ATACATACATATATATATACAAATATATATACACATATATATACACATATGTATGTACATATATATATATATACATATCTATATTTTTTATATTTATATATATTTATACACCAGCATGCATTCTAGGATTTTTGCTCGTCACAAGTTACAAGCCAAAATTTTTCTGGAAAAGGATGTCTTACGATTTTAGCTAGGGAAACTCAGGCAAAAATGCTGATAGAACTTGCCAATGCCAGCAACTGGTTAAAGTTTACAAAGGTGTGTGCTCGCCACAAATCTGGCGCAAACAGGTTCTGGAATGCAGGCTAGTATGTATGTATGTATAACGATACATTGAAACGAAATAATTACAAATCCGCAAGTAAAATCAATGGCGAGTTGGAAGATGAGGTGGAGAAGAGGATTCAAGCAGAGTGGAGAAACTGGAAGAGGTTGTCCTGAGTTCTCTGTGACAAGAGACTTTCAGCAAACAAGAAAGGGAAAGTCTTCAAAGCGGCAGTACGACCAGCCATGACCTATGGGTCAGAGACGTGGAGCATTAAGAAGACTCAGGAGAAGAGGATGGATGTTACAGAGATGAAGATGCTTCGTTGGGTATGTGGTCATACAAGACTCCACCACATTGAGAATGAGGACATCAGGAGGAGAGTGAGAGTGACAGATGTACACAGGAAGATACAGGAACGCAGACTTCGTTGGTATGGCCATGTGCAGAGGAGAGAGGAGGACCATGTGACTAGAAGAACACTGGAGATGGAAGTAGAGGGAAGACGAGCAAGAGGAAGACCAAGGAGGAGATGGATGGACTGTGTCCTGGAAGATCTTGCTACCAAGAGGCTGAGGAGGAGAGGCGTGGCAGACCGAAGGAGGTGGAGGGACATGACCAGAAACAGCGACCCTACTTGAAGTGGGAGAAGCTTGAGAAAGAAGAAGAAGTAAAATCAATGTCAAAATTTAAGGAAAGCATTCATAAACCACACTCAATTCTTTTGCTACTAGTTTCATCTGTTCATCCTATCTCTTCTTGCAATTCTTCAGGCTTCAGACCAGGATTAGCTCTAAGCTGAAACATTTGAAAGCCAAACACTTTCTGAAAAGCCAAATTTCTGACTTCTGGCTTCGAGCATATCAATTTGGCAATTCCTAGCGAAACATCTCGAAGGCATCTACTTTCAAACATCAATGTGAAGTTTTATAAGATTGAAAGAGTCATTTCCTGAAATGACTCTGGAATCAGTTCGAGTACTAAGTGTAAAGTACTTCACATCATGCCATGGATTAGGATGAAAATTTAGACAATGTTTTGATAATAAATCCGTGAAATTGATTATTGACAAAACTATAATAAGATGTTTTGACAAGTCAATAATACTGAAGAGAAAAGCGACATTAATTACTATGATAAGACTTTGACTTAATTACAAGTTTTTTTATAAAAAACAAACTCTCTGGCTTCAGCCTGGATGTTGGTTAATAATTCGTCAAATCCGATCTTAAATAGTTCTTAAATGTTTCTCAGATGTAAAGACTTCCAATGACAATAATAACACAGATCAGGCAATTGTGAAGCAGGGAAAAGGATGCTCCGGTTTTGTGAGGAATGTAATGAATGTTCATTATAATTCCTTGCCAGTTTGATCGAAGATTTACCACTAAAGACAGTTTTTGAGCGTTATTATTTGAAACTCAGCCAGCCTATGTTTCATAAATGATTCTAAATTTTTGCCTAATTTCAGCCTCATGTTTCTTGTAGATGTGTTTCTTATAATGATGAGTTTAGTACAGTTCAAAACAACTCGTTCTAACTTCAGCAAAGGACACGCGAAGGAAAATTTTTTTGGTTGTGCTCAAGAATCATTGCACCACAAAATACATTCCTTTTTTTAAGAAAACCAAACCTTTTTCCGAGCCTCAATATTCTTAATATTTTTCTGATAAAGGCTCTTCTTAAATTATAGTTAAAAACCATAGGCGTTACTTCATCCAAAACTTTAAGGACTACAGTCTAATCTTTGTTGATGTTTTACTACATCATAAAACTAAGCAAGAGTTTGTATTTTGCATCGATAATGCAAAAGTACACCTGAAAGCAGAACTATAGCTAGAATGCAATAAATTCTAATGTCTTGATGAAGCTTGAGTCTCGCAATATTTTCAATTATTTAAAATTTCGGCGATTTTGAGCCTCAGTATTCTATAATGGTAAGTCTTATAAAAAAGGGTGTTTTTCAGTAAGTAATATCTGGGAAAGGCCGTAGGGCCTATACCAAAGCCCCGACAAAGGAAAAGCTGAGAAAATGGGGAAGTTTAAGTAGAGAGGGAGATAAGATCAAGTTTGTTAGTTTTAGATTTAAAAGATGACAAATTGGAGGATTCTGGGAAAGTAGTGGGTGGCAATGAGTTCCACATTTGAGAAGTTCTAGGAATGAAAGATGATTTGTGAGATAGAGTTCGTGGATTAGGTAGTGTAACTTGGAAAGGGTGTGAATAGGTAGAGCTTCTGGTGGTTTGAACATGCCTCAATGGATCAAGAATAATATTCTTGATTTCCGGAGAGCAATGTCCGTGAAAGTAGTGGTAGAAAATGGAAAGATCTGCAACAAGACGACAATGGGAGAGAGACTGTAGAGAATTGGTGAGGTTTGGATTGTTGATGAGATGGATAGCTTTAGACTGGACTCTGTTAAGAAGATAGAGAGAAGATGTAGGAGCAGCACCCCAGGCATGAGAGCAGTACTCCAGAGTGCATATCTCATCTTCAGATTTCTTCTTGGAGTAAGAATTGAACTGTGAAAGTAGCTCATCGAAATATATCTCTCTTTCATTCTTCCAACACTCCAAATTGTTCAAACCCTCCTAATTACAGGCCTCCCAGACAGTTCCCAGCATAAAATTTCAGACAAAGCATACATTTTCTTACATTAGCATAAAATATAATGACTTGGCATAAATTAGCATAAAATTTCATAAATTTTTGGAGCACAGAAATACTGTTTTCTGTAGATTTTACATGACGAGATTGTGGCAGAGTAGCAACAGTAAGACATACATATTTCATATTTAAACGTCTCATATTTACATTGATATTTCATTTCACATTTTGGTAGCTGCAGATTTGAAGGATGATAATGTTACTCTTGAAAAGGCAGGAATTGGTTACTATACAACGGCATGAAATATAGAAGTAGTTAATGTAAAATGACATAAATATCATGGGAACACGTTATAAGGTATTATGATATATGACGTAAAAATTTCATAACAGAATTCGCTAGTTTTCTGTCTGGGAGGCCTGCAGGTATGATCTTCAGTAAACTGTCCAACAACACCCCTTCACATATTCCAAACCCCAATTATTCGGCACACGAGAATACTAGGCAAGACCTAATTCACCTGCTACCTAACGCCTTAAAGCAAGGGGATTCTTATCGTAATTCGGTACGGTATTTTGGGGAGCTACCGCACGAAGTGTTGTGAGGGGAAGAGTCTCAAACTTCCCTTTCACTGGACGGAGTTGTCTTTTAAATGGAAAAGTCTTCCTACCATATGAGTCGCAAAAACTACTAGGTTTTTTCTCCGACGTTTTCTATATGATGAGCTTTTATTTTGAAAATGCATTCAAAAGAACGTTTTGGTCCACCGTCATCTTTGTCAAGGTGTTCAAAACCAAATGTTTAGCTTTGAAGTTTCACTCTCAAGCACTACAGAGGTACTAATTCTTGCCAGAGAATAATGAGAACCATCTGGCTGCAAATTTTCAAACATTTCACTACCCCTTTCCCTGTATTAGCACCCCAAAAATAGAGAGAGATTATTGTCCCCAAGTTTTTGCCTCCTGACCAAAAGTACCCATGCCAAGCACCTCAATTTACGCCTTAGAAATTTTCAACTAATGATTTGAATAATTTAAAAAGTGTAACGCCACTTCTAAATGCTATTCGTCATCACTGCCTTGAAGGGAGAAGCAATCTTCGTTAGATTTCACCATAAAAGGGACGAAGCCTTCAAAGATGCCAAAGCCCATGTCATACGAGGACAAGGACTGCCAGCATAAATAGTGCTTTAAAAGTTTGCATATGCCAGCTCGCTCGATGATGTCCAACTCACAGATGGCATTCCTTCGCGAGTTGTTGCTTTTGCATGCACAAGTCCGCCTTGTAAATTCAAGTCCTGCCTCTATCAATTCACTTCTATTTGTTTTCAACCTCTGGTAGGATTTTCGCTTCAATAATCTTCTAAATGCAGAAGATGACTCCTTTTTCCCGATCATTGTTTTTCGTAAGCTCTTGCAGTACTTTTGAATGCTCTTGCCTTCACGTGATTATGACGTTAGCTAGAACAAGACAACAAAAAAAGTATGTTAGAACGCGTTTACATTGCACCGGTGCAAATTCTGTACCGTAACTGAAGTTAGTACGAATCAATGCTACGTGACACTTCTTTCTCCTCGTTAGTACATTTCTTGTATCGGTACAGTGTAAACAGTAAGACTATCTGGTACAACTTCTGGACCGGAGCTGAGCAGTTTTAATGCAGCTGATCCGGAACACATACTGCTACGGACAAAAGTTGCACCGGTAAAGTGTAAACCGGGTCGAAGATTGCAGCCAAATTTCAGCCACCACTGCTAAAAGTAATAAACATTTGGAGTTGTTCATATCAGGGAAGTTATGACCTGGTAGGGAACTGAGAGATTTCCCCGTTGGCCCCTTTCATGGTGCTTTACCGGCTAAGGTCAGTGGCGGGAAACCTCCGGCTCCAAGCAAGTTGCAAGTGCTCTGCTGACGTTCAGGATTTCGCTGAGTAATAACTATACACTGTTGCAGCCCTGTCCAGCTTGGCATGACTAGTTGGCATGACCAGTTGGCATGACCAATCGAGACAGAATGTATCAAAGATATAAAAGGCTGCGCATTCTTGAACTAAGTTGATACATCTGTGTCCGAAAATGAACGGGCTCCGAATGTCATCACTCTCCTGTCCTGTCCTTTCGTGAACCCTCTCCTGTCATGTGAGCATCATCTTAATCCAAAACATTCTAGTTTTAAATTTAGTTCGATTCTGGTTCAGGATGTAAGAGAAGCCGTCAATAAGGTCAAAACATCGAAGGGGTTCGGAATTGACGGCATTTCTAGCTATTTTCTGAAGCTTTTATTATCATTTATAGAACACTCTTTGGTTCTAATGCTCAATAAATTCTTGGGAACTGCAAGTTTTCCAGATAGTTGGAAAAGTGCAAGGGTCACGCCAATTTTCAAAGATGGCAAAAAGGACGAGAAATCAAATTATCGTCCTATTTCCATACTTCCCGTCGTTTCGAAGCTCTTCGAAAGGATGGTTTTCAATCAGTTGTTCCGATATCTAAACAGTAATTCCGTTCTATACAAGAGCCAATCTGACTTTAGACAATTCTTTTCCACAACTTCCTTTCTACTTGTTAACGTAAATGATTGGTGCAAGCGAATTGATACAGGACACTACTAGGTTCTGTATTTATAGACCTCAAAAGAGCGTTTGAGACTGTAGACCAAAGCATCCTGTGTGAAAAATTAATACACTATGGTATACAGCACAGGGAAATAAAGTGGTTAAGGTCTTATCTTTCGAACAGGAAACAATTGTGTGTCGTTGTTGGAGCTGAGTCAGAAGTAAACTATGTAAAAGTCGGTGTACCTCAAGGTTCATGCCTTGGCCCCCTTCTTTTCCTTGTCTATGTCAATGATCTTCCATGTAGTGTCAAAAATTCAAATGTATCAATGTATGCTGAAGATACTAGCATCCCCTACAAGTCTAAAAGCCTAACTCAGCTGAATGAGGCTATGAATGACGATCTCATAAGCTTGGAATACTGGTTGAAGGGGAATAAGATATCATTAAATGTTACAAAAACTCACACAATGCTCATTTGTTCTAAGTATAAGCAGAGAGCTCTCATAAACTCCAATGAAAACTTGACATTAAAGTCAAGGATGAAAATTTAATGGTAGTTGAAAAAATAAAATACCTTGGAGTGCAAATTGACAAAGATTTGGAATGGAAGGATAATATTAAATATGTCTCGTCAAAAGTTGCGAGAGCTATCGGATTCCTAAAATACACTAAAAACTTCATGCGGAGAAATTGCTTAAATGGCTTATATATAAGCATTGTGGAACCATATTTTCGCTATTGTTGCTTTGTTTGGGGATGCTTTAGTTAAACAAAGAAAGACCGCTTGCAGAAACTACAAAATAGGGCAGCAAGAATAATAACTGGCAGCAGCTTTAACACCTCAGCTCTGCAGCTACTTGAAAGTTTTGGTTGGAAAACAATTGAGGAGTTGATCAGCAACGAGATCAACACCCCCAATTTCTGCATGCCCCAGCTCCCATATTATCAAGCTTTCTGGAGGTTCTATTTTTGAGCCGCAGCGGCTCTAATTCAGTTTAGTACGTACACATGAAAGGAGAAAGTAGTTGGAGCTTATCTTCCTAGCAAGGATGATCTAGGAAAGTGTCTTAAAAGTGTCTTAAAATCTTGTTAAACAAAAAGTTTTCTGTTCTATGTGTTTGACGTATTTCTATTTTTGTCTGTAAAGTAGCTTTATTTTTGTCCATGCAGTCATTATTTGTGAGTGGTGCAGTGGCTTTCAGTCGGGATTCCGCCTGCACAGTCCAGGGGCTCCGCCAGAAGTTATCAAAATACTACGATGGACAGTCTATTTCAGCTTTCCTGTGCAGATATATGAACAGGGGTTCCTCGAGCCACTGGAATACATCCTTGGGGTAAGGGATTTAGGAAGCATTATAAAAGTGGAGGAAGCACATAGATCAAGGGGGACCTTAGGAGGGTCTCTGGAAGTGAGATAGAGCACTTTCTCTGGGAAGCACTTTGCATGTTGAAAAGGGTAAATATTACGCCAGTCTTGATTGTAAATTAGCTAGGTTGTCCGGGGGCATGCTCCCCTGGGCAATTTTGAAACATAGATTTTGTGACATCGCCAGAAACATTTATTTTCTATTTGTTGTTGCATCTTCAAAGTTTTCAAAGAGGGCAACCACGTTACATGGAATGGGGCACTTTTTCCGAGACTGTGAAAAGTGGGGGCACGTGCCCCCTGTGCACTCCCGGTTCCAACGTCCATACTTGGGGTTCCGCTCCACTAAAAAGGCTGAAAATCACTGGAGTAGAGTAATCCCTTGTCGTGCTGTTGCCATCGCCCCATAATCATTTGTTTTATGGGGTACAGTGACGTGTGTTTATTTTCATTCTATATTGTGGTATTATTGCTCCATGGTCTCATCGTGTTGTTTCTTCCGTCACATGTTTGGTATCAATGTATATGTGTTCTGTGTCGCTAGTCGCTAGTTCAGTCGTCAATGAAGTCGTTGAAG
The DNA here is from genome assembly GCA_018155075.1 of Cassiopea andromeda. Lineage (NCBI taxonomy): Eukaryota > Metazoa > Cnidaria > Scyphozoa > Rhizostomeae > Cassiopeidae > Cassiopea > Cassiopea andromeda. Next base: position 86,463 of record WIPJ01003825.1, on the reverse strand, counting down.
TAGTTGAAGTCGTTCGGGGGAGCCATGATTATACATGAAGGCGTATATATAGTCGTTATTAGAAGCAAGCCCATAGTCAGGCCTGTTTTATTTATTTAAAACTTACTTATTTATATAACACTTGGGTAACAGTTCAGTAGCCTGGTTTACAATTGGCCCTGTGAAAAGGTTTCCTGTTGTTGTTGTTGTTGTTGTTTACTTTATTTTGAGTAGGCTGTTATACATAGCTTATTCAGCTAATTTAGGCCTACTACGCATGCCGCATCCAGGCATGGGACCCCTAGTTTAACGTCCCTTCCGAAGGACAGCGGAGTGAGCTGTTTTGGTCGTTCATCTGGAGGTCGCCCATCCAGTATCTGGGCGTACACAGCCATGCTTAACTTCAGTTGAACTTTGGAACTAGCTAGGCCGCTTGGCCACTCACCCCTCCTGTTTTTCAGGGTAGGTAAACATGCACTGGATGAATCACGTGATACAAAACCTGAGAGCTTACTTCATGCTCTATGTTGTCAAAATCAAATGGAACATGTGTGTACATGAAAAGGTTGAACGTTCTTGTATATCGCAAAGACCAAGTTTGAGCTGAACTAAACTTTCAGGCCTGATTGGAAGTCGAATAGAATTATAGTTTCTGTATCTTTGTTGATAGTAATCGTCATTTGAAAATTGGACCACTCATTTGCTCCCCCGTAAAACTCTGGTAGTTTTACAGTATTCCCAATAGAAGAAGGCATTCAAATTAGAGCCAATGAAGTGCAAAAAGGAATGTTCTGACGGGGGAGCCGACTCTTCTGACGAGAAAGTTAAAATACAGTTACTGGTATACCATATATGCCAAAAATCTCCGACAAAAATAGCTTTTGAACTTCCGGCGGAGGGCTACTATGCTCCAACGAGGAGACCATAGCCCCCTAGCCCTCCCTGACCCTCCCCTGACTCATATGAGCTTATGTACGCCATTTGTCATATCAGGATTGCGTGACGCCCGTTATTCTTGAAGCAAGGGTCCAAGCCGAACGCATCGTTCCTAATGAAACTCCTTCCTCATTTTTGTGCTTTCAATGCTAGTTATTGCCCACCAGCACCTTCAAAATATGCTTAAATGTGTTGGGATTTATAAAGTCCGTGAAACCGCGCCGTCTTTTTTGACAATTAGAAACTCACTTAATTAGAAATTACTTATTGTACTTTTGTTTGAACATTGTATTTTGCCGACCAACTTCCTCGCAGAAAACCTCGGTTGCAGTGTAACAGGGAGTGACACCCAATGGTGACACCAGTTCACTATCAGCCTCAAATTGACGTTAATTAGCCCCTTTGAAATGATACCAAGTTTGATAGGCATGTGTATCATAAAAGTACGGTCTAATTTTGGGTTTTTATTTTCGACCATGACCTTATCATGAGAATTTTGCATTGTGCCAGAGACCTTGCTGAGAGTGTTTCAGTTTGTTTCGATACTTATAATAGATGGAAAAATTTAATACGGCCTGGTCACCTCTATCATCTGACGTCATCTTGCACATGCCCTTCAAGTCCAACTGTGTATGCGCGAAAGATTAAAAGAAACTCTCTCATCACAAGCAGTCCTATGGACATTCATTTCTTCTTTTCTCAACACAAACTGCTTGGTTCTAGGAGAACATCTTACTAAATAGCTTGTTGTGAAAGCAATCAGCTTCGGAGTGCAGCTTTGAAACAGTAGCATGTGAAACTGCCATCTGCTTTCTAGCTTGGCCTAATATCTTCTACGGTGAATAGAACCTCATAGTGAAACATATCTTTTATGCATTGTTTATCTACGGTCTCCCATCCCAGATTGTAAGAGTATTGTGGCTCAAAATTGCTAATAAGTTTAAGAATAATTTAAGAATAATGCGAGGTTAAAACTTCATGAAGACATGAGAATTTTTCTTGTCACTAGGATGATTCTAGCTATGTTGCTTCCGCATTATCGATACAAAATATAAACTCTTGTTTAGGCTTTGGCCACACGAATCGATTTTTCACTCGAATTGTTACTTGACAAAAATCGAAGGAAAAAATGCCGCGTTTGGCCACCTTGCTGAGTGAGTCGAGTGATGTTGAGTGAAGTGTGATCTTTGTGAAAAAATAAAGCAAAAGAATTGTTTTTGAGTGAAAATCGACGCGTTTGGCCACCTTGTCGAGGAAGTCGAGTGAAAGCATCCGCAATAGCGTCTCATTGGGCGGGCAAATATTTAGTGTTGGTAAATATTTTTAGCAGATATACGTTGCGGAAATATGTGTAGTTGAAAAGTCGAGAGAAAAGTCGAGTGAAAAATCAAGTCGTTTGGCCACACTTGCTCGACTACACTCAGCTTTGAGATCAAGTGTTGAGGAAAAGATCGAGTGAAAAATCGAGGCGTTTGGCAGGGCCTTAAATCTATGATGTAGCAAAACATCAACAAAGATTGGAATATATTCCTTTAATGTGTAGCCGAAGCTACACCTATGGTATCTAAGAATAATTTAGGAATAATTTTGGCTTATGAGCAAAACTATTTACTCAAAAATTGTATATAGTACGCTCCATATCAGGCTTGATACTCCTTCAACACACCACAATACTTGCCAAAAGTCCCTGGGACACTTTCAAAAAACTATGAAAAACTATAGCTTTCTCAACATTTCAATCAATACGCCCTTCCCCCTAAAACAATGTTGGTCTGTTCTAGAGACACTTGGCGTTATTTTGCACGAAAAATTTTTCAGTTACCGCATGTACTTCTCCCAAAAACCAACATTAGAGAGTTTACGCAACACGACGCGTCTGCTCATGACGAGCCAAAGGAGTCTAGAAACTAGCGCGATATTCAGATTCGCGCCAATGCTTGCGAAAGGATGGCGTGACCGCAGCTCGTTTCTAGACTTCTTTGGCTCGTCGTCAGCAGGTGCGTCGTGTTGCGTAAACTCTCTATTGTTTAGAGGGAGGAGAGAGACGAATGTTCCCTCCAGATTAAAACATGCAAAGTGTCCCAGAACTATTGGCGAGTATTGTAGCCTCATGGGGACCAGAGCGTGGAACACTGTTTTTATAACAATAACCCTTAGTGTGTGGAAGGAGTATAATGGCTCATGTGATATGACGTCTACTATATAGAATATTAAGTAAATAGTTTTGATTATGTATTCAAACTAATTTCTAGCTCGATTTTACTTCCGTTTCCCCCAATTCCTTGGGGCTTGGGAGGTGCCATTGAGGCGACTTTAGTTCTGGCACGGGCATTTGGGACCCGATGACCTTCCTGATGTCACCAATGGCATGCGGTGGGCCTTGAGCCCAGAGCCATGTTGGTCTTAGTCGAGTGCATTACCGCTAGGCCACGGCTGCTCGCCGCTACAACACATCAATCTTCCCGAAATTCTAAGCTCAAAATTAGATAAATTTAAGACTATAGAGCCCCGAAAAAAGTTAGGTAGGTTCTACCTAACTTTATTCTTGGTAAAATGAGGGCAGTTCTGATCAAGAGAAAACGATGGGTTCTTTGCAAGTACTTTTATGCAATCACATAAATATTCACTAACAAGCACGTTTTTGTACATTCCCGCAACATGCCATCGCATCTGCACGATCGCACGCACATCTGCATATGCATGTAGTGTGTGACTTTCTTTGAGCTACATGGCTGTTTTATAAGAAACCTTGATCAAGGCCTAGTACTTGAAGTTTCATAATTATTGGTTGCTGTCTAGTTCTAAAGGTTTCTTAATAGTATCTTAATTTAGCGCACTAAATAGTTGCGAAAGCAAAGAAGGGACTTTAATGTAGCAAAACTAACAGTATTTTACCAAACAAAATACGTCAGTGCGAACTGAATCAAAAGCAATGTCATAATCACATTGTTTTGGTACAGCTATTCTTTTAACTAACCATCTCAATGTGTTATTTGTCTAAAGTGTCTCAGCTCTTTCATTTTAGCTCTAAAAGCTTCTTTGATTTTAGAGTGTCTAGTATTGGTTTTGTTATTTGAAAACAGCGTCTATTACATGACTTTTACAGACTTCAAGCTAAGACCACGAAGTTTCTTTGTAGTAATTCTAATAAAACTGAAATTCTCTTGAAGAAAATCCCTTTGCAGTCAAGATAGATACTGAACAAGTTACACTATAACTCAAAGATTCTCGAGGGTGGTAATCGTAAGCATAAGAAAGAGGGTAACAGAAGACTGCAGCCCCCTTTTTTGGGCAGAAATCCGTTATATTCGGGCAATTTTCGTGAAAGAACAACAGTAAATGTTCTGACTGCTAAACAGATCTTTTTACTCGTTCGGGCAGAAGTCTCACAGCCCCCTAAATTAAAAGTCGTCCTACGCATACGGCGATAGCTAAGCAATATTTAGCTTAGTCACCTGCATTGTGTAGAGCTTCGACCTTTCTACCTGTAAACAAAAGCCCAGAGTTTCACCCTATTTCTCAAGATTAATTCAGCGCTCTCAACGCAATAACAAGTACCACCACCAAAGATGGACTCCTAACTACAAACTTAGAACTTCTCACTAAGGTTTTTGCTACTTTCAAACCTTAAAGAAACACACCTAGAGACGTAAAAAAGTTCTTCGCAGGCATATTGTTGCCTTGTCGAAAGGTAGAAAGTCGAATAATTAACTATTTCTTAATTTCTGGCCACTTTTTAGTTCTAAAAGTTTCTTCAGGTTTCTTAATTTAGCGAACAAAATTTCTATGAAAGCGTACGCAGAAGCTGAATGTAGCAAACTATTTGCCCTATAACAAACAAAATGTCTCATTGCGAGTTCAATTCTAAAGCAATGTCATATTCACATTGTTTTGGTACAGCGTTACGTTGAACAAGGTAACGATTTCAATGTGCTATTTGTCTAAATTTTCTTAGCTCTTTCCTTGTTGTTCTAAAAGTTTCTTAAATTTTAGGCGTGTAATACGATGTTGCTTATAAAGTGGTTTCTTATATAAAATTTTGCAATTGATCCCCATTCATAGGATTCTGCAGGCCATGTTTTTGCAACATAAACACCCGTGATTCTACGATTTCAAGGACAGAATTAGTTTTCTGTGGAGCTAAGTAACTCGACGATAGCGCCTTTCGTTGCTATGAGAAGGAAACTATTTCCAACCTGCAATTTTTTCACACGTTATTTTTTCAACCATGCAAGAATTCCATGAATTTAATAGCAAATGCTTTTGCTTTGAGCAAACTATAACGCCATTCAATATGAAGCTTGGTGACTGTAGCAAGAAAAAATTCACGGTCCACACATCTTATTTTTTTCTGGCTCTCTAATAAATTCCAATGACTACCCTTCTCCAGTTTATCGACTGTGGAATTTTAATCAAAATTGCAAGATTTCATGTGTGTTGAATTATAGTTCTTACTACCAAATAAATATTGTGAAAACTTCGATATTTTCAGCAAATTTACGGTGGATGACTGTGCTCCTTTAGCTAGTATAGTTTTATTAACTTATCTTTATACATTGATAGAAGATCTATCCTTCACTTTTTTGAAAACACATTTTGCAAAAGCATGAAAAAATTAAAAGTGTAATTATTTACCTATCGTAATGGTCACTGTAGAAAATGTCTCTTTAAAACTGAACGTCTAAGTTTCACTCCCTCTCTTCGAAGCTCTTCCAGTGAACTGTAAATGTCCAAATGACCTGCCCTCTAAATAGCAACGGTTTTGTCTTGCGACCTTTATGCAAATTGAGCAACCATCTGCAACATTTAGCAGAATATAAAATAGACTTTGACGGCTTTCCATTATCTGAGTGATGGAAGGATGGCAATTAGCCCTACAGGTCCTTGAGAGGGAAAGATCTTGATCATATATTATGGATGCAATCCTTGATGAAAGAATGCTCTCATGCAAACCAGTAAACGCTTCTATTCAAAAAATACTTGCTTAAAGAACGTAAAGGCAAATTTAAGTTACTTTCAGTGCAGTACTTAAGAAGCCTTTCATGATTAAAAGGTTTCTTCAAGGAATTTAGTCTCAGACGTCTTCCAAACAAGGACATTTTTCAAGTTCAAAATCTCCCTGCTTCGATCGAAAACAGCTTTTCGAGGCTAGCAGTGTTAGTTGGTGTCCTACAAGGCTCCCAACTATGGCCTCTTTTCTTCTGATATGTAAAGCTGATTTTTTGGATAATGGCAAACCTTTTGGTTGTTATTTGCACTGACAAAACATGTTTTATTTTTCAATGAAGATACTCTTTGCAGCTGAACGAGTGTGTCAAACATACCATAACAAAACTCTTCTCACCTTGTAAAGCAAGCTTTTCGTTTACAGTCAAAACTCACTTTGCAGCTGAACGATCATGATCAAAATGTGTGAAAGCGCTCTTTTTCAGCTGAGCGACATGTCAAATTTACTAGTATTTTTTTGCTTATGTTACTATGCAGATTATATCATTCTATATCTTGAAAGCTTGGATTGAGCCAGGTGAAAACTGGTCGTTTTGTCCAAGAATCTGCCTTGTGAACATGGCCCCGTCCATGAGAGGCCAGGCCAGTGGGGTTGTGGTATGTTGCCCATCAAATTTCTCCATCAACTGTACTAAATCTGATGAAGTATAGCCAATGAGCAGATATAGAACGCTTACCTCTACTAGTAACCCCAGCCTCTACTAGAGCTAGAGTTTTGGAAAAGATAACAATTCCAGCTATTTCTGGAAATTGGCCTTTACTAGTATCAAAAATTCTCTTTCTCTATTGTCTAACACCTCTAAAAATCAAGTCAGATCCCAGACAAATGGAAAATTGCCATGGTTATACCTATTTTTGAGGAGGGTGACAGCGCATATCAAGCAGACTGCCAGGCTATTTGAGAAACTAATTTTGGACAAGCTTTACAACTACTTTAACGAAAACAACCTAATATGTTGGGACAAATGTACCTATAGAAAGTTCCATTCTACAGTCACCTGTTTAGTAAAAAACACCGATAATTGGTAAAGGGGGAATGGATAATGGCTGCATTTCTGGGAAATTTTTCATGGATTTAAGAAAGCATTTGACGCAATGGATCATGCCATACTATCTCATAATTAGAGCACTATGGCTTTCAACTGAATGACTTGTTGTGATTTAACTCTAATCTTTTTAATCGCAAATAATATTGTAAAGTAGAAGGCTATGACTCTAATATTGACAACATTGATGACGGTGTTCCACAGGGGTCTTGCTTGGGGCCACTGTTGCTTTTAATTTGTATAAATGACCTTCCTCAAGTTGTTAAGGACCCCACTGTCTCCATGCACGCTGATGACACTTGCCTTCCCTTTTAAGCTCAGGATATTTCTTGGCTTAATGAAACCATAAATGATGATCTGAAACGCCTAGGTTTATGGATGCAAGGAAATAAGCTATTATTAAATGTGTAGAAAACTCCGTCGATGCTTACCTGTTCCCAGGGGTCATACGTACCTCCCATGGCATTGAGAAATGTTGCGGTACGTTAACAGGAACAGCAATAAGGTGCCACCATCTTGAGCACTGCGAAGGAGCACATCTTCCTAGAAGTGCAAGCGCAAACCGAACCGCAAGGAGTATGCATGGTTGAATAATGGAGAACAAAAATATAAAATTTACTTGTCAATAAATCGAGCTAAAGCATGGTGCTTACTGCTAGTGACGTTGCCAACTATGTTTCTCGGTTTGAGCAAGTTGTCAAAGACCCACGCAAGGTGTGTAATATGTTTCTAGCTCGAAGTATCAGGGCACTTCATCATAAAAGCATGGCGCCAAATTTGTTGCAGCTAGCAGCAGGAATTTGCTTTGCATAACATAGTTGGGTTGTTGGGTATTAAACAAACTATTTGATAAACTAGCTTTTTTTATAAACTAAGTAGTTGGCCTCTGTTTTGGAGGTCACCATTAATTGTTATGCAGAGTCACATGGCTGGAGCAATGGTTTTTTCCCTAAAATAGGCCCACTCGATAATGCATGTAGCTGCGTATTATTCTTTGAGATATCAGATAAAACGTTTGATATAGTTCCACGCGGCCCCCATGTCTTTCCTTTTTTCCATACTGCTACGGATAATGGGGAAGAATATTAGAAGATTAACTTGCAGAGCTGTCATATTTGCTTCTGAACAAGACCACGCCAAAAATGGAAGTTAGACCTGGAGCATTTGTGTTTAAGTACGCAGCAGAAATTGAAAGCTTTTTTGAAGCTTTGACAGTATAAATAAGGATAATGGTAGTTCCATTGTGCATGGTCTTTGTATATCTCTACAATAGATAGAACAAAATTTTTAGGAAGTGCCTTTATGACTGTACTACACAAAATTGAATTTTGAAGCAGTGTTTTTTCAAAAAACTAGGTTGTTTTCTGTTTTAATTTGGAAATTTACAATATGCTATTAATTCAGTTCAGTTCTTATCATTACAATTCACTACATACAACTAATACAAAAAATTAATACTGTGGAAAAATGGGGTAATGATACAAGCACAAAAATATTAGATAAAAGTAAAAAATTGATACCTAGTATAGAAAGGATGTTGCCCAATGGTTCCTTCTATATCTGTGTATTAGAAAGTAAATTAATATAAAAGCTTGAAGAAAATGTTTGAGTTATGTCAAGGTTTTGACTTCCACCTTCAGCATGAGTAGCCAGTGGTAAGATAATTGGCAGCAGACATGTTTTTCTAAGAAAGTGGTTAATAAGAAAATGTTGCTCAACTCCTTGAAAGCAATTCCATGTAACAGAGATTACAGCTCAATTTAATTTGTAATGTTTCTCTTCAAATTTATACTTATGGAAAAGTCTCCATTCAAAATGTCTCCACCAATTATGGAATTCATTCTAGTCCATTCCATACCTGGAGGCATGTTTGATTACATGTGCCTCTACCCTCACAATTGCAGAAACCTTAGCAGCACATGAAAAATTGACATGTGAACAACGTTGCCCTAAATGCAACTGCACAAGTGAAATCAAATTCATAGGCGATTGCATGCTTAAGCATCAAAATTATGGAGTTTTCAACTTTTTTGCTTATAGTGAGTCACTTTGGAACCCCATGAGGAGTCTCAGGGAGGCCAATGCAACCCATCATTCCCCCCAGCTAGTATGCCAATGACAGTAGGAACTTTAAAATTTGTTGACACAGCTTCAGAAAGAGTATTTTCTAATGTTTCAACCTTTCTATTACACTGTCAAAGCTCATAAAATCTGTTATGCCTCATCTGTAATTTCTGTTACACAAAACGTTTAAGTTTTCTACAAACATGGAGTGCATTAGAAACAAATAACCATCAATTTTCACAACTTTCACTAATCTGCAATTCACAATCAGCTAAGATGTTTTGATAGAGTTAGAGATTAAGTTAGAATTAACAGCTTGAGAAAGTGTACTAACATTTGGTGATATTGTGATATAATGTCTGTTACAGTTACAGAAATTTCATTTAGTCAAATAGCAAGTAAGTAAAAATTGTTAGTTGTTGTGGGAATAAATCTTAATCTTATTGAGCTAAAATGCTTGTATGTCTTTTGAAAAGATGCTTATTAAATATGAAGTTGAGGCAAAACATAGCATATTTCATTGAACTGTAATATCTGTTACATGGAATTGTGTACTAATGCAATTGAAATATTAACTTTTCATCACATCAGTGTGTATAAGATTGCTAGGGTCTTTGATTTGCCATTAGCAGAATTCTTGCAGGAGGGAGAAGGCATTTTTGTGTAGCTAGAATTTCAAAGCATTTTGGACATATTCTGCAAGCTAGAAAGATTAGCTGCAGAGATTTGTTTTCTTTATGTGGTGGTTATTTCATTTGCTACCTCTGAGTGATATGTATTGGAGGATGAAGGGGACACTATTGATAGCACTGCCCCTCTCTCCTTGTGTCAATACATGATGTTTGAAATGCTTTTATTATTTGACATAAATTAACTCATACCTTTTCATATTTAGCGCTGTCTTAAGAAACTGGACTTTGCAAAGCTGTACAGAGAAGCGAAGTGCTTTGACCTAGCTATAGAGTAAGTAGTTCTTCATCAGAGAAGTTAAAGAGCATCTTTTGTACCTTTGTATTGCTATCTAAAATAGTTGAAGATACCTCCTGGTCCTTTTCTATTGGCTCCATGCTGCATTTCCACAGACATGTAGGGTACTTGTTGCTAATTTCACACTGATGACTTATTGAGGAGAATGCTTTGTAAGTGTATATTGTATTGAA
>WIPJ01003825.1:33834-64218 GCA_018155075.1 Cassiopea andromeda | reverse complement strand
CCTTTTGCTATTTTGTCATCTTGCAGTGGAGCCTGTTGGCTCAATGTGACAATAAAGACTTTGAAGAGATGGAAGATCTACTCGCACAAGAGCTGGTAAGTCTTATCCGCAGATTCTTGCTTTGTGGCTTTGATATTTCATTCAAGGCTCGCATATTGTCGCTTATATTCTTATGTTCGTAGGATAATTTCCCTACGTAAAGTGTTTTGTTAAAAAGTTCCACTTGTTCCGCTGCTGTAATCCAGCATTATCCGTGCTCTTTCGCCAGTTTTTGCTGGTTACATTTTGATCAGTCTGCTACCGTCTACATTCTTGTTCTAATTCATGCTTTTATACTTTTATCCTTAATATCGAAATATTTCCATGTGTTTTTGTTGGAAATGCATTCATTTCATTTCTAAGTACTCACACGTGCCAAACAAACGCCCCCCCCACTTGTCGATTTTGCGATTTTTTCCAACTCCCGGACCTTATTAGGACCCCCGTTTATTACTTTTAAGGAAATTGACTTTTTACAAACCCCTCATTTCATTTCCTTTCGTTGTTATTACTATTTACGCCCAATTCTCATTACAAAATAGCCTACTACTGTATATAATTTAGTTTTATGCTCTATGACAACCAGTTTTTGTTCTTTTCATAATTGATTCGAGTCGAGTTAGGTGCGACGTATAAATCAACCCGTATTACCAATGCAGACATTAGGAAAAGCCAAAGGCTGTTTTAACGTGCAGTTCCTTGCAAAGTGTACAGTTCCAAAAAAATTGTGCAGGCCTAATGAAAAAACTGTGCAATTCAAGAGTTTATTATTTATTGGTCCAAGCGTGTAGGAAAATAAATAACAATAAAAGTGATAAATTTAAGAATGAAATGATAGGCGAAACACATGCAGAATTAGAATTGTTAGAGGTAGTAACATTTATCTGCTCCTTTTCGCTAAAAGCAGAAAGTTCAATCCCATCTGCAACCAGAATTTAATTCTTCAACAGAGCATCGCTGGTTATTACATGGAGTTCTAAATTATTCTTAGAAAAAGCGGGGAAAGCTGAAGTCTTCTTATGCATGTGCATGTGTTACACTGTTTTGAATGATAAATGGATAACTGCATTTAAGTATGTTTTATCTTGCAATTGTCAGGTGCGAAGACCAAGGGAATCAGACCTGCATGTAAAACTACTTGAATTGTACATGGAGAAAGGTAGCTGGTTCTTGGACTACTTTTTTAGTATTTCCTATCTGCTAGACTGCATGCTGTGCGGTGCGTAAGTTTTACTTTCACCCGCACCCCACCATAACATGATAAAATCTCCAAGCGTCAAACGCACCAAAACTTACCCCAAAATTATTTTCCCCGCGTAGAAATCAAAGAATGCAAACTGGTCCATCTTAGCAAGTAGCCCTCCATGGGCGAAACTTTAAATTTTAGAAATGGTCATTGATGAAGTTGAAGTAGATGAAGAGTAGACTGAGAGGCAGGTATAGTTGTATGCAAATGCCTAGTGAAAGCGGTAGTTTAATGTCATAGAAAGTTACAAGAGATTGGTGCAACAGGTACAGGGAGCTACGAAGACAACTGGAAATTAATAGATAACCGTGCTAGTATCCAGATCGCTAGCGACCATTTAATCCCAGACCTTAGTACTTGTCAAGAATATGAGACCCATAGAGAGTCTGGAGTAATGAAAGAAAAGGGGCTCGTAATTGTGTCATCATAAATTTGCGCGCTGAAGAATAAGAAGACGCGGTATCCTTAAGTGGAATAACTCTGTTTTCTAATTTGTTATTTGGCTTGGAAATATTAAGTATAGTAAATACTAGATTATTGAAAAAATAGTAACAAATTGTTCTTTACCTTTAGGGACTCTTAGGGGGTCATTCAATTGGTACGTACGCACCAAAGTAGCAAAAATTTGACTCCCTCCCCCCATTGTACGCACACGTACGCTTTCTACTACCCCCATTGCGTACGTACTCTTTCCCATCTAACCCCCCGCCCTCCATTTCGAATGGGAAAGCTTTCAAATACCCTATCAATAAGTCCATAGATAAAAAGACTAAAAGATTTGAGAGACAGGAAAATAATCATAGCAAGTGCTTTTTAGCACAGCAATGAAAATTGGCGCCATAGACAACAAAGAATGTGTCGACTTCCCCTCCCCCATTGTACGCATGGCGTACGCGTTTATTCGACCCCCTCTCCCTCCTTAGTGCGTACATACTAAGTGAATGACCCCCTTTCAAGCTCAGGTCCCGTGGCTATCTGTTCCCTTCTTCACCCTCGGTGACCCTGAGCAGTCATTATTTATTAAACTATATTTATTTTGAAGTATGATCAAGCGTTGCTGTTTCCTTTGAAGGTGATTTTCAAGAGGCTTACGCACATTGTAGATCCTTGCTCTTTTCCCACGTGTTTCAAAACAACAAAGATTGGCTATTGTGCTCCGCAGAGGTTTTCAAGCAATATTATCAAAATTCTGTTGGTAAGTCCCGCTGAATGTTTGGACGTGTTTCTTGTTATCAAATCCCTTTCTTATTTTGCCTTCGACTCAATTACTCTCCTCGTATCTTTGGTTGGTTATGACTGTTTTGCTTAGGGAAAATTTTCGAATGTTTCAAGATTTTTGAATGATCTCAACAGATTGTTGATGCAAATAACAGTTGCCTTTTTCTCATTGCCAAGTAGCTCGAACGGGGCGTGGTAATCAGCTATTCTAACAACCAACTTGCTACAGTAGCAGTTTATCAATGATTATTATCATCGTAATCATCACCACCATTATTGTACGTTTAGAAAATGACAAGGTACACTCTTAGTATAAGGATAAAGTTTTTTAATAATATCAAGGCTCAGAATGTCTGAAATGTAGGAGTATTATTTATAAATAATGCAAGGCTCAAGCTCAGTCCATGCCATATGACACGTGCGATCACACGTGCGCGTGTCCACACACGTGCAAAATCCCCCGCACGAGCGAAAAATCGCCCTTGCCAACGTCACTAGCAACCCCCTGCAATTGTACCTGCCAGATAGGAACTTCGTTTTCATAACTGCAAAACCAGTGACTGTCCCGTTCTGTTTTCATAACTCTGCTTTATCCTGTCTTATCCTAAATGAGACATTTAACATGCTTCAGAAACAAGAAACTCTGTATTTCGGATACACAAATTTTCGATCTCACCTGCCATTTCAACCAATTAAGAACAATCGCTCGTGCAGACAAGATCACAGGTGCGAAGTGACGCTTTTGCACCAAGTTCTTCCGGGCATGGACTGCAAGCTTCATCAAGACTTTTTGTACGTTCGAGCTGTAACGTTGCTTGTAGATCAAGGTCCCATTCACACTATATCGGATTTATCTCGTACCACATTCTTGACCCAATCCGATATCAAAAGTTTACATAGTTCACGCTACTATACTCCGCTTCATCCACGTCACTAAGCCTTTTGGTTAGAGGAACTTTTCATGGCAACTTGACGCTCGAAAACAAAGCTGACTGCAGCTTAGAGAGAGCTTCCGGAGCGACGATGTATTGGATTCAATGCATTCACACTAGGTCAAAAGTGATCCGATATCGAAAGTATTCCGATACATACCACTTTCACAGCGGAGTGATTTCACTCCGCAAAGGCGATACGGAGCATATCGGATTCATCCGGTATAGTGTGAATGGAAGGCCTATCTGATAAAGGAAGTAATCCGATATGTGATGAATCCGGTATAGTGTGAATCGGGCCTAGCTCTGCACTATCGATGCAGTATCTATTTTTCTGGGTACTTTTGTTTTGTTCTATGTTGAAATAAGATATCAACAAAGATCTGAATATATTCCTTTGATTTTCAGACGAAGGTACACCGTTTGTGCTTGAGAATAATTTTAAGAATAACCTAAGACTACAAGCCAAAAACATTTATGAATTTTGAGGCTAAGCGAAAAGTTTTACAAGGTTTTTATAAGAAACTCGTTTATAAGAAACTATTAGTTGGCCGATCAAACAATTAAGAAAATTTATTACTTTGCTCAAGAAAAATTAAAAAAACTGACTATGCGAAAAATTAGATGTTCTTATAGGAACAGTGTGTAGTTGCTTGCTTTGCAATTAGTTCAATTCTACTGCTTTTATTAGTTGTTTGTTGACTCGAATTAACTTGAAGCATGGCAATCGATAATCTCTAGTAGCTTTTCATGTGTTGTAGCAGGACATTGAGGAGGAGCTTTCTTAGTAGTATAACTACCGAGAAAAGACCTGCCTCTTTCTCACCTTGACATTGTTTCTGGATAGAAAGGCTAAAAATTCATATTGTGTTGTCAATGTGTTTGTTTCAGCATTTCCTGAAGCAAAAAATGTACAAGATAAATTCTTCGTTTCCATGTTCTCTTTAATATATTGTTCTGAAAGCAATAATTACGTTTGCTTTAATTTTGTTTACGTTCTATCTTCTTCAGGTGGTGATGAAAATGTCCTCTCATTCATGTACTGTGCATACGTCATGTGCTGTTTAATGGCAATTTCTTTCAAGACCTCTACGGTCATCGAAGCGAGGGATGTCTTCGAAAGGTAGACAATTTCGTTGAATTGCTCATTTCAAAGTTTGAAATTGACTCATAACCGTTGGAGCTGCTACTGTAATAGTGCAATGACGTGCTGGCACCAAAGTTTTCAAAAATGTCTTTGCTTTCAATTCTGTGACATAGCTAGCAACCGTGATATGTCTGAACTGGCCAGTATAGGTGAATACAAGTCACGAAAGTTACTTTAAATCGTTTTGATCCCTTGAAAAAAATGAATTTGTTTGCATTAATCTCAAGAAATTTTACAGCAGCAAGAAAGTTTGAGCAAAAATTTGACACACCTAATGCTCTACTTTCGGCGTACGTGCTTAATTACAATTGTACATCAGGCACGCAGCTAACTCGGCCTGGGGGTGCTGTTCTCAGATTCATAAACTGGGGAAATACTGTAAGAGGTTTACTTATGCCGTTGTTCTAAAGCAGTGCTTCTCAACCTTTTTGATCCACTTCACCCCTTTAAGAAACAATTCTCAGCTATTCACCCCCACCACGGCAAATCGTCATATTATAGAAAATTAAAACTAGGAGATAATGACATAGGGTGTATACTATAAAAAAGCACAAATACTGTATTTTAACAAATGAGTATAATTTTTGTCTGTAATTAGTTATTAGTAAAAGCAAATGATAAAATTATCAATTCGAGCCTTGGGCTTAATGTCAATCAACAAGACTTTTTATACTTGGTACTAGCTTTGTTAATTTTAGCCGTAGGTCGCGATTTATAACGATCTGAAATGACAGGAAACCTGTATTATACAGCTGGCACAAAACTATCTGCCCAATTACAACTTCACCCCTTTGTGTATAATTCACCCCCAATTCCCCCTTTTTCAAAATTTCACCCCTTAGTATCTCGAATTCACCCCCAGGGGTGCATGTGCACCCCGGTTGAGAGGCACTTCTCTAAAGGCATGATTATGATTATTGTGTCATATCACGGCGGAGAAAGGAGAACAAGGTGTCTGAGGCGAAGCCCTTGAAATATTTTTGTATGTTCTGGAAACGCGCTTTGTGCATAAAGAGGACAATGCAAAAAGGGAACTTTGGTTCTTTTGCTCAAAAGAGCAGGGATCTAGACCCCCAGGGCCCCTCCCCTAGGTACGCTCCTGCGCATTTATTCATCCAAAACTCTCAGCTGTTTATAAAAGCTTCTGAGTACTTGTAAATGCGTTGTACTTTCATGTTTACTGTCGTAACTTTCCTTCCATGTTTCATCTCATTACAACCACTCTTTCTTCCCATCAAGTTCCTTTCTTGCCAACCGACTTTGATCAAAATACGTTTGATCACAATATGTGCCTGTATTGTCAGGTTCGTTATACATAAATTATGTATTTAATGGAATAAATTAGGCACAGGGCAACTGGTCCTTGTGGACTTCTATTGTGGTCATCAAGTTTATTCACTCTTTTAGACTTTGTAGTTGCCGACCGTCTGTCACAATTTCAAGCCTAATTATTGGCGGTGATCTTTGTTATGAGTAGGGGTGCCTTGGATATGAATTCAGCCCCACCTTTTCTTAATACAGGGTTCCCACGCCTCCTTAAAGAAAGAAAATATCCGTTAAAATTATTGGACGTCCTAATTGTTGATCTAAATTTATTAAAATCTTCTTAAATTGTAATGATTGTACATCAATAAATCCAGAACTTTAAGAAGGTTAGAAGAGTTTCTGAATATTTGCAAATGTGTTTTAACATTCATGTTTTCTTTCGTAACTTTCCTTACATGTTTCATCTCATTACAGTCACTCTTTCTTCCCATCAATTTTCCTTCTTGGCAACCGACTGTGATCAAAATACGTTTGATCACATTATGTGTCTGTATTGTCGGGCTCATTATACATAAATTATGTATTTAATGGAATAAATTAGGCACAGGGCAACTGGTCCTTGTGGACTTCTATTGTAGTCATCTAGTTTTTTCACTCTTTTAGACTTTGTAGTTGCCGACCGTCTGTCACAATCTCAAGCCTAATTATTGGCGGTGATCTTTGTTATGAGTAGGGGTGCCTTGGATATGAATTCAGCCCCACCTTTTCTTAATACAGGGTTCCCACGCCTCCTTAAAGAAAGAAAATATCCTTAAAAGTCCTTGGATATCCTAATTGTTGATCTAACTTTAGTAAAATCTTCTTCGATCTCCTTAAGAAATATCGTTTCTAGTAGACATTGTGATATTTTGAAGGAGAATTCATTATGCAGAGTTTCACGCCAGTTGATTGCAGAATGCTCTTATAGCAAAATCCGAACTTTCTTTCTTTAAATTTTGCTTTAAGAATCAGTTTGATAGGGCTGTTCTTGTGTGTTTTGTTTGTGGAGAAGTGGCTAATAACAAGAAAGCGTTGTTAGATTTTCCTACTTATAATGGATTTTGTCGTTATCGAGCTAAACTCTCCTTAAAAATGTTAGAAAATCTCCTTTTTTATCTTTAAAATCCCTGTTTTTCAAAGTAAAAATTTTCTGGCCGATAAGCTCTTAACTATACATTGACCAAAGGCGAAAGGAGGAAAGGTACGCTTTGGCAGTAGAAGAGAACTTCAACAGCTCTATGCTTGCTTCATCCTTTTTTATTACTTCCATACCAGCACATTATTGCCATAAATTCATAAATGGGCGTGGTAAAAAGCGTGGCCCATGTATCTCTTACAACACAGCCCCCTCGCTGCATTTTTAGGACGGCAATGGTGTGATGGCCCAGTGGTTAGAGCGCCTGCCTCACAGTTGGAAGGTCTTTGGTTCGAGCCCTGGCCGAGTCATACCAAAGACTTAAAAATGTTACTCACTGCCTTCTCGTCTGGCCCTCTATAAATGAGAAAGGAGTAGGGAAGTTAAACACGCGGAGCTACCAGTGGACCAGCCCCCCGCCGTAGCCCTCTCACTATATTCGCAGACGCGTGGCCTATGGCCACGGAAACGGAGGTAGGCGCCGCCCTATGCGCCATTGGCGCGGGAAGGACTTTGACTTGTTTTTTGACCAATGTTTATGAGCCATTAGTTGAAAATGACTAATCTTGGTCGACTTCTTTGACCGGTATATTCAGCATGATTGCCATCATAACCATCATCGTTTCCATCCTCTTTTCCCCCTTACGGAGTGTAGGGTTGACATTACGAGTTAGAAAATCGTAGCCGTTATCCACCCATCACTAAAACCAATTTTTGTAAATATGATAGACATTCTTAGACTACAGTCTTATCCTACAAGACAAACGTCAGTCATTTTGAAGGTGTAGACCTATGTTGTTTGAAATCTGCTTATGTTGTTTGAAATCTAAGCAGCGTGCTGCATACAAGAAATGGCCAAAATCTCCAATTCCCTAAACATAGGACTGAGCGCTGTAAAAAAAGCTTTCATTACTCAGCTCTTAAGGAATGGAATAATACGCCTAGAGACATACGTGAGTTGCCAACAATAAATACTTTCAAAAGGCAACTGAAATTGTATATGAAGAGCAAGACATAACTAAACACAACCCCCTGGAAGAGCAGCTCCACGCTAAATAGGTTTTGTTTTTATTGTTCAATTTTAGTAGCTACTTTTCGTTGTATATAACTTAGTTCGTAGATTGTTTTTTTCTTTTTTCTGTAATTATGCTGAAGGGTTTTGTGTATAAAACTTGAACTTGAACTTGTGTGAATTTGCAGACGTAGTGTTGAAGAGGCGCAGTGGAAAAGCTGACAGCAGAAGCAGTAGTATAACGCAGTTTAGGGCACCTTAGCTCACAAACCAAGGCCACCCGACCCAAAAAGACCCCCAACAAATTCCTTATTTATTATGTGCTTTTTGGCTATACTGCGCTCAAAGGCCCCTTAAAGCAACCTCCAAACCCTTACTAACCATTCTTGCTAAGTGGTCATTCAATAATTACGTTTTGCCTGAGGGGTGGCGTTACGACTTTTACTGTCTTAGCTCTTTTGACATGTAACAGATATTTTTTGTCATAATGTATCTTTCCTTGCACATACATCAAAGTTGAGCTCAAAATCCAATGGTGCATGTGTCCTCCATTTTTCTGAAACATTGTTATGACCTTTCAAAATGCCAATTGCGTCCAGTTGCGTCCAATTGCGTCCAAGTGCGTCCAATTACGTTACTTCGGGATGTTTCTTTAACTTCTATCCTGAAATATGATTATTAGTTACATGAAAGTAATGGTTATTATGAAACCTAAGCAGATAATGACAAGAATTGAACGTAACAAGGGGGGGCGGGTAGTTCTACATTTGTTACGATGCTTTACAAAGGCTGGTTAGATGGCCAGAATCGGCGAATTTTGGTATTGCGTAATTACTGATTGGCCCCTTACACAACACTGGATTACTTCATCCGTTGTTGTTTATTCCCTAAACAAAGGTTCCACGGAACTGAATTCCCAGAGGCCCTGAGTATCGCCGTTCCGCCACTGAGCTGAAGACTAACGATTGTTAGCGTTTATAGTATATAGCAATTGCTACCCGATGTATTGAAGACACGCTTCTCGTGGTTTTAGATTAGACGAGGCTGGGAGCAAAGTTTATGTAATGGAAACATCCACCATGTCTGCTGATTTGCAAGATGAATTCGAGGTTTTTCGAGCGGAAATAAGGGGACAGCTTTACTTCTTCCTGGCTTTGTTGAATTACAAAATGGCGCAAGAGGTTTGATCTTACTTTCAATTTTGATCACGCGTTTTTAAAATGAGGGAGTGATTATATGAAAGTAAAACTCAACTGCTTGTTAAGCTAAGAAAGTTCAGTAGTGGAATTTTAACACTGAAGAAAGTTAATAAGTGTGTATGTGCTTAAAATCTAATTTACCTGTTCACAAAATATTTTATATGTTATCATGGCCGCTCTCTAACAGTTAAACTTATGTTAATTACTGCAATTTATCTTTGTCTCCAGTGAGCCTGGAGTTTGTTCATTTCCAAAATTTTTTGCTAAAATCTCCTTAAAGAAGTTTTTATACTGCAATCATGAAGATGTTAAGAAGGCTTCAGTACTGGGTCAGAAAAGCTTTGCTACAGGAAGAAAAATATGTCTGTCAATTACTATGAATCTTTGAATTACCTCCCTCAATTAAATCCTCATTAGAATGACTTCAATGCATATCCGCTTATTTTAGATGTCGGCCTATCTTTGTGCTGTGTACGTAATTGTTGTGGCCTATTTTTAAACCTGCTTATATTCGAGGGTTGGCCTTCTCTTGGGTGCTTAAGACAATGGGTGTCTTAATTGTTAGAGGGTGGGAGCGTTTTTAAAGATAATAAACAGAGGGGTCTTTTTATCTCGGTGGGGGGAGGATAAAAGCTTCCAACCACTCATGATGAATGTTTTAAAGTAATTTATTATAACTAAGAAGAACACTCAAGCTTGAATGCGATGGCATGGTATTTCGTCAAGAATACAATGCAAAAAAGCTACTTCTTGACATGAGCTTTTAACTCTTCTTAAAATTAATAGAAGAGGTCTTGATTAAGTCAGCGAAAAGCTGCGGAGTTGCTTCAAATGTGAGTACTCTCGAGTGCCACATAAACGGGGGGATCCTACTAAGCAGGGGGTTGGAAACAATTCCGAAATTTAATAAATGGGGGGTCTAAATAAACGGGGATCGGAATTTGAGAAAAGGCTTTAAATGATTGCACAAGGACGGAAAGAACAAAACAAGTTGTCATAAAGCACAAAACTAAAATATATACAACAGTGCGCTATATTGCCATGAAAATTGGGTGTAAATAGTACTAACAAAGAAAGGGTTTGTAGAAAAAGTAAATTTCCTTGAAATTAATAAACAGGGGGTCCTAGTAAGGTCTAAGAGGTTGAAAAAAATTCGAAAAATTAATAAGTGGGGGGGCGCTTATTTGGCACCTGAAGTTACCTTCTAGGAAATACATTGTTTCAGTTGCTTGTTGTATGAGGCTATTTGGTATCTCATGCAATACACGTTTTTGCTATAAGCAACAAACTCTCTGGCTTCGGCCTGGATGTTTGTTGGTATTTTGTCAAATCCTGCCTTAAATGTGTCTTAAATATTTCCTAAATTTTGAATATTTCCAATGACAATACAGCTCAGATTAGGCAATTGTGATGCAAGAAAAAGGATGCTTAGGGTTTTGTGAGGCATCCAATGGATGCTCATACTATTTTCTTGCTAGTTTGATCAAAAATTTACTAGTAAGAACGGTTTTTGCACTCAGTTTGCCTATGTTTCTTAAATGTTTCTTTGTTTTTGCCTAGTTTCAGCTTCATGTTTCTTATAGACATGTTTCTTAAAAAATATGTACGTTGAAGTTATAATTGAGAAATTGTTTCTATCTCCCCTAAAGGGCGAAATATCTTGGAGCTACGCTGCAAGGTTGGCGTGCCCCTGTTTGGTGATCTCGTCTTCAATTACAATTCCGGATAAAAAGGTAGGATGGCTGCAACGAAAACCATATCCGGAAAATGAGAGAATGTTGTGGTATGACATGGCGTGTTTGAGGCGTTCGCAAACAGGTAAAATTTAACAAGAAGTTTCTTTTAGTTCTCTTTGACATCTAATTATAGGGAGGTATATTATGGAGAGGGTAGAGAAGCGCTTATATGGGGTGACTGGTCTTAGAACCCAATTCTCTATTTAAAGTGTTCTTATACTGATTTTGTACAGTCTGGGAAAATCAGGAATAATTTGAGGTTTTAAGGAAACTCAGGGAGACTCAGGGAAAATTAGGGAACATGTCCTATAGTCTGGAACAATCTATGTTTTCCTGACAAAATAAGGGGGCTTTTATTTTTACAATAACTGTACATGATACATCACAGTATTGATGATTTAGTCAAGTGGAATGGCCTAAAAAGTTGTAACTTGAAGTCCAGTAAAATAATCTTATTTTGAACATGCTTAGAAAGTTTTTTCCTGACTAAGTATCAAAAAAATTTCGTAGATACATATGCACTTTGTTTGGGAAAACATAAAATTGTAGAACAAATCAGAATTAGTCAGGGAAAGCTTTACAGATTGTACGACGAATGAGGAAACTTTTTGCTACAAAAATTGTATGAATTCTTTAATAGATGGATGTTGTCGGTAAAACTAATCTTATTTTGAACAATCTTATTTTGAACATTTGAACAGAATATTTTGAAGTGCGCAGTCGGGACGCCCCACTAGTAAAGAGTAGATTATTCTTAGCAAAGTTTCAAATTCCTGGCTGTCCCAAGCTGGACTTGTTGGGAGTTCATTTCGCTCGCTATTATCTTAAGTACCCCTTTACTCCAGTGCTTACCTTTCTATAAGAATACCTTATTTTTCACTGAACCTGAAAATTTTTAAATTCGTTTGGTTTTGAGCCTAAGATTATTCTTAAATTATTCTTAAGATTTATATTCCCAATGGTGCAACTTCACATGAAAATCAAAGGCAATATTTAAACCATTGTTGATATCTTACTTCATCATGAAACAAAGCATAATTTTTAGCGATATGAATCCTTCAAATTTACGCGCTAGTGGTCATTCCCCGAAGGGAATCTAGGAGCATGCGTAGAAGGCATATTTTAAGCTTCCATGATTGTGGGCAGTGCAATGGGATAGGGCATGACTCGCGCGTGGCAATAGATTCCCCGGCCAATTATTAGTTTTAAACTTCAACGGTTTAACAAAAGGTTTTAACAATGGGGACAGTTCTCGGTATCCTCAACAGATAAATGGAACAGCAATTCATATTGTACTGGTGGTGTATAAGCTAGACTGAAGTCAGTACACGTTCTTTTTTTTATAAGGAAATCATCATTTTGCCTGAGCCTGAATTTTCTTAACTTTTCCCGAAATTGAGCCTGAGATCCTCTTAAATTTTTCTTAACTTTTACTGAAATAAACTGGCTAAATTGGCTTACGCTTTCTTTATTAATATTATATACTTGAATTTGAATTCCATCTTTGACATTTTGAATGCAATAATGACGAAATATCGATTTTTGGCCAATAAAAACACTATATTTTGGAAATTGAGCCTCGTGATTTTCTTAAGATTTTCTTAAGATTTTGACTTTTTGAGCCTCATTTTCTTTTAAACTTTTTCTTGTAAAAAACTTGTATTACAACTAAAATATACAAGAATCCTAAGCCTTGATGAAGCTGGAGCCTTGCATTATTCTTAAATTATTTATAAGTTTCAGCGATTCTGAGCCTTTTCTTCTTATAAACTTCATTCTTGTAAAGAAGACTGTATCTCTTCTGCTTGCCTAGTTGTAGCACTTGGCAAGTAAGCCTTTAGTGGATACAAAATTTTCGCAGGTGACAATACACAGATACTGAACGTGGAAAACCTGGAAGGCCTAGAAAATAGGCCATATTTAGGAAAAGTCAGTGAAAAATTGGAATCGTCAGGGAAATTTCTGTAATATTTATCCAAGTCAAGGAAACTCAAGGAAAACAAATTGTCTAGTCCACATATCATTTTCATTGACTCAAGCATGGTTGTTGCAAAGTGGTTGTTCCATTTGCTGCCAGTAAATGTAAACTTTGTCATTTTACATAGTGTTATAGAACGTGTATGTAGATTGCCAATTAATTTGGTTCCATGTACTTTGTCTATTTTTGTAAATATGTGAAATAGCGGTCAGGGAAAATGTGGCCATTTTTAACTATAAGTCAGGGAGAAATCAAGGTTTAGTCAGGGAAAAATCAAGGATTAGTCAGAGATTGACGAATCGGGCATGAACCCTGATAGGCTTTGCATATAAAATAACATAAATATTTTTAAGCATAGACTGAAGATTGAAGTGGATTGTTAAACAATTGTTTTTTTAGATCATATGTTGTTATCAATTGAAAGGGAAATGGGCAATGAGTGGATTCAAACACGTGTCTCGGACATCTGTAGTAGGCCCGTGAGTATTACAATATTTTGCTAATGTCAACAAAAAAGGCATCCCTGTCTACTTACTAGTAGCTGTGGTGTGCGTATCACTTTGTGGCGGCATCCAGAGGTTGAAAAATTGCACAACCGCACAACCGCACAACCGCCGGTCGGAGATACACCTTAAAATTCGGCATTTAATTGGGGTCAATTTTAGACATCGTCAGACTACAGACGCTATTTTGAGGAAAATCTGTGAAATTTGAGAGGCATTTTGGTAGCAGTTGTAATGGTCGCAAGCTTTGGAAAATGTTTTCCTGCCCGACTAATATCTTTGCTCTCTTCTCCAGTAATTCAGTAATTCTGAAAGCAGACAGTACCGTATTATGGAGAACATGTTTTTAAGTATCAAGCTGTGCTTGCACATGCAGTTTTTCAATAGCAGTTTTTCTGTGACAAGTTGATGTTTGCTTGTTGTACCAGGCCATATGACAGTTTTTCCATGACAAATGTATTTTCTCAAAAGCTAGCACGCCGGTTTCTCGTTTCCCTGCGCCAACCACCTCTTGTCATCCTGTAATATATGCAATAGAATTGACACAATAGAATTGTCACAATGGAATTGACACAATCGAGTTTAGACAATAGCATTGTCAAAATATAATTGAAACAATACAGTGTAGACAAATAGAAAGAGTAGGAATCAGAACAATTCATTACAATTTGAATTATAATGGACAATCTATTCTCTATTGCAGCTGTTTGAAGTCTCAATTATGTTCTGTTGTATGTGTGTTGCAGTAATCTTTATCGAATTGTTTTGTCAGGGTAAGAGTGAGCTCATTGATCAGTTGTATGGAGACATTGCATCAAATCAGAAGGTGCGCAAGCTTTTCAGTTGTACTTCTTATTCATTTGAAGGATATATTCCTGGGTGTGTGCCGTGTCACAGAAATCAGGGAACAGTCAGGGAAACGTCAGGGAACAGTCAGGAAAATCCATACCCTCATAAAAACGTCATAACTCTTTTCACTGACATCCAAGAATGGCACAACATACTTATGTCATAGTTTTTCACCCTTCTGTCATTTTCTATAGTGTGAAACGTATATGGTTGAAAGGTCAAAGGATTACCAGATCAATGAAACCATATGTTTCTCCTACTTGCCAAAAGGGCGTTTACCGACGTTACAGATAGCGTGAACTCAAAAAAATTTTCCCTTGCCCCGCTCGCATCTTCAGAACCTCTTTTCTTCTGCATGAATAATCCCTTTAACTTATAGGTTATATCATTAACAATTTCTTTCACATTTAGGGGGGAACTAACTGTAATTGTTCTTGATGTACTCTTTAGTGCCTAGTAGACGTCCCTCTCGATGATTAATTTTCTAAAAAGTTTCCACCTAGGACATTCTTATTCCAATGTCCCCCGCTTTTAACTTTTTAAGCAATTCTTACCCAAGACAATTTTTGGAGGAGATGCTCTGGCCTGCAAATGAAACATGCTACAAAGGACACTGGTTGCATATGTTGTTTGGTTCAGTGTTATTTCATTATATGGATTTGGCTATGTTGCTTTGATACAAATTTGTGACTACAAACCATTGCCTTTTCTGTACTATTTTTGTCATTTTCCAAAACCCCGCTAATAGGTTTTGTGGGGAATTTTCCAGCCCCCTGACTATTCCAACCCCCCCTTCTATTGGGAACGAAAGAGCGCAGGATAACTTTGCTTTGAAGTCTGCAGGAATTGAAATGTTTCTGATTGTTATTGCTGGAATATCTTCTAATATCTTTGTAATTTTATTTGCCATGGAAAAGCGGAATTTTCTACTCCATATGGAACTATCTAGGCAACAGAAGATTGTACACAGAACAATACTAATTATTTATTATTATACAGATCTTTATTCATGTCCTTACAGTTGTCACTTTTTCTAACCTCTAAAGCCCTTTACGGTAGGCTCTTAAAGGGATTCACACACAAAGTCAAACTCTGGATCAAATAAGACTCAAGCATTCTGTAATATTTAGGGTTTAAGTTTATGAATTTGAAGTATGATTCCAAAATGGGATTCGAGATTAGGATTCAAACGTAGGACTCGATGAGAAAGCTCAATTATAGCATTGAATAAACCACAAGAATAGCTCAAATAATTTATTAGGTTCTTTAATTTTTCAATGTTCCAATGTTTGGAATTTTAAATAGTATTTTGCCCCTCAATTTTAGTCACTTTTGATGATGGACAAAGAGTTTCTTATGACAGAGTATAAGACACCAGATCTTGAATTACTGGAGCTTTGTGACCAAGGTATGGAAATGATATATTCTTGAAGTGATTGATGAAAATATATATTGAATGATTATTGAATGCTAGTTGAATGACCATTGAACAGTTGTTGAAATACTATTGAATAATTGTTGAATGCCTATTGATTGAATGGTGAATTTTTGTTGAATGATTCTTGAATAACTGTAGTAAAAGACTTTATAATGGTTATGTATTGAAAGGTTGTTGAACGTTCATTGAATGGCCATTGAAAGGTTGTTGAACGTTCATTGAATGGTCATTGAAAGGTTGTTGAACGTTCATTGAATGGCCATTGAAAGGTTGTTGAACGTTCATTGAATGGCCATTGAAAGGTTGTTGAACGTTCATTGAATGGCCATTGAATGGTCATTGAATGGTTGCTGAAATCTTATACTGCTATAGTATGTGTTTTGCTGCATCTCCAGTTGTGTAGTTAATTCAGATCATCAATGTTTCAACATGCTCAATTAAAGAAAATATTTGATAAATGTTTGATTTATTTTGAGTTTGAATAGCTTTGTTTTGTTTAGTGGCTATCACTGGAAACCCTGGCAATTTTGACCTCTTAATATGGATTGGAATTAGCAATCATTTCACTAGAAGTTCAAAATTTGAAGGTAAATGTTGATGTTGATAGAAGGAAGTAATTTTTATTGTTTTGAAATGAATGAAAATATCATGCAGTGGGTGCATGTTTTTAAGACCATATTTTGTCAGAAAATATTGCTCGACTGGTCAGAATGTTAAGATTTCTGAAGCTCAATACTAGACTTTTATACCTAAGAAAGTAGAAAGGTTCACAAGCATTCAGAATTCCAAAAGAATTCATTAGTGATGACGTCATAGAAATATATGTTAAAAAATTTCATGTTTTGACAACATGGAGTGAAAGATCACCTCAAAATAGGCATTTGTTGACAATTTTAGATTAATATTGTCAAAATGGGTTGGAATGCGACCATTTGAAGACAGAAAGCCTGCTATAGAAACCTTTGTTTTTCTGCTGGTTCTAAAGGTTTAGAACGAGACTCAAAATACAATGATTTGATAGGAACTGTCAGCATTCAATTGCCTATATCTCGGTCATTTTTTTCAGATCGAGCTGAAAGTTTTGGTAGTAGATATTTCTCAGTGCTTTTTCAGAATTTAAAGCCAAAATTATAATATGTTTTTCGTGACGTCACACTAATGAACTCTATTATTGTTTACAAAATTTAATATAAATTTTGCTTGTATTTCTTAATCAATATGTTTTCTGTTATTGACAAGCATAATTCTTTCAGATGCACATGCAGCTTTTATCATACTCTTTTTGTGCTGGCATTTAGCATTGGAAAACAAGTTTTTCCAGAGAAATTTTAGGAAGCATGTTCTAGTGAAATCGCGAGCAAACTAGGACAGCTTGTTACTGGGTCAAAAGTGCTGCTGTGTAAAAAAAACCATAATATATCAGGGATTTCATCCTGGTCGCTCTGTATTAGTCGTGGATTAGTAGAAGGAGATTTAGTTAAATACTCTAACGTTTCTGCATAAGTAGGCCATTAGGGTGACTTAGCTTACCTGTTGAATGGCAAAGACAGATGTCAAAAAGCTGAGACAGATGTTTGTAGAAGTTCATTCATCTCAGAATGAAGGACCGTTTTTGCTATCCGTTGATGATTAAACGAGCATCATCCCACGAGTACTAATGCGAA
Organism: Cassiopea andromeda; assembly: GCA_018155075.1. Lineage (NCBI taxonomy): Eukaryota > Metazoa > Cnidaria > Scyphozoa > Rhizostomeae > Cassiopeidae > Cassiopea > Cassiopea andromeda. The sequence continues at coordinate 46,817 of WIPJ01003825.1, read as the reverse complement.
AATATGTAAAATCAGTGGTCTCATGAGAACAAGGGCGAGTGAAGATGTAAATAGAAGCTCATTCATCTCAAAAGAAAGGACCATCCATGCTCTCCCTTGATAATCAAACGAGGATCATCCCACGGGTTGTGTGAAAATTCTTGAAATGAATGGTCTCATGAGAACAAGTGTCAACTCATTTTTAGAGGAGATACATAAGTTTATGTAATAGAAAAGACAACCGGGTTGTGTGTTCTCAGCAGCGTTCTGTAAACTTAAACTGCCTTGTTGCGTATCAAAGGCTCTAACGCGCTCTTAATCTGTTTTTCCTATCAATGTCGAAAATGGCGATTAGAACACAGGAATAGTACTTTCTACTATCCAACCCAAAGCTGAAAAAGACAACAAGTTATGTGATCCCTACTGTAGACCTCACCTGCAATTTTGTAACGTTAGATCAAATAAGAGAACCTAGTCTAGCTTGGTTCTAAATAAAGCAAAAGTAAAGTTTTGATATTTTATTCTCTGTTTCAGTGAACGTGGTGCATATTTTCATCTCTTAGTCTAAAACTTCATTTTGTTTACTTTGCGAGCCTTGTATCCACTATATTGAGGAGTTACTCTTTGGCACCAAATAGTGGGGGGGAGTATAACTAGGAAGGGGGTTAATATTTTTGCTAGAAAGATATAAATTGGTGGTTGTTAATAGATTAGGGGTCAATGTTCAATAGACAGTATGGGGATCCAAACATTTCAAAATTATTGCAATTAGTTGTTAACATTCTATAATTATAAAGTAAATAACTTATTTTGATTTCCTTAGTTATTAATACACTTTTTTTATAAGAAAACCGTCATTTTGCCTTAGCCTCAATTTTCCTAACTTTTCCCAAAATTGAGTCTGAGATTTTATTAAGTTTTTCATAACATTTTCTGAAATAAACTGGCTAAAATGGTTTACACTTTCGTTATTAATATTGTATATTTGAATTTGAATTCCATCTTTAACATTTTGAATGCAATAATGACGAAATATTGATTTTTGGCCAATAGAAGCACCAAATTTTGGAATTTGAGCCTCGAGATTTTCTTAAAATTTTGACGATTTGAGGCTCATTTTCTTATAAACTTTTTTCCTATAAAAAACGTGTATTGAGTTACGTTTACAAAACCAATATATTTTATTTGCTTTTCCTTTTTAACACTTTGAAATCTTATAAACAGCGAATCAAAATAAACTGGGGGGTTGGAATTTGGGAAAGGCTTTAAATGATTATACAAGACGGAAAGAACAAAAACAGGTTGTCATAAAGCATAAAATTAAAATATATACAGCAGTACGCTATTTTGCCATGAAAATTGGGCGTGAACAGTACCAACAAAGAAAGGAAATGAAATGTGGGGTTTGTAAAATAAAGTCAATTTCCTTAAAATTGATAAATGGGGGGTCCTAATAAGACCCGGGGGATTGGAAAAAATCGAAAAATTAATAAGCGGGGGGGGACGTTTATTTGGCACGTGAGAGTATGTGCATGTGTACGAGCGATGGTTGTGTTTACGTGCGGTTGCACTTTTGCGTGTCTGTGTCTGTGCGCGTGTGTCTGTTTGCATGTAGATACCGTAGAACGCTGCCTTCTATTAAACGCCGCATTAAAAAGTTCCTATCATGAACGAGGACTGTGATGGGGACGTTGGTAATGATAATCTATCATTTTTTCATACTGTGAACACATCTTTTTGAGATCTAAAACATTGTTTACTCAGACATTTCTGCGCTTATTTGGGAAAAGACAATAATATGTAAAGTTTCACTTTTCAGCTTATAATGAACGCCGCCTCCTAATTAACGCCGCATCATTAAGTTCAAATTTTTTACGAACACCGCGGGCCATTCTTCTCAAGAAACACGGCGATTGAATATCTGAGCTTTTAGGAAGGGAAGCATTTATGGAAAGTTAATACCAACCGAATATAACGAAGTAGCACAGCTTTAAATGTCATCCTTCCCAAGTTTCTTTGACCACATTGTTGTTTTTTGTCATTTTATCGCTATCAGAATTGTTATTTTTTAGCTCGATTGTGCTATGAGACTTACAAAGCTCACCATTTTCTTTATTTTCTTGACAGCACCTAAGATTGCTAGCGAGCTGTTTTTTGGCATCCAATTTGATGTCAATGACTTGGAGAATTGCTCTCCTTTCACATTGTCAACGCTCGACATTGAGGTACTACCGAATTCTGATACAATTACACACTCACCTGTTGTTATTCTGTTGTATTAATCTGTTAAAATTTACTGTTGAATTTGACTGTGCCAGTTGTTTAGTAAATTAGCCAGTTATTGTTTACTCTTGAGTGTCTAGTAAAAGGGAGGGTCTAAATTTCTGGGGAATCGGAGAAATTTTTAATGGTTTCTAGGCCGGGGCTATGGGGTCGAAAAATATAGACAGACGCACGAACAATTGAACTTACTTCATCAGTATATGTTTGTAAGATAAAAAGTTAGTAAGCTGGCGTTATTGGTAATCGCCAGGGACCGGTAAAATTCAAATGCTAACAAGCGTGTCTCTTTCTATTTGTCACCTGGGAGCAGCTTGTATTTTCATGTGTAGTGTTACATGACTTTCTTCTCCTCCTCAGGTCTTCATCGAAGCGGTTATTTACAGTTGCGTGGATCGATTGCTCAATGACGACAGGCATCAGGCTCAGTGTGAACCAATGCTATTGCCACTTGCCATTAGGGATTCATTATGCACTAATGCGCAGTCAGATTTATGGGACGCTGCGTTCAGATTGCACACTGGTAAAACATGGTGAGTTTCACTGCACGTTTTTTAAAAGAACAGGGCTCACGTTACTTTTTGAACTCCTTAGAAACTCCATAGATTTAACTTACGTTTTGATTGGCTTAAGAACTCCTTTAAGTCGTGCATGTTAGAAGTAAACTCCTTAAAACTTTGTTCCGGCTGTTCAGTAATTACGTCACGCCTAGATGGGTGGGTAGTTCGCATAGAGATAGCTCTATCTCAATGGTTGTTCTACACGCTTTTCGTGATTCAAAGCGTGCTGCTGGGGGGCTGGGTCGTTCAAAAATGGCAATTTCAGCATGACGTAATTATTGAATAGCCCCTAAGTTTTAATCACTTCTTAGGGGAGAGAATTTTCAGCTGCAAATCTATGTAGAAAATCACTTGCTTCTTTTTAGAGGAAATACACAAAAACTTCTCGTTAAAATTTATCTTTTGGTCCTTAAAAACTTTTTAAAATGTCCTTAGATTTTACCCACTCAACAGAGCACTAGACCTGATAGAAAAGGGGGCATTACCCAATCAGAATTAAAATTCCAGAACCTTGCAAAATTCTTAACAAAGTCACAAGGCTCAGGATTCAAAAGCCCAGTTACTTTGCCTGCCAAAAATCGATATAGAGTGATGACGTCATAAAATATATCTTTAGGATTTTCACATTTTGACAAGATGGGGTGAAAGCGCACCTCAAAATAGGCATGTGTTGAGAATTTTGTATGAATATTGCCAAAATAGGCTGAAATACGACCATTTGAAGACAGATAACTTGCCATACAGACCACTGTATTTTTCTCCTGGTTCTAAAGGTTCAGAACCAGACAAAATACAGTGAAATGATAGGAACCATATCAACATTGAGTTGCCTATATCTCGGTCAGTATGTTTCAGATTGAGCTGAAATTTGTCAATCGTATCTACTTCAATGTGCTGTTTCAGAATTTAAAGCCAAAATTAGAAAATTCTAAAAATGGAATTTTCGTGACGTCACACTAATGAATTCTATTACCTTACACATTTTTTTATAAGAAAACCGTCATTTTGCCTGAGCCTCAGTTTTCTTAACTTTTCCCGAAATTGAGCCTGAGATTTTCTTAAATTTTTCTTAACTTGTATTGAAATAGACTGGCTAAAATGGTTTACACTTTCGTTATTTTAATTGTATACTTGAATTTGAATTCCATCTTTAACATTTTGAATGGAATAATGACGAAATATCGATTTTTGGCCTATAAAAACACTAAATTTTGAAAGTTGAGCCTCGTGATTTTCTTACGATTTTATTAAGATTTTGACGATTTGAGTCTCATTTTCTTATAAACTTTTTTCTTATAAAAACCGTGTATTGTTACATTTAAGTTCATGTTCATTTTATTTTTAAAATTCCACACATACAAATCTTAAATGACAATAGACTGTGTAAGTATATAATTTAAATCAGCATTGAGTAAGAAAGAGAAATTTAAAACAAACAAAAAGATATTATAATGTTGGAAAGGACCAAGCAGATTTGTATGCAGGAATTTCTTAAAGGAGGAGGAGCCTTCTCAATAGATAGACTTGCATTATTATTAAAATTTCAGCGATTCTGAGCCTTGATATTCTTATAAACTTTATTCGTTTAAGGAAAGAGTGTGTATGAAAGTCAAACGACTTGTATATTTTGCATTTTGACCAGACCAGGCCAATATCAAATGGCCTTGAAATATGAAAAATAATGCCTTCGAGTATTCCGTCGTCTTGCACACGAACAAATAAAGTTAAAGGAATTGGAATGGAGAAGTGGCCTAAATTGTCGTGAAATGAACAAAATTTGACGATTTCATTGTTAGTGTGTCTAGTTCTGTTTTATAGCATGAAATACAGCATCCTTTGTGAATTATTGTTTACATTTGTCTACACATGCGCACAATATACATCTTTGTTCCTACACTACAGGCAGGTCAGCACGTCGAAACTGAAGTCGATTCTTCAACGTGGTTTGGAAACTCTGAGGGTACATGGTTGCCATGGTATTGATCCAACCATTTTAGATCACATCGCAAAGATATTCTTGGCTAAGGTTTGTATATTGTCCACAGTAGAAAATTTAAGGTGGTATACGCATTTTTTTGTTTTGTAAGAAACACGTCTATAAGAAACATGAGGCTGAAATTAGACAAAAATTAAGCAAAATTTAAGAAACATTGGCAGGCTGAGTTTCAAATAATAACGTGAAAAACTGCTCTTACATGAAATGTTTTTGCTCAAACTAGAACAAAAATAGAATGAACAGCAGTTACATGCCTTACAAAATCTGAACATCCTTTTTCTTGCATCCCAGTTACCTAACAGGAGTTGTTATTATCATAGGAAGTATTTAGAATTTGAGAAACATTTAAGGCTGTATTTGAAGAAGTATCAAGAAACATCCAAGCTAAAAACAGAGAGTTTGCTTTTTTATATGAAAAACGTAAGGAAAGGAGTACGGTCTTAGTTTGAATATATCAACAATTCTCAGTAATTTTTATTGCAAGTAACAAAAAGAGAAGAGGTCCTAGTACTGATCCCTGCGGTACACCACATGTTATGCCCAGTGGGTACGAGTCTTTACCACAAGTCAAATCAAACTGCGTTCTGTTTGTCAAATGTGATTGAAACCATCCAAGTGCATTGCCTGTAATTCCATAGTGCTCTAGCTTAGAGAGTAAATCTTTATGATTTACAGGATCAAATGCTTTTTGTATGTCAAAAAATACAGCACACCCATATTTTTTATAGTCTAGACTTCTTCTGATAGTTGCAGATTAATCTGCTGTGATTTCAGTACAGGATGTCCGCCACGTCCGGCAAATCAGGGACCTGTCAAAGAAATCAATTCCCTCATAAATGTCCGGCAAATTTCAGTACAATTTCGTCCGTTTTGCAATGTCAGGGAAGTCTGACATTCTTCACTGGCATCCAAGAATGCAGCAACATACCTTACATCATCATTTTTCATTCTTTTGCCATTATCTATTCCATGAAATATATATGGTTGAAAGGTCAAAGGAGTACCAGAGTTTTAATGATTCAAACTTGCTGATATAATGCTTATTTTTTGCTTGGCTTGGTTGTTTGACTCGTAGGTCGTTTAGGAAGTACTCAGTTCCTATAATTTTTCTTCAATTTGATGACACTTGCATTGAAATATGTCAGTGAAAAAGGGATTTGTCAAGGACTTGTCAGGGAAATCCGTCTTCCAGATTTGGCAGTCACTCTGCAGTAGATGTGCGACGTTTCCGTGATAAGCATGGGCAAATTTTAAATATTTGTATGTTGCAGCAGTGAGAGGATTTTAAGATTTTCATATGACGACAGTGAGACTCTCGTGGGATTTTTGCTAATTTGTTTGGGAAGCCAAATGTAAAGCAAAGAATCTCAAAGGCAAATTCCACCAATCATCTCTATTGTCAGGGGTAGAAACAAACTAATTATATGGTTTCTGGAACTGTTGGTACTGGGGTTTGGGGGGATTCTGATAGCCTATCGGGGTCAAGGGGCAGATCCTCAGAAAATATTTCGAAAATACAGGTTTCTGCAATAAAAATTAATTGCATTATTGCCAAAAACATGCACTTATTTTGGTTCTTCAGGGTGTCAGAAAAGCCAATGTAATTCATGGGATAAATCTCATTGTTGAGTGCGTCCATTCATGAAGGTTATGCAACCTTGTGTTGCCTCATTCGCGATTTTGCTCATTTACCAAATGGGGATCTTAGGACGTTTTCACTATCGTTGTTACCGCCGGTTTGAGTATTTTCTTTGGGATATTTCCGATGTCTGACAGCTATTTCCATCCATGTATTTTACGACGTTAAGTATTTAATGTCTGTGCTTTTTACTTAGATTATCCCATCTCATGCAAACCATGTACATTTTGTCTTCAATATTCCTTAATGATCTACTTCATTTAATGGAACCTTTCTTGATAATATTCGAAAATTCTTCCTTGTAATAGACGGATGAAGTTCAGAATGAGCAAGAGGATAATTTGACAAGCCAGCTGTGCTTAGAGGTCTGTATCACCAACTATTGTTGCAGTTTTGAAGTAGCGACGAGTTTTTTTTATAAGAAACATGAAACTGAAAATAAGCAAAAATGAAGAAACATTTAGGAAACATAAACAGATTTTTAAAATAACTTTCGTATAATAACTTGAGAAAACTGTTTGTACCAGTAAATTTTTGGTCAAGCAAGAAATAACTTTAAATGAACATCCATTGCATACCTCATAAAACCTGAGCTTCCTTTTTCTTGCATCACAATTTCCTAATCTGGGTTATTATTGTTATTGAATGTTTTTAAATTCTTAAAAAGATTTAAGAATATTGAGGCTCAGAAAAAGGCCAGGTATTCTTAAAAAAGGAATGTATTTTGGTGGTGCAATGATTCTTGAGCACAACCAAAAACATTCCTTCGCGTGTCCTTTGCTGAAGTTAGAACGAGTTGTTTTGAACCGTACTAAACTCATCATTACAAGGAACACATCCACAAGAAACATGAGGCTGAAATTAGGCAAAAATTTAGAATTATTTATGAAACATAGGCTGGCTGAGTTTCAAATAATAACGCTCAAAAACTGTCTTTAGTGGTAAATCTTTGATTAAACTGGCAAGGAATTATAATGAACATTCATTACATGCCTCACAAAACCGGAGCATCCTTTCCCCTGCTTCACAGTTGCCTAATCTGTGTTATTATTGTCATTGGAAGTCTTTAAATTTGAGAAACACTTAAGAACTATTTAAGGCTGGATTTGACGAATTATTAACCAACATCCAGGCTGAAGCCAGAGAGTTTATTTCTTATGGCAAAAACTTGTAATTAAGTCAAAGTCTTATCATAATATTTATTGTCAATTTTATTCTCAGAGTGCTCTTAAATATTATTGACTTGTCAAAATATCTTATCATAGTTTTGTCAATAATTAATTTCACGGGCTTATTATCAAAACATTGTCTAAATTTTCATCCTAATCCATGGCATGATTTGAAGTGCTTTACACTAAGTACTCGAACTGATTCTAGCGTCTTTTCTGGAATTGGCTCTTTCAGTCTTATAAAAGTTCATAATGAAGCTCTCCATAGGCATAGGAGGACGTCAAATGTAGGAGGGGGCTGTAAATTTTCTTTCCGAAATATCAAATAGAGCTGGAGAGCAGGCAGAGAAGTCGCCCAAATTTTTTATTGTTCGTTCAGAGAATTTACCCGAGTGAAGCGGATTTCTGCCCAACCTGGGGGGCTGCAGCCCCCTTCCCACAGCCTCCAATGTTTATGGCTCTTTCAATCTTATTGTGAAAATATTAAGTAACATCCAGGCTGAAGCCAGAGAGTTTGTTTCTTATAGAAATTCGTTACTTGAAACTGTATATTTGAAGCTCCTGAAAATGAGAATTATTCCTTGAGAATTGATCCAATTTCTCGAAATTTGAGAATGTTTACAGTTTACTCCGTTCACAACAATAACAGGGTGGCGAACAAACCCTATAAACCATCGAAGACCCTGAAAAACCCTGGGTATTCTTTACCCCTGGGAAAATATCCTGAGAATCCCTGAAATTACAACCTACCCCTGAAAAATTTTTTTCTGAAGCAGATTTCCCTCGCATTACTATTTGGCCGTGCATAACTGCTACATTTTTGATTCCCGTAACGCAGCGGAGGAGGATCTATGAGGATATTTGGGGAAAAACAGTGTACTATGTGTCATGTGGCAAGCAGCATCTTTTTCCAACAACGGACACAAAATTTCAAGTAAAACGCAGTATCAACGTTGGATGGGTACAGGCAGAAGTTCTATATGTGATAATTGTATTTTTCAACAACATAGTCGAAAATGCCCTGGAAAACCCTTGAAATTTGGCAGAAAATCCCCTGGAAAACCCTGGATAAGAATTTCATTTCACTGTTGGCCACCCTGAATTAAAATGCAAAAAATAAATAAAAGGAATTCCAAAAAAGTTTGAGAAAGATCAAAAAAATAAAATGATATGACATGTAATGTCGCATTTCAGTATTTCCGGCTTTTTCGAGGTCGATTGGTTTAAACTACATGAACATTTGTATTTTAGTCCACGAGTAGTCTTTTGAAAACTCCTTGAATTTGCTTATTAAAATCCTGCACGAACCCTGTGTGTGCGACTGCATTGCATTGTGCGTGTCTGATTTGGTGTCGTTGTTTTGCGTGCATGTAGTCGTGTGTACCGTGTGCCTTTGCCGATGCATGTTTGACGGCTTCCCACCAGGGGTGCTTTTCTAGGGGGGCTCAGGGGGCGGAGTCCCCTTGTCAAAATTTCTGCTCATTTTAGGGGGCTCAGCCCCCCATGAAACTCTTGCATTGGCTTGGCTTTTCAGAGTTTTTTGGCCTTGCTTCCAAAGTGCAATGATCAATTGTGCACTGCTATGTGATTACTGAGGCATTTCTTATTGTTGACTATACTACATCAGTATTAAACTAAATTATCATGTTTCCATCTTTGAAAATATATGCGTGATTGTAGCTAGGCCACACCCAAACTATGGGCGTAGTTGTGCCTAGAGCCCCCTTGTTAAAATTTTTAGAAATCACCACTGGTTCCCACACCTCCGTGATATCCATAGAAATTCTTTGAGATCTTTATTTAATATCAAGTTTATTAAAATCTTAAATGTCCTTATGAAATTTAGTTTCTAATAATAATTGCGATATTCAGAAGAAGGGCCACCACGAAAAACATTGCAATATTTTTGTAAAAGAGAATTTCATACGCTGAATTTCACACCAATGGTACGCAAATAGCTCATTCAGGAAAATTCTGGTTCTTTATTTTGCAACTTCGCTTTAAGAAATGATGTGATAGGGTCGATCTTGCGTGTAATGTTTGTAAAGTAGGGACCAGTAACGTTTGAATCTCTTTTAATCTCCGTATTTATTATCGAATTTTTTGTACTCAAACTAGATTCGCCTCAAAATCAATAAAGCAATCTCCTTTTTCTCTCTTGAAAGTCCTTATATATTTAAGTTAAAAACATATAGGAAAGTTTTATTATTGCTGTTTTGCTTGTGCGTGCACTTGCGTGTGTCGCGTGCTTTTTGTTCGTGTGCGTGTGAATGCGTAAGTGTGCATATGCGTGTACGTTCGTGTATTTGTGTGTTTTGTGTGTGTAACTGCATTAATGTTTGCTTACACAACTACTTATTTTTAGATTATTCAGATTGACTGTATTTTTCTCTTCCCATAGAGCTACAGTCGACGTGGTTTCCATTATGCTGACGAGGCATTAAAGTTACTTGAAATTAGTGAGGGGTTCGTTCACAGTATTTATCTTTTCACCTATCAGTTGTTGTAGTCGTTTCAGTCCAAAAGATGATTCTAATGTTTTAATTCCCACAAGACTTCAATTTAATGAAATTGTTCAAAAATAGGAAGTTAGGAAGTTCTTATAACATCAAATGTGATTGATTTTAAAGGTGTGACTTCATACATGGGAGTTGGGACACATTGAAGGTGTTTAGGGTTGCGTCACCCCCAAGAGATCATCAATTCAGTTTTACTGACAAAGAGAGATCTCCTTTTGGAAACCTATTACGTAATGTAATTTACGTAACTTTTTTGTCTACTTTTTCGCTCAATAAGCATATTATCCTGTGTCTCCTTGTAGAGGTCGGCAGATTGCAAGACCCAAAAATCCTCTCATTCCATCTTTGTTGAAACGCATTAATGTGAGTATACATATGCCCTTTTTATTATCCATAGGAGAACTCCATTATTTAATTACATGCATTGCTTTAGATTAGGAGTCTCCAGACTACTGACTGTGCCGTACTGTACTATACTATAGTGTACTATACTATACTGTACTATGCTATACTATACCATGCTATACTGTAATATACTTTACTATACTATACTTTACTAAACTATGCTTAACTATATTATTCTATACTATACTATATTATACTATACTATACTATACTATACTATACTATACTATACTATACTATACTATACTATACTATACTATACTATACTATACTATACTATACATAACTGTACATAACTGTACTATACTTTACTATACTATGCTCTGCTATACTATGCTATACTATACTATATTATACTGTACTATACATAACTATACTATGCTTTCCTATACTATGCTCTGCTATACTATACTATACTATAATATACTATACTATACTATACTATATTCCTCTTTATTATCTGACCAGGAAAGTGATAGAGCTGAAAGGATTCAAGGTCTTCGAATGATGTTAGCTGATGCTGCGTTTAGAAACGATGAATGTTCTAAAGCTTTGGACTATTTGAACGGTCTTTTTACTGCTGATGGTGCCTATAAACAAGCACAGGTACACATTAGCTCTTTAAACTTCCTGTATGTGCAAGCTTCCATAGCGTATAAATCAATTGGGAAATCTTTGTTCAAAAGCTATATTTTGCAACAAGAGTTGCATGTTGCAAGCGTTGCTTAATGATTCTGTATTGTGTACATCGTACTGTTTTTTGTCTCTAAGCCTATTGCAATGCAGTTTATAGACCGTTGCATATTGTTTCGTCACAATGCGTTATGTTGCATTTTGTTTTCGTTACAATGCGTTACGTTTCGTTTCGTTACAATGCGTTGCGTTTCGTTTCGTTACAATGCGTTAGGTTTCATTTCGTTTTCGTTACAATGCGTTACGTTACGTTTCGTTTGGTTACAATGCGTTACGTTGCGTTTCGTTTCGTCGCAATGCGTTACGTTTCGTTTGGTTACAATGCGCTACGTTCCATTTCATTTCGTTAAGATGCGTTACGTTGCATTTGTACACGCTTCAGCTTAATTACAATGTTGCTTGCGAGACCAGAAATTTTGATTCAACTCCTCTAAGTGGTTAAAGCCGAATCTCCAATAGTCGGAAAATTTCGAAACGTTAAAAGTTCCTGTTGTCTTATTGGTTCCTCGAAATTGTCGCGGCGGAAAAATCTAGCTGCTAAAAGTAAAGACTGGTTCTACTTTTCGCCGCGCGACGTTTTTCCGCCTAGTGGAAATTCGGCTTAATATACTAGGTTTTTATTTGGTATAAAGGAATATGGCCCTTGTATGGAATGAATTGAGCTACACCTTTGTTTTTGTGTGGAAGACTTTCTCATTATGACTTCAAAATTGCTGTCACGGTCATTTCCATTCTGTTAGAGTCCTTTCGAGAGCTTTCTCGCCATCCATGTTGCTCCTAGTTGCGTAGAATTTAAGATGTAAAATTTGATGAAGCCAATGATATAGGCAGACACTTTTCTACTTGGAAATAAAATTTTTATATTTAGAAAACAATTTATGTATGAGGAGATTAGGTTTTCATTTTTTCCCACTATTTTCACTCCTTCGTTTTTGAATTATAGATATATCGCGACCTTGCTTCACGAGAGAACCACACTAATGTCGAAGGGCTACGCAGCCACTTGTCCTTTTTGCGAAAGTCACGAGACATGTTTCAAGTTTGCCTGCAAAGACTTGACAAATCTCAGGTTCGTAGGTGTTTTTTGCTGTGTTTTGGTACAAAGCTAGTTCAGGATATATACGGTCAGGGAAAGTCAGGGGGAAGTTTCCTTTTTATTTAGGTCAGGGAATGTCAGGGAAAGTCAGGGAAACTTGCAATGGTCAGGGATAAAACAGCACCTTCGTACTGGAGGTCAGGGAAAATATCTCATCTTTGATCACCGCTGAAGTATGTAATGTTGTTAGTTTGCATTTAAAGTTCTTTCATTTTCTATCTTTTATCTTTTGCTTTATAATTTGATCAATCGAAGAAAGGTTTTAATTTTTTTTGTCATCTACAATCCCTAGTCCAAAGTATTAGTAGCAACGTGCTAAAAATAGTGGCTATCAGCTGCCAGGGGGCTGAATGTAAGCCCCATAGGTCGGGGGATTTTGATTTTTCAGAAAATATCATAGAAAAGTATAGGTTTTCACGGAATTGGTCAGGAAAAATTTGTGCTTTTTAGTTTAAAGTCAGGGGACATTTTATCCAAAAAAGTCCCATAAATCCTGTAGTTACACCAGTTCGTGTTTATAACCATTTCCATTGCCAATTCCTCAAATCTCAAGTTGAGTAAACTCAGAGCTTTGCATTAAATACCAGCTTATACCCAGAGGTGTAGAAGAGGGACTAGCATGTGTAAGCTCAGCCCCCCTACCCCCA
>WIPJ01003823.1:45022-57183 GCA_018155075.1 Cassiopea andromeda | reverse complement strand
ATTTGTTAAGTATTTCAGAGAAAAGTTGAAAATATTCTTGGGTAGTTTTTGTTGAACGTGTGACCAAATGCTGGTGGTAACCTTTGAAGCGTATTTAAAAACCAATGAAATAACTAGTCCTTGTGATGTTAATTCACTTGTTATACGATGATGGTGGTGAGTTTGAATAGATTTGAGAACTTGCTTTGCATTTCTGTACTGATCATATTGAATGTTGGTAAAGGTGTTAGAATCCTGCCACAAGGCTTTTATGTCAGAGTTAGGAGAGGATTGTAAAGCATTCCGAATTATTGTTTGACACTATAAACTTGGTAGATGGAAGAATAAGACTTAGGCCATAGTTTGATTTGCTGATTATGAAATTACTTAAGGTGGCGCTTATTGGCAATTCAAACAACCGACGCACATAATCCGCAACTTTGTTATCTAGGTTTTCAATAATAATAATAATAATAATAATCAATTTCTTTATAGTTGGCTGGTACCTAGCTAAGTATAGTAAAAAACACTAAAATTGCTAATTAAGGCCAACTACCTAAAAATATACAGTTTATAAAAATAGTATGATAAAATAGTTTGATACAATAGATGACATAAAATGTAGATAATAAGAAGCCTAATCATAAAAATTCATAAAAATCTGACTTTTGGAATAAAAGGGCGACATAGTCTGCAAGAGCATTCTTCACCGTGCCACTTTTTAATCTTTGATTTAAACAATGAGAGAGATTCAATATTCCTTACATCTTGAGGGAGGGAAAACCAAAGTTGAGGCCCTCTGTATCTGATGGACTCAGATCCAAAATTTATGGTCTTTATCCTTGGTATTACAAATTCATTGTTATTTCTTAGGTTATACATATTTTCTCGCTCTCTGAAGATCTCATTCATAAAAGGAGGGTTCATACTGTTCTGCGTTGTAAATATTTCTGTCATTAGGGTTTGTAAGTTCTTCGTGTGGATAGTAACCGATTTATCTCTTTCTAATAAAAGTCAAAACTAGAAACATAATCCTTGTAAGCAATTCTTAAAGCCCTTTCATGTATCTTATTAATCTTGTTATTCAAATGCCTACTGTGGAACATCCAAGCCAACTGGCAGTATTGAAACTGGCTCATTACAAAGGCTCTCATTAAGATTGGCAGTTTGTTGGTGTTCATATATGGAGACAGACGAGAGAGTGCGAAAAGCTTATTACAAGCTTTTTTACATAACTTGTTGATATGCATCTCAAAAGTTAGTTTTTTATCAATTGTCACCCCTAATACCTTTTCCTCCTCGGTATTTCCAATAACACTGCTACCTGCGTTAACAGTAACATCTTGATTTGAACTTTTCCCTAGTACCATGAAATGACATTTTTCTGTGTTCAATTTCATAAAGTTATCTGTAAACCACTGGATAATTACAGTGGAATCATTTTCCAAGCTCCGGATTACATTGTCAATATTCTTGTATTGTCAATATAAATGGAATGGAGCCTGGCCCCCCTCCCAGCATAAGCATCAATGCTGATCTCAGTAAGGCAATTTTGCTCTGCATATTTCATGCATCTGATATTTCCCTTTGTGATAATTTCCAGAATAGTTTCATCTTCTCTGATCATTTTTTTATTTTGAATTTGATCCTTAACTTATATACGACTTCTACCATCAGTTACAGGTACGGGATTTTGCAGAACAAGAGTATCCAAGAACTGTAGCAGGAACAAATGCTGTTATTATTGTATTCTCAGTTGATTGTCCTGAAAGTTTCCAAGAAGTGGATAGCGAAGTTGAACGCATAACTTATATGAATTTCCCTCCAGATGGCCTTTACTTTTTAGTTGGAAATAAAGTTGATTTGAAAAGGGAGGAAGTATCTCAGGCACGAATAGATGAGTGGCTGAAGAGCAATCGGGATGTATTTTGTGGCTATACAAGGACATCAGCTAAGGAAGGCACAAATGTCAGACAGCTCTTTGATAATATTGCACGAACTCTAGTATCAAGGCGTGTAAGACCTATTAATGAGGGGGCTGGCTTTCTATCATTGGATCAGGCACATGAGAAAAGGAACTGCTCTTTGATTTAATGTCTATTTTACCATTGAATTAATTAGTAGTCAATCAACAAATTGTTTTACCTCACATTTCTTAGAAAGGGCTACTGAAGGAGATTCCAATAATCAATGTCAGGTATAAAGTATCTTATTTTATGGATTGCCTACTCTCCAGTCCAGAATGGAAGGGTGTGGCAACAGATGTGGGTTGAATAAATGCCTTAAGTAAGAGCTTAGTAGTTCACGATGGTTTTTCCAGCATGCTATAAATGTGTACATACACCATCCTTTTTCATTATTTCAATATCGTTGGTAAAAACTTCAGCTGCATTGTTATTGATTCTGAAGGCATGGTAATGTTTTCCAGTTGCTCATCTGCCTATGCTAGTTCTTGGTGTAGTCTGGACATTATTATTTTGGGCTTTTATTATTAAGTAAGGGATTGCAATAATATTGCCCTGTTTTGCATTTGTTGCAAAAACAAATCATTTGAGGACATCTATTCTTGACTGGAGAGCACATGTTTTAGTACTTTCATACAGCAGTTTTAGTTCCCATCAATGTAAAAAGTTATGGACATAGGTAGAATTACATTACCTTTTTGAGTACATTTATGCATCATTTCAAAAAAAAGTCTTTGCTGCATAGGACAATTGTACAATGAATGAGGGAAGTGTAATTCGATCAACAAATTAATTGTATAGAGCAACACATTAAGTGAGGTGGAGTAGTTTATATGAAATAGGTAAAGTTTTCAATTTACCTCAAGTGAGATCTTAAGAAAAATATTTGATGCTTTTGATATGGAAACATGCATGGGTCTAGGATCTGAGGGGGCACAGTTGGTACATGCCCCCACTTTTCATAACTTTGTATGTAAAACGGCCCCTTTTTAGCTTTGAGTGCTGCCCTTTTTGCTTGTGAGGATGCCCTTGAATATTTGTGCTCCCAGTTTTTGAATGCTTCCTGCATCCCTGGAGACAAATAGTTGAATAGAGTAGTACTGAGATGATTACTTATTCATTGCTGACATAGGAATTTTCAAGGAGACATACTTTCTTATGATGATAATTATGACTATTTTTTATGCATGTTGTATAGACCTGAGAGGATGATCGGATGATTTGATTGTTAGGAAAAATAATTTAACTTTTGAGCTTTTGTCTTGATTTAATTTCTGCTACAAATGGTAAACTAGTATTAAACCTTTGAGTAAAAATATAAAGCAAAACTCATGTGTTTTGTGGTAATCATAGTAGCATATAGAAAGTATAATTGTCAAGAAACAGCCAGCTAACACTGGTGGACACTGACATTTTTTTAGGGGGGGGGAGGTGAAAGCCTTGTGAAAGCTAAGTGGATATCAGTACTTGGAGAGAAAAAAAAGTGTTTGGAAGACTATAGCTATGAAAATATGCAAATAGGTAAAGAGAAAGCTAGGGGTCTGGAGACTTACACCTGGAAACAATTTTTGAGGTCACACCCTCTTGAACATTGGAATACGCCTTTCTACCATTATTATCTCTATGCTTTCTACTAAATAGAATATAAATCTTGTTCATCATTGACCATACTGCTGAGAAGGAAAACTTATCCCCTAACGTGTTTCCATCAAAATTTAATGACTTTGAATGAACAAGGAACAGCAACCTGATTCACATTTTTGCAAGTCTGAAAGTATTAGGGGGCAGCCACCCATTCTCGCTCCCCCTGAGTCTCTGCCACTGCCCTGCAGCATGAGAATACCATATTTCCTCTAAAAACCGCCACTTTACTACTTACTACGATTTACAAATATTTTGGGTGTAAAAGTAACTTTTTCACTTTCTACCAATATGGCTGCGCAAAACATGGTACCTTGAAAACTTTCTACTAAGAAATCCAAAAGAACATTTTAATATTGAAAGTGTGAAAAGCCAAGAAAGTTGCAATATATGGCTAAAGAGTGAGACTGAAGACTATTTACTGACATAAGCACGAATCTAAACTACTAGAGTGTCATGTCTTGTACTGCTTCCACTCGTTTTGCAATGATGGTTTTCATTTAGCAAACTATTATTAATCTCCAGAAATATTGATTTCGGACTTGTAGTTGATGATCTGCGCAAAAAGCCTCTCCTCTACACACAAGTTACATCCTCCATTCGCCTGCATTCATTGTTACTGGAAGAATCCCATGTAGCTGTTACTTCCATAGACTATGCGCAACCTACGAGTCGATACAGTTTTTTTCTCTCCGAAAAAATGGGGGCCATGGCCCCCAGCACCCTATTGCGCGACTCCTGCCCATAGATGCAGATCTTAGTTAATCAAAGCTCCTTGCACACAGGGAAGCCTGCTGAAAAAACTTAACTTTTTCTGTACTCTCAGCCAAAAAGGTGCACTGATTCATCGTAGCTTCAGTCATTTGGACCAGACCATTCACCTCTGGCGTGTGACGTAATTAAGTGTCTCAAGCTATAATTTGTCAGACCGCCACAAGAAATATTCTGTCCATGTTGCGAATGAAAAGGATTGCTG
Source organism: Cassiopea andromeda (assembly GCA_018155075.1). Taxonomy (NCBI): domain Eukaryota; kingdom Metazoa; phylum Cnidaria; class Scyphozoa; order Rhizostomeae; family Cassiopeidae; genus Cassiopea; species Cassiopea andromeda. The sequence goes on along the minus strand of WIPJ01003823.1, from coordinate 52,623 downwards.
CTATTCCATTCAACTATTCGAGAATTTCACGACGCAATTTCAGTTTTATCAGTGCAGTTCTAAGTGGTAAGTGTGCTGCTACCCATTTTTCACTCTTACGTTTTGTGTTGTATGGTTTGTCCGTTGCAATGCTCTGCAAATGTAATACGATAACCTGCAATGAAGCATCCTAGGTCTTGCAAAAATGGATATTATTTTTATTAAATAACTACAGCAAATGTCGCATTTACCATAATATCTTCGACCTTTTAGGCACAAGGAGCTATTTGATATAATGAATGGGCCTAAGACTCTGGCTAAGTATACGGCTAAGTATACAGTGAATTATTGCGGGACATTTTCACCCTGTTGCAGTGTTTGCGGGCGTGAGTATGTTTACTTTGCCGTTCATTTGTAAAAAGAGGTATTGGATAACTTCTCACGGCACATCTGAAGGTCTCTGACAAAGAATATCGATAGAGAAACTTCCTCTTTCCAGCATCGCCCTCTATTAAACGCCACATACACGGGGTGGGATAATGAAATAATAGACGCTGAAACGTCATTATTCTTGGAAGTAAACCCTCTTGCTTGTAGAATAATTTTAGAGCATCTGGAAATTTTAAGTACCGTGTTTTCTCAAATAAAAGCCTCGGCTTCTATTAGGTTTGCTATGTAAAATTGCAGCTTCTATTTCATAGTGGCTTGTATTCGAAGGAGGCGTTTATTCACTTTTTCAGTCATCGCAGCGCATTCGTTAACCCATTAGGTTGCATTCGAATTTCCTTAAAACTGCGTGAAGTACACGTTTTTTTTTATAAGAAAATCACTATTTTGCCTGAGCCTCAATTTTCTTAACTTTTCCCGAAATTAGCCTCAGATTTTCTTAAAGTTTTCTTAACTTTTGCTGAAATAAACTGGCTAGAGTGGTTTACACTTTCGTTAATACTATTGTATACTTGAATTTGAATTCCATCTTTAACATTTTGAATACAATAACGACGAAATTACCGATTTTTGGCCTATAAAAACACTAAATTTTGGAATTTGAGCCTCGTGATTTTCTTATGATTTTCTTAAGATTTTGACGATTTGAGCCTCATTTTCTTATAAACTTTTTTCTTATAAAATAAAAAACGTGTATTAGAAATTGAAATTTGTTAGTTTTTGAAACTTTTTAGTGTTGTCACCATGACCGAAACTGGCAAAAGGACATGTTAAGAAAGTGTTAAGGGCAGCTACTCCATTATTGTTCCTACACGCGGCTTCTATTCGAGGGCAACTTCCATTCAAGAAAATGCTGAACACAAAGGAATCCTACCCTATATGGCATTCCGTTAGAAGTTTTATAAAAACCACGGGGCCTACAGTGCTGTCGTGAAAACTTATATGTCTCGTTCACAACACTTCAAACAAGATGGTTGCGGCAACAAGTCGAAGTATGTATAAGGTAGGAGAAATGGAAAGAGATCAAAATGAAGGGAAATTCTTGTCCCTCCTGCTCACATGGAAGAGGGCAGAGGGGGTAGCTGCCCCTACTTCCCCCACCAAAGTGCATTCCATGCACTTAGGCCCAAAGATCTGCAATGTGGTATTACTTTTCCTGTTGGTTTGATGGCATAGATATTGCCTAAGCTATACTCTTTGGTGTACTGATGTAATAAAATGCAAATCTTTGCATATGGATCTTTTGATCATTGCACCTCAGGTGTACCTTCAATGTTGGCCTACACTTGAGGATCTACTGGTGTACCTCCAGTGTGAGGTCTACATGAAATACAGCCTGGCCCCCCTCCCAGCATAGGCATCCCTGCTGATCTCAGTTAGGCAATTTTATCTTGTGCCTTTACTATGTAAATGTCTTGAGTCTGATATTTCCTTTTTCGATAATTTACAGCATAGTTACTGTTGTTATTAAGACTTTAATGAGCCCCCGTCCAGAAAGATTATCGAACAATGAACCTTGAACTATCGTTCTATTATGATCAATCGATTCCGTTCTACTGTAATGTTATGTTGAGTTACACACAAAAATAAGGATTGTTATGTTCTGTTACGAATGTGTGTCTATCGTTATCTAATTCTGCTATCTAACAGTTACATCTTCTCCGATCATTTTTTTATTTTGAATTTTATCCTTAACTTATATGTGACTTCTCCCATCAGTTACAGTTATGGGATACTGCGGGACAAGAGCGTTACAGATCTTTAACTGAGTCCTATTTCAGAGAATCAAAAGCCGATGACGTAATAGAATTCAATCAATTCCCTGTAATTCAACTGCCTTGAATCAAGATGTCAGTCTAATTTCTCATATCTGCGCATGCTCCATCCATTAACTACGGTTGGCGATAATGGCTAGTACAATTCCTGACCCACATAAGGTGTGTCTAGCTGGCTTGTCCGGTGTAGGGAAAACGTCCATTTTCAACCATATAAGAGGCAAAGAGTTTAGCACGTCACCTACAGCAGAAACAGACTACTGTTATGTATCCTGTGACGTTCAGGTGGCCGGTGGTCCACCTGTAAAAGTGAAGGTAGGATGTTGAAATTTGTTACTTTGGCGTTTGCATGAGATTTATTGCTACAGAAACAGCCCACAGCCTCCAAGCTGTAAGGTCAAATCTTTGTACTTAATTTTTGAATCCTTGCGTTCCGCAAACAATGTTATAATTGCCGTGAGAAGGCTTATTTGTACCCATCTCTCCAAGGAATCCTACGCGTACCGAAGGAGGGGGGGGGAGACTTTCTCTGAGGCATACCTAATTTTAGTGTGCAGTGATAACCAATTTGTGCAGTGATAAACTCAAAACGTGCAGTGATAAATTATGAAATGTGCAGTGATAAGAACGGTGCTTAGCCAATTAGGTCATACTTGGAAAAGAGTCCTGACTTTTTTGTACGTACATATTGCAAAGTTTAACTGCTTGTCCAACATCTCCTTTGGAAAATGCCCCATAACCATGACAAAAAATATTCAAAAATCTTAGAATACCCTATAGACCTAAATTTCTTGAAAAATTGTTACCAGATCACGGAATGTACTGTGAAATGCAACTGCTCAGTTTACTTGACTTTTCACTTACAGTATCCCTGTTTTTAGTAATTTTAACATTATTTTTTAAGCTACTGGAAAAATATCTCAAAATAATCCATAAAATGTGCTGGCACATATATACCAGGCCCCTATTGGTTTTACCCCCTCAGAATGCTTCATTTCTTGTGAAATGTGCAGTGATAAAATTTCCTTAAAATTAGGTATGCTCTGAGGGCACATCTATGTATGAATATAAATGTTTTTCCACAGAGGTAGACTTTGGTCTTCGAACTCCTTTCTAGATTGGCAATGTTTAGTATATTGGTCTCACAGCTATACCATGGTAACTTGGGGGTCTGGGGACTTCCTCCTAGAAAACTTTTATTATACCAAACTGTCTACAACACCAGAAAATGCTCCCTTACAAGATATGAGATATGGAAAGAGGTCAATATGAAGGGAAATTCTTGTCCCTCCTGCTCACATGGAAGAGGGCAGAGGGGGTAGCTGCCCTTCCTTCCCCCACCAAGGTGCATTTCATGCACTTAGGCCCAAAGATCTCCAGTGTGGTATTACCTTTCCTGTTGGTTTGATGGCATAGATATTGCCTAAGCTATACTCTTTGGTGTACTGATATAATAGAATGTAAATCTTTGCACATGGCTCTTTTGATCATTGCACCTCATGTGTACCTTAGATGTTGGCCTACACCTGAGGAACTACTGCCGTACCTCCAGTGTGAGGTCTACATGGAGTGCAGCCTGGCCCCCCTCCCAGCATAAGTATCCCTGCTGATCTCAGTAAGGCAATTCTATCTTGTATCTTTGCTATGCAATTTTCCTGAGTCTGATATCTCCCTTTTTGATAATTTACAGCATAGTTACATCTTCTCTGATCATTTTTTATTTTGAATTTTATCCTTAACTTATATACGACTTCTCCCATCAGTTACAGTTATGGGATACTGCGGGACAAGAGCGTTGGAGATCTTTAACTGAGTCCTATTTCAGAGACTCAAAAGCTATTATCATTGTATTCTCAGTTGATCGTTTTGAAGGTTTCCAAGAAATGGATAAAGAATTTCAGCGCCTAAAAAGTAAGGATTTCTGTCCAGATGCCCTTTACTTTTTAGTTGGAAATAAAATTGATTTGAAAAGGGAGGAAGTATCTAAGGCAAGAATAGATGAGTGGCTGAAGAGCAATCGGGATGTATTTTGTGGCTATACAAGGACATCAGCTAAAGAAGGCACAAATGTTAGAGAGCTCTTTGATAATATTGCACGAACTCTAGTATCAAGGCATGTAAGACCTGTTGAAAAGAGTGCTAGCTTGCTGTCATTGCATCAGCCACCTAAGACCAAGAAGTGCTGTTGGTTTTAATGTCTATTTTACCATTGAATTAATTAGTTGTCAATCAACAAATTGTTTTACCTCACTTTTCTTAGAAAGGGCTTCTAAAGGAGATCCCATTAATCAATGTCAGGTATAAAGTATCTTATTTTATGGATTACCTACTCTCCAGTCCAGAATGGAAGGGTGCGGCAACAGATGAGGGTTGAATAAATGCCTTGAATAAGAGCTTAGTAGTTCACCATGTTTTTTCCAGCATGCTGTGAATGTATACATACACCATCCTCTTTCATAATCTCAATATCATTGGTAACAACTTCAGCTGCATTGTTATTGATTCTGTAGGCATGGGAATCTTTTCCAGTTGCTCATCTGCCTATGCTAGTTCTTGGTGTAGTCTGGACATTATTATTTTGGGCTTTTATTATTAAGTAAGGGATTGCAATAATATTGCCCTGTTTTGCATTTGTTGCAAAAACAAGTCATTTGAGGACATCTATTCTTTACTGGAGAGCACATGTTTTAGTACTTTCATACAGCAGTTTTAGTTCCCATCAATGTAAAAAGTTATGGACATAGGTAGAATTACATTACCTTTTTGAGTACATTTATGCATCATTTCAAATAAAGTCTTTGCTGCATAGGACAATTGTACAATGAATGAGGGAAGTGTAATTCGTAAGGTTGAAATATATGAAATAGGTAAAGTTTTCAATTTACCCCAAGTGAGATCTTAAGAAAAATATTTGATGCTTTTGATATGGAAACATGCATGGGTCTAGGATCTGAGGGGGCACAGTTGGTACATGCCCCCACTTTTCATAACTTTGTATGTAAAACTGCCCCTTTTTAGCTTTGAGTGCTGCCCTTTTTGCTTGTGAGGATGCCCTTGAATATTTATGCTTCCATTTTTTGAATGCCTCCTGCATCTCTGGAGACAAATAGTTGAATAGAGTAGTACTGAGATGATTACTAATTGACTGCTGACATAGGAATTTTCAAGGAGACATACTTTTTTATGATAGTAATTATGATTATTTTTTATACATGTTGTATAGACCTGAGAGGATGATCGGATGATTTGATTGTTAGGAAAAGTAATTTCAATTTTGAGCTTTTGTCTTGATTTAATTTCTGCTACAAATGGTAAAGTATTATCTAACTTGTAAGTAAAAATATAAAGCAGAACTCATGTGTTGTGTGGTAATCATAGTAGCTTATAGAAGTATAATTATCAAGAAAACAGCCTGCAAAGATTTTTGGGTCGGGGTGAAGGCCTTGTGAAAGCTAAGTAAATATTAGTACTTGGAGAAGAAAAGGTGTTTGGAAGACAATAGCTATGAAAATATGCATATAGGTAAAGAGAAAGCTGGGGGTCTGGAGACTTACACCTGGAAACAATTTTTGAGGTCACACCCTCTTGAACATTGGAATACGCCTTTCTACCATTATTATCTCTATGCTTTCTACTAAATAGAATATAAATCTTTTTCATCATTGACCATACTGCTGAGAAGGAAAACTTATCCCCTAACGTGTTTCCTTCAAAATTTAATGACTTTGAACGCACAAGGAAAAGCAACCTGATTCACATGTTTGCAAGTCTGAAATTATTAGGGAGCAGCCACCCATTCTCGCTCCCCCTGAGTCTCTGCCACTGCCCTGCAGCATGAGAATACCATATTTCCTCTAAAAACCGCCACGGCGGGGGAAAAGCTCTAGAAACTCTTTGGTGGGGTAGACTTGGGATTAGGGGGCGAAGCATCATAAAACATTTTTTAAAATTACATTTTTGAAATCTCATTTTTTAATATGAAACAGAAACAGTATATTTATTAATTGATTTGAGAAGCTTCAATTTATCCAAAAGAAAATATAGAAGAGAGAAAGCTGAAAAAATTAATGAGGACATATTCTAACGTGGTGATTGTGAGGGGTAGGGTGGCGTAGTCCCTCTAGAAAATTTCTAAAAATTACGCAATTAAGACCTCCGAAGAACGCCTTTCTAGGTTTAGAGAAATGATTAGATCAACAACAGCACACTAAATCATCGATTTGAGAAGATTTAATTCCTGCTATAGAGACTATAAGTCTTCATTCACATGTGAAAATGGTGTCTAAGAAATGAGTGCACGATTACTCAAAAAGATAAAATGATATGCGTTTCATTTGGGCTCCTCTTCAACAATCTAACTTCAACTGCTTACTACGATTTACAAATATTGGGTGGAAAAGCAACTTTTTCACTTTCTATTATTACGCCTGCGCAAAACATGGTACCTTGAAAACTTTCTGCTAAGAAATCCATAAGAACATGTAAATCGCAACAACATACTAGTGAATTTTCAACATGGTTTCCGTGAGAAGCATTCATGTGAATCACAGCTAATAAGGACAGTTGAGTCAATTCAGAGATATTTAAATAGAAATAAACAAGTAGATGTCCTTGTCCTGGATTTCAGCAAAGCTTTTGACACAGTTGCACATCAACGACTTCTACTTAAACTTAACCACTACGGAATTAGAGACAAGACACTTGGCTGGATCCGAACATGGCTGACAAACAGAAAGCAGAGAGTGGTAGTGGATGGAGACAAGTCAGAAGAGGCAAGTGTTACATCAGGAGTTCCACAAGGGACAGTGTTGGCCCCCTTAATGTTCCTACTATATATCAATGATATCGGAAATAACGTGTCCAAAGGATCCTATATAAAAACTGTTTGCGGATGATTGTCTACGATTTCGTGAAATAGATTCATTGTCTGATGCTGAGAGTCTTGAGAACGATTTGCAGTCCCTGGTAAAATGGTCGAAAACATGGCAGCTGTCATTTAATGTTAAAAAGTGCCACACTTTAAAAGTTTGTAAAAAGAAGAATCCTATTCAATTCCAATACACAATGAATAATGTTCAAGTGTCAGAAGTTGACCGTCATCCTTACCTGGGAGTCGAACTGGAACGAAATATGTCATGGTCTCAACATATAACAGACACTGCTAATATAGCGAGTAACACCTTAGGTTTTCTACATAGAAACCTCTCTGCATGCTCTACTCAAGTCAAGGCTACAGCATACAAAACATTAGTAAGACCGAAGCTCGAATATGCGTCATCAGTATGGGACCCCCATCATAAAAACAAAATTGATCAGCTGGAAAAAGTTCAAAGAAAAGCTGCCAGATGGGCAATGAATCAGTACAGCTGGACGGCTAGTGTCTCGGACTTACTACGTCAA
>WIPJ01003823.1:5539-16522 GCA_018155075.1 Cassiopea andromeda | reverse complement strand
CGTTGATGTGCCCATTGAAAGACCTGCATATTCTGAATACTATAGACATGTTGACTTTCTTTGCACATGCTATCGTCACATACACCTTTTCGCGGTTAAAAAATTTTTGTTAGCTTTGAGCCTAGATTGTCTTAAAGTATTCTCAAATGCTAAACGTGTAATTTGCCAAGAATATCGAAGGAATGTATTCAAATCATTGTTGATATCTTACTTCATCGTAAAATAAAGCAAGAGCGGAACAGAAAAATGAATCCTTTATCGATTGTACAAAATCTACAAGCAGTATCACAGCTCGAATGCACATAAAGTTCTTGTCTTTATTAGTGTTGAACACCGAACGCGTTTTTCGACATTCCCGTTTTTGCGGTTTGGTGGTACTGTTTTGCGGTTTTCATAACATTTCACGTGTAACGGACTATAAATTTATAGCCGTGTCCACACTACAAAACTAGCCCAGGCTCGGCCTAAGTGTATGTTGCGTCCACACTACAAATCATAAAATGGGCCGAGCCCAAGATGCAAACCGCGTGCTTGCACAGAATTTGTGCAATAAGCATGACTGACTGCTGGCGGAAAATTTTTGGTAGAGGGGAAATCCCTAAATTTGAGATTTTGCCATGTGTTCTGTTTATAAGGCAATGTTGAACGATGATGTTGAACCGTTTCATCGGCTCAAATTATTATTATTGCTCCATTGTCAGCAGCAAATATATTCATTCTTCTGATTTTCTCAAAACACTCGCATTAATCAGAAAAAACTGCCTGCTTTCCAAAGTTTTCTCACCAATTGTTAGTTTCTCGTCAGTTTACTACACACTGTACACCTGTGCGATAGCGAGGCTCGGCCAAAGTTTCTGTCCACACTACACAAATCGGGGCTCGGCCTAGGCTGAGCCCTACTCAAAACCTAGACCAAGTTAGCTTAGGCCGAGCCCAGGTTTTTCACGTCCACAAGCATGGGCCAGGCCCAGGTTTTCGAAAACTTGGGCCGAGCCTGGGCTAGTTTGAGTAGTGTGGACACTGCTTATGAAAAGTTGAGAGTTTTATAGGTCTACACTTGCGGAGAAGAGCATTTTGATCAAAGAAAAGCCAAGTAAAATAAGCGTTTGATAATCATCAACAGGATTGCAATCGTTCATTCAGAATATAAGATTCAGGTTATTTGCAAGACGATTTTTGTGCACTGAAGCTGATCGGCCAGTTCTGGTCAAGTAGGATACTTCTGAAGCCAGAATAAATGTTGATAATCCTAGGCACTTTTCTTGTACCAAAAAATTTGCACCAAATGAGGGTGACTGTTGAAGAATAAAAAGGGGTAGGAATGAAAGTAGGGCAAACTTTTCCCAGACTATGAGAATGGCTCATTTCGGAAATTTTTAATACAACTTCATCAATTATGAAATTAAAGAGCAATTTTGAACTACAAAACTACAGATAAAAAGTTAATAATAGAGTATTGGACTACCTCTTCAAAGTACGAAATATTCGGTGAAATGTTCTTGACGAATTTCAGGAACAGTATCCAGATTCCTACTGCAATAGCACTTGGAATAATTAGGTTCTGGACTGAAATTTACTCAATATATTGATTTAAACAATGCTATAATTATCTATTCTAAAAGTAGTCTGAAGTATGTATCTAAATTTGAAGGAATTCTGCTCAATTTTAATGAATTTTGTGCGAAGCTGGTTTTGCTGTTTTAGTGTACGGTTTCAAAATTGTGCGGTTTTTGACGGTTTTCGATTTTTCCGGTGTTTAACACTAGTCTTGATTAAGCTTGAGCCTTGCATTATTCTTGAATTATTCTTAATTTTCAGCAATTCCGATCCATATTCTTATAAAATTTATTCTTTTAAAAATAAATAGTGCAATCTGCGTAATGGTATTTTCTCTTTTGGTGTTGCCATTACTGATTCTGTCTGATTTGTTGTCTCCTTTTTCATCATTTGCAATACCATACTTTATGTAGTATTTGCTGTTTAAATTCGCAGGCAAATGTGGTTTTATTTGTTTTTCGTCTTCACGGAGTATGAACTAAACTTTAGTATCCATGCTCCTTAGGCCTGTTTCATACGCCAAATTTCTGCCGTAGCGAATTAAATTGATTTACCTCCAGCAGTATTTCGACTGTACTGCGGCTGGTGGTTTCAGACGCCGAATTCACTTGCCGCATCGAAGTGATTAGATTAGAGTCTGGCCTCAAGTTGATGTTGCCCACGGTCCCAATGATGGCGCCAAAATATAATATTCCTTACTTATTCCCTCTTTGGTAGCATAGTGACTTTTATTGACTTGAAGCGAGGCCCCGTATTCAGAGTTCGTCTAAGTGCAATTGGCCCTATGAGAAAAGAAAAATCCTACTTACAATACACGTTTCCTCAAACTGAATATGTACAAATAATTAAAATTGCAATGAGTGCCAGCGCCACGGGGGGACTTGTCCCCCCACTTCTTGCCAAAATCAATTTTCTGATTCGGCCAAATTCGATGAGAAGATGTAAGGATTGGAGTAAGGGGTCTCTAGCAAGTTTTCGAAATGTGTGTGGCAAACAACTTGTGTCATAATCTTAGGGTGTGGCACCCTAAGTCCCCCAAATCTGCGATGGCTGGCCCGCCCCTGACTGCAATCTAAAGCAGACTAAAAATTCAGATAGCACCGATGGAAGACCAATCTAACTCTTAAAAGATTTGAAAATCTTTTTAAGGCATTGAATAGAATATGGTCGTTCTAAATCAAGATAGTTCCACTGTTGTGCAGGGCCGCAGCGGAGGACTAAAGGGGGTCACTGGGCTCTTGCTTCGGGCTAATCGATCTTAGCATAATGTAAATAGCTTCCATCTAGTCCTTTTCTTATCCCATGCTCGCTCAATTTACAACATCCACTCTTTTACATCTTCAAACGGCATGATTAAATTTCTTTACATTTGACTCAACGTATAGGATTTATTTACCATGGTACTGTCCTAAAACTGTAAGAAAGGGAGGGGGGCTGTGTTGTAGGAAATGTATAGACTATTTATGACAACACTCATGTATATATTAAAGTATTAAAAGGAGAAAGCCAATATATGGTTGTGGAATTCTTCTGTCAATAGGATTGTACCTTTAAAGGCCTTTCCTCTCCGCTCCATTGGGAATTTATCCAGCCTAAGACAAGGGGGACTGAGTCCCCAAAAACTCTCATAACTTTACAACAACATTACTTTTAGCCACTACGACCACTTTTGATCAAATGGAAAGAAGACACAGAACTAGAAGAAGTGACGAGAAATGGAAGCTTTGTTTCTCTTGAAGTGAACAACGACCCTAGAGAGGTGGCTTAACTCTGTCTACGCGGTAAGACTGCATTTTGAAGCATTTCAGGTTCCTCGACATCCAGTGCGATTCAAGTAAAGTGAAGACTTTTAGCCAATGCAAAATATGCGCGAATGCATTTATTGCTATATTTGAATAAACACCGAAGCTAACTGCACAAATTCACATTTTCTATTTTAACAAATGCTTTGAAATAGCTTTTAAAAGGTTTTATGACTGCGCTAAGTTTGGAGGCGGAGTCAGAGTTGCCATCTGACCTATTTGGTCCCTCCTACATTAAAAATATTACCTAATTAGGGCTCGTTTGGCAGCTGAAAAGCTGGTTTGATCTCTATAGAATGGATAAATTTGCATGAAATTGGAAAGGATCTGAGCTTGTACTAAAGATAGGAATGCAGCATATACCGTAAGGTTATTCTTGAAATTTTCCACCATCAACTTCAATATCTCGTAAAATCTTGCACCGTTCAATACCCACTCTAGATTGTATCAGCGGATTATGTTCAAGTGCAAATTGACTGATCAGCAGATGGTTAGCAGCATATTTATAACAGATTATTACTCATAGACCTATTTACATAATGATATTGTAATATCATTATGTAAATTCTGCAGTATTTTTGTACATTTGGTAAATTCTGCAATATTTTTTAACCATTCAGAAAACTTCAATTATTAACTGCTTTTGTAGTAATAGGATTTTTGTTGAATCAAGGCTAAGGGTTTTCAAACAAAAAGCATCTTTTCAGGTGAGACGCTGCTGAGAGTGAACAATGGTTGTGGCTTCATTAGGCAGACAGCTGAAAGGCATGGTGATGAACAACCTTCATAATAATCCCACACCCCCTCCCAACACTCATTTTCAAGATCCACCACTGTTCCGAGAGGAATAATTTGGTGATGCACCAATAGAGTTCATTAGTGATGATATCATAAAAATCTATTTTTAGAATTTATATATTTTGACCACATCAAGTGAAAGATCACTTTAAAATAGGCATGTGCTGACAATTTTAGGCAACAATTGTCAAAATATGCTGAATTACAACCATTTGAATACAGACAATTGCCATACAAACAACTGTATTTTCCTCCTGGTTGTAAATGTTTAGAACCAGCCTCAAAATACAGTGAGTTGATAGGAATTGCCTATATCTCGGTCAGTTTTTTTTAGATCGAGCTGAAATTTGTCAGTAGTAGCCACTTGAAAGTGCTTTTCCAGAATTTAAAGCTAAACTCAAAATATTCTAAAAATAGCATTATTGTGATATCACAATAATGAACCCTACTAACCTAGTAGACAAAGAAATACCAAGAATTTTGTCCTTGAGTTAGTTAACTTCAATTATGTCTGTGACTTTTCAATACAGTTCAATTAGGCATATCATTATTTATGTACAGCAAATCAAAGAGGCAGGTGATTGCATTTCAATACCAACAATGCTAACACAAACAAACTAACACAAACTCTGGAAAGTATTTGAAAAAGGGTATTTTGATAGAAAAGCTGCTTACAAAGACTAGCAAATCTTTCCAACCTGATAACATGGTATTCCAAAAGCCAGTTTAATATTGATGCTATAATACAATCCTGTAGGGACTTAGGCATAAATAATTTATACCAAAAATTTTGTGGATAAGGTCTATAATGTGGTTTGCTTAAGTATAATCTCAAGAAAATTATAACCAATGATAAGTTAGTATGGTATGGAACTTCGATAAAATAATGCATGTATTTTGTATGTGTATTTAGTCATAACCATTCCTCCCCCTGGGATGCTTTTGGTGCTATGAATGTCATTGCATCTTTGCTTCTATAATGATTTCCTTTGTAAATTCAACTTTATATAACTGCAGACAAACAATAGATCAATTTTCAATACTTTGTTGATCTTTTACTATATAGTCATGCAGTCATATCATGGTGAAAGTTCCTGCTTGGCACTGGATTTTCCAGATACTTTGCTGTTCTTTTTCATCTTCTTTCGATCTCTTTTCTTCAAGTTATCAATATTTGATTTTAACAAATTTGCATATGCCTAGTAATGTAAAAAAGGAAGACCCATGCATTAATAAAGAGACTGTTGATTTGTAAAACAGATAAGGAATAGAAGAATCTTCCATCTTCATCAGAGACTGGATTTGTGTAAGTAACAACGTATTCTATAACTTTTGTTAATTGTGCTGACAGCTACAGCAATTAAGATATTGAAATATTAAATTTTTATAGCATTTCTACAAAATAAGCTATTGCATATAATTTTTCTATTTCTACAAATATTTCTGGATTTAATAAAATATAAGGTTTTTTGCAAAATCTCAATAGAAATATGATTAACCTACATCTGGGCTAGGGTCTTCTATGAATTGATCACTCAGGCCACTTCAGCTGGGCTTCACATGGGCAGTGGCATGCAATATACCTCCACATTTAGGTGTGCGTAAGTTTGAATGCTCACTAAAACAACATCAAGGGGTGGATGGGGCACTAAAGAATTTACTTGTGAGTGCTGTGATACATGCTTTTTGAGCTTACATTTTGAGGGTGTGTGAATTGAGGTCTACTTTTTGATTAGTACATCATCTAGACCAATTAGAGATGGCAGCTAGACCAGTTGTTATTTGAATAGGCCTGACTTACAACTTTACAAATGATAAAGATGTAGCTTTTCATCATGGTAACTATCACTAATATATTAAATTCTTACCATTTGGAATTTATTGACATCTTTGTGCGTGACCTGAAAGAAGAATTGGTTTCAGAAGTGCTTAAGCTTCAAGTCACAACAAAAATGTGGGGACTAAATGCCATTAGTAACAGTGGAAAATAGAAAGAAGTACATATAGAAAAAGATTGATCTCTTTCTATATGCCATCTTAAATGACCAGTTATGATGGCCACTTCCTTTCTTCACCATTTACAACTTCAAAGTGTGTCCACTAGATTACACTCACTGCTAGGTGCACAGAGTGAGCATTAAACCATGGCTTGTTGCAAGTCATGCTACATTGAAAACAACTAACTGCAACAATATTACTTTTAAACTGTTTAACTGCTGTTAAACTGGTAAACTTACTGTCAAACTAATGATGATCAGCATTAGTACTATTGGAGCTACTTTAGCTATTCAAAAATACTTTATTGACATGATTAAATAAGTTATTATTCTAGAAAACTTCTAGCTACCAGATTCAATTCCTAAACATGCTGCAGGAATGGAAAATAAATGAATTATGAAAAATTATAGTAGTAAATAAAAGTATGAATTTTACTAATAAATACATAAATGCTCTTTAATTGTTCAGGTGCATATAAGCAGTTTGACAACATAGTCAGAAAAGCAATTGATGTTCCTGTATCTGGCTACATTTCACCAAACAATAATCAGGTGCAGATCCAGGGGGCTAGGGGAGCCATGTCCCCCAAATGGCAATCCTATAGAAAAAAATAGTGTTAAGAAACTTTTCACATGAAAAATCCAATTAAGCCCCCCCTCCCAAAGTACAGCTCTGGATCTGCCCCTGACAATAATGAATTGTTTTTCAAAACATACCACAGTGCTAATTTTTCTCTTCCCATTTGTGGCTCTAAATAAACATCTGCTTTCACCTAAGCTTTCATGTGTCTTCTTTGAGTCTTTATTCTTTGACTCTCTAGGTTTTGGCTTTGTTTGGCCATTATCTAAATCAAAGAAGCACATAATGCTCTAAGCAATAACAGATGAGCAAAAAGAAAAGGCCATCTGCTATTTAATACGCATGATAAGAAGCTTGTAGTGAGCCAAGAGTATGATAAACATCGAAAAAAAATCTCCCAAGAGCTTGTGCGTGGTAAACCTGTCATTTTGCAATGTAAAACAGGGATACTGACTAACTTACACTTTTTTAATGTAATGAAGACGCTTCCAGATGACTTGGTTGATGCAAATAACTGCGGCAGCAGCGCTAGAAACTAATGTTGGTGGAAAATAATGTAAAAGTGATCGTCAAACACTATAATGCATCACCTAATTATGTTTAACTAACACGCAACTTCTATTTAACATAATTCTTTTCAAATGCTATATTACCAAACAATGCATTTTCATCTCTACTTGATATTGACAACGCACAAAAGCATTAAATCCTTAGAGTAGTTTTTAGTTAGACTCACATATATATCTCTGAAAGTCAACATTTTTGAAGAAAGCATTATTATGAAGAAATCTAGGCATACCGCATCGTTTTCTAACAGGACCATCTTTCTTTTTCTTTGAAAATGTGATTCACAATCGATTAACCTCGTCTCAAAGTCGAGGTAGTTGATCTTGTGATCTAGCAAAATGTCTACCGTTTTGCATTCAACAGGAGAAGTTGCAGGGAGCCAGCTTCGATCTGAGATTTCAGCACTAAATCGTGTTGATGAAGCTGCATTTGGAACATTAGCAGAGATTATTTTCAATTTTTTGCTCGCATCTAAACAACCCGATGTTGTCCTAGAAAGACTAAACGAACTTTCAAGTGAGACTGGCCTAAATTTCAACTCTCTTAAGAGTATTGTTCGGTCTCTACTCTCCCTCTTCAAAGCTGCTGGAAGCCGTGGAATAACCGCTAAAAACATTCAGCAAGACCTTGAGCAGCTAGGTACATGCCCTGTTTTGTTTAGTAAGATCTCTTGTTAAGGCAATGGATTGACAAGAGTGCTTGAGTATTTAGATTAGCTTCAGTCCAACTTCTGTATATTTGCCTGTACTAAATTGCTTTGATTTTGTGACACTTTCATTCACTGACTCTTGACCAATAGTCTAGAAGGAGCTATATCGTCTGTTAGAAAGGATGATAAAAGCACAGTTAAAATTCAAACATCTAAAGATAAAAGTAAGAATATAAATTGAAAGTTAAAACATATGCAGTGCTGAGTACTGCTAAGGGATGCTGGAACATTACATGATAGTACACTAAGGGTCTTCAATACCACTCTCAGTAGTATACATAGAATCAAAGTATGCTTAAGTAAAATTTAAAATTTTGGAGTAACTTGCAAAATAATCTCTATGATATACAATCTGCACCAACTCCTAATGTGAATCTCTGGGCTTTTGTACTATTTCACTTGCTCATTCTAGTACCATATTCATGCAGATGTAAGATCTTTCAATAAATCATAATTATTCAAGGACTAAGGTAGGATTTAGAATGGGTTGATTTTCATATTCAGTCTAGCATTCAGACCCTTTTGTGTTGACTGATATAAAAGTATTTGCATATGCATAATTTTAGTTAGTACTGGGAAGCAGTAGTGTGCTGAGCATGGAGCATGTACCCACTTAAGAACATTTTACAGGGGATAAAAAGCAGCATTTCAACATATTTGTTGAGATCTAAGAGCATACCATTTGAAGGTCTGATGGGGGTGCAATTTGTCTCAGTCACAAAAGTACCCCTTGCAAAGATAGTGCCCCAGCATGCTACTGATGGTAAATGATGCCATTTGTTGTGAGGCTTGTGCCTGTGTTATGGTAACAGAACCCATTTTTGATGAAGCTTGACTCTCACACTATTCTTATATTATTCTTCAATTCTGAGCCTTAAAATTCTTATAAATTTCCTTTTTATTAAGTTGCACATTAAGTTTCTGGATATCATTCCTAAAGAAAGTTTAATAAATAAAATTCTTACCATCAAAGATCACTACAGTCAGGGCCTATTTTAGAGTGGTCTTGACCATGCCTTGTGGTCCTGGAAATCTTGAGTTTGTACTTGGAAACTTAAAGGTTTAGTCAACTTTCTCACTTTCATATGCGTCATACTTTGCAGAATTCTTTCTGTGCCTTGATCTGTATATGCAGTATGTAAATTTTGAGAACAGTATAACATGTATCTCATTGTAGCATCAAACAACAAAAAGCTCCACATGATATTTTGGATTGATTGAATGGTGTGGCTCCCCCAGAAGAAGGTCAAGTAGGGTGTTGTCAAGCTATATCATAGCACAGTGTGGTCTTTGATAATTTCCTTAAAATAGGCTCTGTATGGTAAGTTCTGCAGTAAGAGAGGACATCTTACATCTTGTAATTGTGATGTTAGGTTCTTGCTTTTTGACAATGCTTTTGTAGTAACTTCCAAGGACTACTATTACCATTTGTACTTTTACCTTCCTAGGCCTTGAAGGTGACAGAAGTAATTTGATCTGTGAGAAATGGAATGCAAATTATGCTGCAATTTGTCGTTCAATGGTTGGGCAGACTTTTATGATCAACCAGTTGGTAGATATGGAGTGGAAATTTGGTGTTACAGCTGCTAGTAGTGAAATTAAGAAGGTTGGAAATTCCTTTTTGCAACTGAAGTTAGTTGTTAACAAAGGAAATGATGTTATGGAAGATATCTACATGGAGCTAAGCCTTCCTCAATTTTACACATTTCTCCATGAAATGGAAAAAGCAAAAGCTAACATGGATTTACTAGCTTGATTTTTATATCTATGTATATAAGTAGCATATGTCTATTAAGAACACTTTATAATCAATTGTGAAATTACTTTTTGCACTAATTCTCTTGAAATTTGACAATCTAGTAATGTTGAGAGGGATTCAAGATGATGAAAAAGGCAGGAAAAGTACTTGAGGGTATATAGTATTCAGGGGTGACCACATTACAGAGTGCAGGGTGCCATGTACCATGTTTTACCTAACTATGGGGAACTTTTTTGGGCTTTTGATGACAGCTAGCATAATGGTTATGGTATGTCAGGAAAAGCCGATGTAATGATCACATGATCAAGTCACATGGCTTGACAATAGTTCTGGGAAACTTCTTAAGTTCTTTTGCAATAGCCTCCCTCAAAGCTCTTTCACCATGCAACTGATTATATTATGGCTACTATGTGAATAATGGGGACTACATGAGTATTCCTGGAGTATGCCATGTGTTTGTATACTCCTGTCTACAAAAGACAGTTGGGGTCCTTCATGTGCCAATGGCACATGTTGGGATGGAAATTTGGCTAACTTTTTAAATTAACAGTTTCACTTTTCACTGGAATAGCTTGTGGTTTCATAATGCCAGGGCCAAGAGCTGGAGAGTTTACAGAGGCATCGCCCCATCCTACCTTCATTGAAAGCCAGAGTGATGCCCTCTGGTAAGCAACAGCTATGTCCTAGTTGGAACAATGGGCACCCACTCAGTAGACCTTAATTAGCATTAATTTTGCCATCTCAATTTCTTTTGCCTACTATAAATAAAGTGTTGATATGATGATATGATATGTCAAATAGGCTCTAATCCATTAGAGAAGCCTATAGTTGCCTCTCCTCTGAATTGTTTCATCAATATCAAAACTCTCTGGTATTGCCTCCAACTCAGAGCTATAGAACCAAACAAAGTAGAAACAGAGCCCAAATAGCCATGTTCCCTATCTAGATCTAAAATGGTATATTAGATCAATGTGATGCATGTGAGAACTTTCAAAAGACCTATGATCCTTTTTGTTGCATAGTAATCCAGAAAGAAAAGGGGGCTGAGCTGCCTGCATCTTCTTCATGTTCAAAATTAGCAATCTAACAGCAATAGAACGAAGTAATTATATACTCAAATTAAGAGCTAAATTACTGTATTCTATGGACAATAGACCGACTACATAGGAGCTCTCTAAGTTGATAAACTAATCGAGAGAGCCCCCCCCCCCCCC
>WIPJ01003821.1:43144-75654 GCA_018155075.1 Cassiopea andromeda | reverse complement strand
CAGGGAATTGTCAAGGAAATTCATCTTCTTGATTTGCCAGACACCCTGTAATACTTGAAGTGACCAACGAATAACGGAAATTGTGTCATAAAATGTCATAAAAATCACTTAACACTGTCCTAACATTTCATCAAAAAGTGTCATAAATTGATTTAAAAAATGTTTTAAATGTTTGAATTTAGAGTGGGAGGCCTGTAAGTGGTGTGGAAAGGAGCTGGAGAGAGAGAGAGCTAAAAGTTTAAAAGCAAAAAGGCAAGGATGGTTGAAGATGGTAAATCACCACTGAATTTTTTGCTGTTAACTATAGACCAAAGCGAAGGATAATGACAAACTGTTCGAGTTGTTGAATATTTATGTCGAGTTGTCGAATGTCAACTGTACAGTAGAAACCCGTATAAAAGAGCCTGTTTTTATAAGAACTTTGAGGCTGAAATTTCATTGCTTGAACCCCCTAAATGAAAACCCCAAAGAGGCTGAAATGGGGATGGCTCTGATATAATGGATTTCTTGCTGTTGACTTAAAAGTTCATAGATAGAAATTTTCATAAGCTGTCTGCACTTTCAAGTTGCACAAAATATGGCAAGTTTATTATACAAGGATTCTGGCTTTAGAGTATTCTCAAGAATCATCAAGAATTCTTGTGCTGAAAATGCATGCAAAACATGTGCTGTATACAAGAACCTTGTTAAGAAACGTACATGCTGGAATTATGAATACCAATCCACTACTTAAGAACCAATCCAGGCTGCTCAGGAAAAACCTAGATTATTTTATGCGGGTTTCTACTGTAATGGCACAATCTCAGTCATGTGGCATCTAAAACATTATATGGCACTAAATTTCCCTGTAGCAGCATGGTAGATAGGGACATTATAAGAATTTCCCTGTAGCAGCATGGATAGTTAACTCATTTGTTTTATTGTAAAGGGAGGAGTTACTTTCATAGCAAGTGCTAGTGACTTAACAAGCCTTCAGATTATACCTTCTTATCAGAGACTAGTCATCACTCGGTTTTGGTCTTGGTTGAGCTAAGCCTGGAATTAATCAGGCCAGGCCTCATTGAAGTTGGCCTCGATGGAAGTTGGCCTCGATTGAAATAAGCCTAGATTAAACTAGGTTCTTTTACTTGGATTTCTACTGTATTTATTTTAACGAATAATTTTGATAGACGCATCACTCCTTATGTTTAGTAGTAGCATTCGTTGATGATTCATCTTTATAATCCATCTTTTATCCCACCTAGATTGGTCATTACGTAGAAGACAAGTTCAGCAATGACAAAATCGATGTATTGAAGGGCGTTCGAGTGAAAGGAATTGATGAGAATTTTATAGTTTTACAAGAAGGCAAAACTAAAGAGCTATGTCATCTGCCTTATGGCATGTGTGTCTGGGCAGCTGGAATCGCCCCACGGCCTTTGACAAAAAGTTTGATTCAAAGTATTCCTGGCCAACGAAACAGGTAGCTTACATAGGTCTCATTCCGTTTTTTATCCAGGGTGAATGCTATCCAGGGTAGACTTAGTTCGTAGAGCTTTACTTTAAACTGTACTAAAATTGTGTCGTATGGACTATGTGTAGGTATAAATAGAAAGAGCTTTGCTGCAAATGCAAATGTACTAATAGTTCACACGCATTTTTAATAAGCAACTGCTTTATAAGCAAGGCAGTACTCGGCAAGGCAAAAAGTTAAGCAATTTTAGTACTGCACTGACGACTGCTAAGCAATTTGAAAAATTTGTATTTTCAGTACTTGACAGGAAATGTGAACTGACACCATCCTATTAAGAGGAATAACGTGTGCAAGCGTTATCTGCCCTCAATACTTGTTGACTTTCAATACTTACCAATTATCAAACCGTTTTCAGTTTATGTGGCCCTATATTTACCTTTTTCTAATCTATTTTCAACAGACACGAACAAAAAGTTAAGCAATTACTAAGTAATTTTGAATACTCAAATTTGCCTTCCAGCTAAGCAATTTTTAGTACTGAGCCCGAGTTGAAATTGCTTATAAAAAAAAATGCGTGTATATCAGTACATCTCTACATCTGCCTTATGCTGCCTATCTTCATGATGACGATTCGGGCATGATGGTAGGCCAGAGTGGTAAGTTGGGTAATCATTGAAGTTGAGCTTGGTAATATGGTTAAGTCGTCACCTATTATGAGAGGAGTTGGTACTGGTGAAAACTGTCGAAGTATTCCATAGTTTCTTCTCTGGATGTCACAACTAAGAGATACCGTACAATACACTGCTGGCTTGCTTATCAACTAAGTGTATGAGGACTTCAAAAATATTGCTTCTTTATGCCTATTGTGTACATTGGCCCCGAACCTTTTTTCATTCCTTATTGTCCCAAAAATTTGATTTTCCCATCCAATACATTGCTTTCTTCTAGAGTGACGACTCTAACTTGCTGTTGTTGGTTTGACTTTGAGCGGATGCAAAACTTGTGGTATTTCATATTTGAGACATTTATTTATCTTGACTTTTTATTACTTTCAGAAATTCCCTTTTAACCAATGAATTTCTCCAAGTGAAAAATGCTCCTGGGGTTTTTGCACTTGGCGATTGCGCAACAGTTGAACTGAAGAAGTTGGTACATGATGTCACTGAGCTGTTTGAGAAAGCGGACACTAGTAAAGATGGGTCTCTTTCAATGGATGAATTTCAAGGTAAAACATTGCCTGGATAATTGTGCTGTTGTATTTTGACTTTCTAAATTTTTTGGTAAATCTACTTCTCAAATTATAGGTACCATAAAATTTCTTTTTTAAGCCCCTCCAGTAAGCCCCCCTCCAGCAAGCCCCATTGCTGGACCAAGAAATTTATTAAGCCCTTCCTATAAAATATTGAATACTACCAAGCGTAAGTAAGCTTCATAAAAGTAAGTAAACTAAGCTAGATCACGCTTTGAAAGCAATAGTTCTCATGCTATCAAGAGTCAAAGTCATTCATTGGCTTACTGCGGATTAGAAACGTTCTATATCAACCGTTGCTACACAATTTTTCAATTTTGTTTGTTCTGCTGTGAACTAATGATGTATAAACTAAACAATATGAGTATTTTTCTCTATTTCCAAGCTGCAAATATTTAACTATTGAGAATTTTCAAGAAATTAATTAAGCCCCCCTCTCGTATAAGCCCCCGTCTCCAATAAGCTCCTCTAGAGTGCTTGAAATTAATAAGCCCCCCTCGGGGCTTCAGAGAGAATTTATGGTATTAAAAATTTTTATAAACATGTAGATACACAGAAACCATCCTTGATGCTCGACACCAACTCTAGCATATTGAAACAACCTCTTGTGTGCATTGAGACCTTCCCTGGCATATCGAGACCATTCCTGGTACATTGAGATCGTCGTCGGTACAAGATTGCATATGGGTATCAAGTGATGTTGATAATTGTTGTTTGTTTTGTCGCTTCTTTGAAGATTCTCTCTTCTGGAAGTGAAAATTTTCACAATCTACAATTTTCAAGTCTGTGATTCAGCGTCTCAGGAATGTTTTTATAAAATGTAGAATATAAAGTATAACTTTTCCTTACCATTTTAGAAATTATGGAAGAAGCGAAGAGGAAATATCCGCAAGTCACTATTTACTTCAATACTGACTACAATGAGTCACTTCAAAGGTTAGACAAACAGTAAATGTTTTCTCTCTTAAATGCTCTCTTATTTAATACATATACATAAGTATTTTTAGCAAGTCGCTCTTGACCTTTCCCACAAGGAAAATATTGTTATATGTATGAAAAAATATATGTTTAATTCTGTATTTGTGTGGTATCTTCATATTCCTTTCTGTATTTGTATGGTGTCTTCTTGAAATACTAGCTGTACTGTGATCTTGTAGCTGGAAAACTTCAGATTGTGTTAAAAAACCATTCCATCTTATCCTCCGATGCTTTTTTCAAATATTGGTACCAATGTCATTTATAAGTAGCATATTGATTAATATTATTTCAGGCAGTTGAGCTGCTATGCTGCCTTTGTATGGTGGGGCTGGGGGGGGGCTGTTGCCAATTATCTAATACGCATCCATGAATTTTCAAAATGATCTTTTCTTCTATGGACTCAAGCATAATCTTGATTTATACCACCCTTGCACACAAAAATGTCTTTTGTCAACCCTTTTTTCTTTTTGTGTACGTGCAGTGCGGATGGCCCCAATGTAAAGCTTCAATGCTTGCTTTGACATTTATTACCTTGGGTTTAGATCTTTAGCGACTTGGATTTTCCTTTGGTTTTAGATGGCAACATTAATCCAAAGATTTTGAGGCCATGGTTGCATAAATTAATTTTTGGAAGCAAACAATTCTATCACGATTTACATTTGTAAATGCTGTACAGTATTTATTTTGACCTTTATATTTTGCTTGGGAACAAGTAGTATCACATGTTGTACTTCTTATTTCTCTCATTGTTGTCCAGCTTCAGTTTTTATCATCGCTCCTTATAGGGCGTTTGAGAAAGCGGATAAAAACAAAGATGAACGACTGAGTGTGGAAGAATTTAAAGAAATTCTTGGTGAGATCGACAGAGAACTGAAATCTTTGCCAGCCACTGCGCAGGTTGCTACTCAGCAAGGCAAGTACCTTGCTAGTCTCCTATCCAATTTGGAGAAAGAGACTGATATCGAGTTCAGTCAAGATCTTGGAGCACAAGGAGCCAAACCTTTCAAATACCGACATCTTGGATCTTTTGCATATGTTGGTGATAACAGAGCAGTTCTCGAGTTGCCCATTATTGGAGCTTTCAAAGGGCTTGCAGCAATGTGGTTGTGGCGAGCAGCCTACACAAATGAATGTGTTGGAATACGAATGAAAGTACTTGTAGTACTTGATTGGCTGAAGTCCGCTATTTTCGGCAGAGACACTTCGAGAATATGATGTCAACGAAATTGGATGTGTCCAAGGGATATAAAAGTAGGAGACGAAGGGATGAATTACGTATCCTCACCATTCAGCGAGTTTTAGGCAATATGCCACTACGCACCCAAAAGAGGTTTTCTTCTATTTGTAGAGGGTACCTTGGAATGGAATATTTGTGCACCCATTTTGTAATGTATCTTGCATGTTTACCAAAGGATACTCGTTAGATTATTGAGGCCCTCATTCTTGCTTTGGTGGGGGCACTGTTATACTGCCACATATTGCACATTCCGGTGTGCAGTCTGGTGTGTAGGTTGAGGTACTAGTTTTTTGATGTATTTGGAATGTTTGTCGTTTTTATCTTTTTGGGTATAAGGATCTAGCAGTAGCTGAATGAGTACTGAAATTGGTAAAAAACTAATGATCAGATTTGTTTTCGACCCTATGCATGATGAAAGGTCATTTTCAGACTGTTAACATCTCTTTTACACCATCGACACTTATATACACGTTTTTTTATATAAGAAAAAAGTTTATAAGAAAATGAGGCTCAAATCGACAAAATCTTAAGAAAATCGTAAGAAAATCACGAGGCTCAAATTCCAAAATTAAGTGTTTTTATAGGCCAAAAATCGGTAATTTCGTCGTTATTGTATTCAAAATGTTAAAGATGGAATCCAAATTCAAGTATACAATAGTATTAACGAAAGTGCAAACCACTCTAGCCAGTTTATTTCAGAAAAAGTTAAGAAAAATTTAAGAAAATCTGAGGCTCAATTTCGGGAAAAGTTAAGAAAATTGAGGCTCAGGCAAAATAGTGATTTTCTTATTAAAAAAAACGTGTAGTCATCGAAGTGTCGCGGAAATCTTCCATCTTGTTGAAATTTGGGAGCTTTTATTGTTTGTATTGCATAGGGATTCAGGGTCTATAAATTGACCCAAAATTTCGAATCTAAAAGCTCAACTTATGCACCAGATAAGCTTTGTATTGATTTCCACTATTGACACTGGCGCTTTTGAACGTATTTGCCACCATTTCAGTAGAAGTTGTTACTCTAGACGTAACTGTTGTGCAAGAGGACTCGTTCTGATCTAGCATTGCTCTTGGAAGGACTTCTGAGGGAGAGGTATAGCAAACAGCTTTGTGGGCTGTAAAATTTCCCAGTATTACCCATAAGCCAAGAAGTTTCCGATGACTCTGGAAAATATGGGAGTGGGGTCCCTCACACCCAGGGGTGATTTCTAGGGGGGCTCAGATGAGCGGAGCCCCTTCGTTAAAATTATTGTTCATGTTGGGGGCTCAGCCCCCCTCACATTTTTATATCAATCTTGCTTATCAAAGCACATTGACTTTGCTTCCAACGTTTTGTATGGTATTGCGAAGATGGATTTGCACACTACTATATGACTATTGAGATCTTTGTAGATGCTGGTTATATATTATATCACAATTAGACTAAATTATCATGTCTCCATCTTCAAAAATATGGATGTGGCTACAAAAGGGCCACACTCACTTTCTGACATTGCACCTAGAGCCCCCCTTGTTAAATTTTTAGAAATCACCCCTGCGCACACCCCCTACTTCGGCACACCCCTGTACTAATTGATGATGTTGTTGTTGTACTACTTGGAATGCTGTACTACTTAGATGATGTGATCGGGAGCTTTTTCGGCTGAGAGAGCCAAGTTGAGCATCATGCTCTAAGATATACCCCCATGAGAACCAAACAATATTTTTAACAGTAGATACTACTAAATGTATGAGTTTAACAGTTTTAGAGTATGATGAGACTCTGAATGTGTTACGTGATGTTATGAATGTGTCCTGAATATCTTCACTACAAATTTGTTGAAAGATCCATGATTTCTGAGTATGAAATGAGAAATCACAGAGATATGCATATTCCCAAAGCTAGGCTAGCATATGGTAAGAGAGGTGTTTACTTCTATAGATCCAAAAATTTGAATGAAATTCCTGACGACATTCGAGAACAAGAATCACTTACTCGCTTTAAATACATCTTAGAGAGTGCCTTTTGAATCTTCAAGGCCCAAACACGACCCCTTGGTAGAGTAGCATCTTTTATTATTAGTATAGTTGTCGTTTTTGTCCTGAAAGGTTTTGTTCGTAATAAGATTTTAAACGAAACAAAATATTTTAAATAAAGCATGTTTTGAAGCGAATGTCGACAGCATCGCTCGTGATGTCGTCAACTTTAAAGAAACGGCAGTTAGGACTTTTCTGTGAGTCAAATGCAATCAGCAAAAGAGCCCTATCTGGTTTGCGAGCCATAGGTTCCAGACCTCAGTACTTTGTCGTACTTAGATGAAGTTGAACGTATTTTTAGTGAGTATATTACTTATTTGCTTGCTTGAGTTCAAGCGGATTGCACGTTCGTTTAATAAGAAACTGATCTGTAGGGAACGAATTATAGGATGGCCAAAAAATTAGGAAACTTAAATGCTATGTTTTAGAAAATTTAAGAAGCTGTACAATGTCAATTTGTAGAAAAAGAGAGCATTTGCTTGCATCCACTCGTTAATTTTACAATTTTTGCTTGGAAAAGATTTTTAATAGTCTGTTGGTGCTACAGAACTTAACCAGAGCACGAAAAAGCGGCAACATTTTTAGACGTACTTCAAGCTTTTTCGTACGACACTCGTCAGAGTATAAATGTCAGGTAGCGACCGAAAGGATTAACCGAAATATATAGCCAGATGCGGTTACATATGATAGGATGCGTGTAATTGGTCCCAAGAGTGGCCAATTAGGACCTATTAACCATTGTTTACTTGAAGATTCCCACTGAGAAAACGAACGAAGCCAAGAAAAAGATTTGAACTTGTGATTTTCATCTGCTTGGACATTTTTCGTAACAATAAGCATTTCCATCTAGAAGTGTTTAATTTTCAAAAAAACTAAGGCGAGTTTTGGTCCCGAAAAGAAGAATATAGTCAGGAAAATGTTGGTACTAAAATTCGAAACGTTTCAAATCAAATTAAGAAGCTTTTAGTACTAGGTCCTGATCCACGTTTCTTATTAAGAAAACGTGTACAGCCGATGGCGTGGTTACATTCACTGTAGTTTGGTACATTTAAAGCCCATAATTTGTCTTTCCCAAGGAATTTTATTTATTTGATTGCATATTTGATCTGTATTAGATGGATAGATGAACAATAGTTTAGATGGAGAATTTTTTACTTTTCTTGTCTACTCTGCAGTGTTCTCACTTCTCAGGAAATCTCCTTATACTAAGGAATTTTCCGCTTGCTGAGGAATTTTTCAAGGAATTTTAGAATCTAAGGAGATGTTAAAGAATTCTGCAGAATTATCAGAAAGTGGGTTAATCGTAATTTAGAGTGCAATTATTACCCTTCTTTTTGACTGAGGTAGACAAAGTATTATTATTTACCATTATCAAATTCGTGAGTGTAAAACAACAAAGTTACAGCTTTTAACATAGAGCTTGGAATTGACCTTGCACGGAAATCTTCAAAATTGTAGGCTTTAAACAGGGGGAGTCAGCTAAATATTTGGGGGACTCCAGCCCCCCCAAGCACTTTTGGTATATCATCCCTGAGACTAGCCCTGTCCACAAGTTGCTCGGAAACTTTTCGGCAACTTTAGACTTTTAGCAACTTTCAGCTTGTTAAGCAACTTCGGGCAACTTTAAGTTTTGGTGTCTCGATAGTCAAAGTCATGCTTCTTTTACGAGTGAAACAAGTAAAAAGTATAGAACACAGCTTGAGTCGAGAATGGTCTCGATTTTACCTCCGTTTCCCCCAATTGCTTGGGGCTTGGAGGGTGCCTCTGAGAGAGCTTTAGTTCTGGCACGAGCATTTAGGACCGGATGCCCTTCCTGACGTCACCAATGGCCTGCGATGGGTCTTGAACCCAGGACCACGTTGGTATGAGTCAAGTTCATTACCGCTAGGCCACATAGCTTGCTTAAAGAATATATTTGTGAAGTCTTTTAGTTTTACTGTTAGGTAGCACGTATTTCTATGAAAAAGTGTCTCTAAGAAAAAGGAGGCTAGAATAAAGCAACAGTTAAGAAACTTTTAAGAAACACAGGTAGGCTGAGCTTCAAGTTCTAACTGGAAAAAACTGGGCTTGTATGAAAGATTTTTGATCAAACTAGAAAGTATAGAACGCCATAAATTAGATGCTTCACAAAACCTGAACATTTGTCTCTTGTATCACAGTTGCCTAATCTAGGTTATTTTTGTTAATGAAAATGTCAAGAATCTATGAAGCAGTTAAGAAAAATCTGAGATTTGATGTGACTAAATGTAAAGAAACATCCAAGCTGAAAGCAGAACATTTATTTCTTGTGAACAAACGTTAATTTGGTCCAAAATTTATCGAGTAGTTAATCATTCGGCGAATATGGGCGTGGTTGATATTTAGGTAGGCAACTTGCTTGAAAATGAGCACCTTTTCAGGAAATTTCAAGCAACTTGTGGACAGGGCTACCTGAGACAACTACCCTTGCCTTTGATTGTATCATCATCCACACCCAATCGACAGTCCGACCAACCAAGTTCCTCATTGAAGTCACGTGGGTGGCCTTTGTTTATGACGCAGTTTATAGTTGTTGAAACGTACTACTGCCCTACGCAACAGGTCAGAAAACAACTTTAAAGTATCACATCTGCATTCGTAATCCAGGAAATTCTGTGCGATCTCACGAAGACCTGTTTAAAGTACTGTTAGTATTCATTGGTTATATATGTCGGTCCAAGACTCTATCCAAAATTTACAGACTTTTGGTAAGTTGTATATTGTTTTTCAACAGAAAGTATTCTTGTCCTACTGGTCAGATTCCATCTAAAATGGCCGCTAGTTTCTCGAAGTGATCATTTTCGTTTTCTTTTTAGATGCATTTGCCGATGCTGCTGATGCTGCTGTTGGAGGGAGTCTCAAGCCCATCCATATAAGGATTCAACAGAGAAACGGCAGAAAGACTTTGACAACTGTCCAAGGGATACCGAGTGACTACGATCAAAAGAAAATCGTGAGGGCTTTTAAGAAGGTAATTTAGGCCTAAGTTGTTTCTTTCCGTATTCGATCTCCTGTCATCGTTCCTTCGTATGTGTTGTCACTTTTGCATTAAAAGAAGCATTAATTGAGATTATTTTTGTCTTGATGAATTTATTTCACCCACTACGGTTTATTGATAGGGGGTACATAGAAATATATTAGGCCTACTGAAAGTGTGGCTCTATGTTGACTATACTTCACAGTCTCTGTATTATTGACAATTCTTCACTGCAAAATTTATAAATAGATATCATATAAGTAGATTGTTTCCCCGCTTGTGTTATGTGTTTTGCTTTTCTGATTGCTGGTGCTATCGTTTCACACTCTGTGCCCAATTACCGAAGTCTTCTGTAAATACTGCACTTGTCGCGTTATGTTGATCACAAGCTTTAAGTATATCGCTTTTTGTGTAAAAGAGTTCATGGAAGCACTACTCTGGACCGGTTTTTAAGTATATACTATCTAGCTCCATTAGTTTTATTTGGTTTATTCCTGGGCAAGCAACTGGTTTCCCAAAGCTGCGTTACCAAATGGAATAGTAATTGCTGAGTAAACATTTAGTGTTAGTGTTGTTGCACATCACACAGCTATCATATTCAATCTACCCCTGACTATAGGCAGGCTTGTCTTCATCCTGGTTCTTACAAAATATTTGGATGCAGCATTAGCCAAATACAATTGTAAGAGGTGAAGAGTTACAGCATTGAGAAAACCAAACACCATACAAACATCCCAGGCCCTTCTCCATCACCTTTTGTTATAAATGGTGTTGGTTCATGAATTCTCTTACATTTGGTGTAAACTGGATCTCTTTCTAATCCTTTTAATCCTTTTCTGATAAAAAATTATTTTAATGTTTCCTCCTATTACTCTATTCTTGTTTGTTCTTTGTTTGTAGAAGTTCAATTGCAATGGGACTGTGATTGAGCATCCTGAGCATGGTGAGGTGATCCAATTACAAGGTGATCAAAGGAACAATATCCAGCAATTCCTACTTGATGTTCAGTTGGCTAAGAAGGAGCAGTTGAAAGTCCATGGTTTCTGATGGATGATGCTGATAATGTTTTGATTTTACAAACTGGTATTGACTTGTCATTAATGATTGATTCAAATATTCATTACTTTTGGAGGACAGGCATTCAGCTTTATCTATATAACATTACCTAGCCTTGCTTTAAATGTAGATTTTTATGCTGTTTTGATGCAGTATTTTCATTTTTATGAAAGTAAATACCACATTGTCTTTCCTACTGTTATCTTCTTGCTTATTTTGAGAAAATTAGACAAGCTTTTTAGAGAGCCTGCTTTTTGATAGCTGGTATATGATATCTAGTCTGTCTTGTATAATTTTGCTTAGTTTGTCAAATTATTTCAAAATTTCTGATGTCCTCTTTTTGTGGTTGCTATTTTTTCTGTGCTTTTCAAGTAAAGGATCCTGTTGAACTGGAAATGAAAGAAGAGGTGCATAAACTATTGTTGCCAGAATCCATTCTTTTCCTGTTTTACATTTGGCCCAGAAATCATCAAAGTATTTGGTTGAGAGCCATAATTTTATACCCAACTTTAATCTCATGACTGACAGATCCTTTGCCCTATTTTAAATTTAAGCTACAGGAGCTTTTCAGCTTTTAGGATAAGGAGAAGGGAGAGAAGTTGAAGATTGTACACACTTTTTTGTAAAAGAAATATGTTTATAAGAAACATAGGACTGAATTTAGGTAAACATTAGAAAAGACAACAAGGTTTCTGCCTTGTCAGGGAAATACATTCCCTCATAAAACTGTCAGGGAATTATCAGGGAAATTTGACCCTCTACGATGTCAGGAAAATTTCATGGAATTCTGATCCTTTACTGACATCCAAGAATGACAACATTTAAATCATCAATTTTCGCCCTTGTGTGATAAGCTATTCTGTGAAATATATGTGGTTGAAAGGTCAAAGGAGTGCCAGATCAATGATGAGCATAATGTTTGTCCTACCTGCCAAAAGATGAACTGAACTGAACAAAAGGACATTTTCTGATATTATAGAGGGTGTGACCTCAAAAATTTTTTGTTCTCTTTGCTTGTGTGATAAAACCCTTTCTTCTGTTTGTGTAATGC
This sequence comes from Cassiopea andromeda, assembly GCA_018155075.1. NCBI lineage: Eukaryota > Metazoa > Cnidaria > Scyphozoa > Rhizostomeae > Cassiopeidae > Cassiopea > Cassiopea andromeda. The sequence goes on along the minus strand of WIPJ01003821.1, from coordinate 63,625 downwards.
CATTACTTTATAGCTTATAACATTTACAGTGTTTCACACATTTTGGAGGAACTAGCTGCTACTCTCAGCTGAGGTACTTCAGGTTTTGGTACTGTTACATGACATGCTGTTGGCCACCTCTGCTAGAATTAGCCAGGCAGCCACTGTTCTTATCATTTGGTAAGCTTCAAAATTTCAACTACCTTCACCCCTGTGCCCCTATAATCATATCTTAAATTCATCCCTTGTGGTGACATTGAGGTACTTGGTTTCTATAATTTTTCTTTTATTGAATGACACAAATATGCCAAGGAAAAAGGGATATATGTCAGGGAGATATATCTTCCAAGTTTGGCAGACACCCTGTGCAAGCAAGCTAAACAAGCTGTTTTGGCTGTACAGCTATATATTGATGTTGAAAATATAGAGGTAGCTTAAAGTTTCTTTTTAGAGGAAAAATAAGTAATAGTTGGAGGTTGTTCCTTGTTTTTACTCTATCAGTTTCTGATCATTGAGAGAGAAATATGGTTTCTGATTAAGTCTGACGCTTGCCTCGTTTCCAACTCAGTCTCGTTAAGTGGGCCAAACATTTTTTACTGGCGAAAGCGCAGATGCACAACAACGATAAAATAAGATGGAAATATAGGCACTGTTTAAAGGTTTGCAGACATAATAATGGCCGAATTTGCATCATATTTGAATAAAGCTCATCAAAGTTTTGCAAGGCCATCAATATTTGACTTGCTTGCACAAGAATCACTGAAACTGTCGCTTCGCCCAGCTTTTGAATTTTTGACTAGGAGTTTTGCTACCACATACCCTGAGTATTTTGGGGTGGTTTTTAAGTATTCAGATGAAATATTCTACTCGCTATTGACATTAATCGAAGGACATCATTTATGGAAGTATAATGCAACATTTGCGGAAAGCTTTTACGGCTTGTATCGGAGGAATTTTCAAGGAACTACGGTTGATGCCATATCCCTGCGCCAGAAATTGGCTTCCTTAGCTTTGGTAGTGGTCATCCCATACTTGAGTTGCAAATTTGAAAAATTATATCAGAAAGTCAAGGAAGAATCCTTGTTGGAGCAATACAAGAAAAAACCAATGCAAATTCATGAAAGAATGCTGTTTCTGTTATTTCCATATGTTGGCAGCTTGATGGAAGCATCAAAGTTTGCCTGTACACTCTGCTACATAATTAATCTACTCGATTACCATTCCATTACCTATGCAGTGCTTAGAATCAGACTAGCATATTCAAGCCAAGAAAATGAGCCCCAAGCTGCATCAGAAATGCCTACATCAATTAGTGATGCTAAGAGTCTCACTGTTAGAATTTTTAGATATATTTATCAGCAATTCTCAAGCGGAGCGTCATTTGCAATTGGACATGCATTGCCTGCTTTTGTATTCTTTCTGAAATTCCTGGAGTGGTGGTATTCAAGTGAAAATAGTATGCAAAATACCATGAATACATTACCAACGCCACCACCACCTAAAGATTTGAAGGTGATTTTAATTTTCAAAGCAGCTTTGACAAGAGTGTAAATTATTTTTCTTTGCTTAATCTAGAATACCAAATAATTAGGGGGTGTGGGAATGAATAGGGTAATGGAAAGTTTCTGGAAAGTAGTAATTAGGGGGTTGATGAAATAGAGACTATATATATTTTCATGAGCTACATTTACACATGCTTTCATAGACTCAAAAGACATTGGAAGAACAGGAGAAAACATTGATTTGACTGAATAAAACCCAGAAGAAGCTAATTTTCACATATGGAGTTCTCAAAAGTAAAAATTGTGGGGGTTTGAATGGACATGGAGGTTAACAGAAATTTTAAAATCTTGTCGCTTGCAAAGCAACTGTGGCTGAAGGGTTACCCTCCATAAGCATATTTAATAATACTAATAATGATAATAGTTGTTGAGGGGAGATTATTTGGTACACAGAGTATACCTAATGCTATGTCACTGTCTCACTATGATTGATTGATTGATTGATTGATTGATTGATTGATTGAAGGATTGAGTGAGTGAAGGATTGACTGGTTGATTGATTGAAGGATTGAGTGAGTTAGTGAGTGATTGACTGGTTGAATGATTGATTGATTGACTGATTGATTGATTGAAGGATTGATTGAGTTAGTGAGTGATTGACTGATTGATTGATTGACTGATTGATTGATTGAAGGATTGATTGAGTTAGTGAGTGATTGACTGATTGATTGATTGATTGAAGGATTGATTGAGTTAGTGAGTGATTGACTGGTTGAATGATTGAATGATTGCCTGGCTGACTGATGCATTTTCTGATTGATAGACTTAATTATTACTATTATCATGGTCAAGACTAAGATTGTTTAATGATGCTGATAGTGCCACTGTTAGCAATTATAGTGATACTAGTGGTGAATATACCTGCAAGATTGATTAGAGTTGTGAATTGTTCTATTCCTGTAGAAAAGTATGATGTTGATAATATGCTTGATTTCTTTGAGCATGATTTTATCATTGCAATAACACTACATTAAGTAAGTGGCTCTGTATAGCTGGCTATCCGCTACTGTTTAATCTAGAAAGAAAAATAAGCACAAGCTAAAACTAAGCAATACAACAGTAAGATAGAAATAAACTGCAATGCTCATAATTTTCTTACAGATAACAATTAGTGCATGCTTATCAAAATTCATATTTTCTAGCACTGATAAAAAAATGTAATGGTAGGAGTGATGATAATTGTTATGGTTTTGATTTTGATACAATTGTGATAATTGTGATAATAGTAATCATAAAGCTATTCAAAATGCCCACTAAACACAAACAGAATCTGCAAGTTAGCTGTGAAAAACAAGAAGTGCCCCCCACTTGCCAGCATGGATTGATGACATCACATGTTGCTGCAAAGGATGACATGACCCCCTGTGGGGCATGGCTGGATTCCAAAGCAAAATTTTTAGGAGAAATTGTGACAAATGATTGTGAAAAAATGATTGCAAATCTATGCTAGGCTACATGGTTCAATAAAGGGAGGGAGGAAATGTGAAACCATGTGGCCTAGCATAGGTTTCCGATCATTTGTGATACTTTTTATGAAAGTAATTATAATGTTGATTGAGATTGCCTTAGTTATGGGAATTACTGAGGAATTGACAAATACAACTTTGATGATAAATATATGAATTATCTAGTTTTCTTTACTTTGAATTGCATTTCAGTGTGAGAAGCTCAAAGATCTTTCGTTATCTCCTTCTCAGTGTCCATTGTGCTGTCAGTCACCTAGGAATCCTACTACTTTGTCAAAGTCTGGGTATGTTTTCTGCTATGCATGCATTTACAGATTTGTAGATGACAAAAAACAGTGCCCAATTACAGGCATTAGCTGTGACTTAGACAGTTTGGTTAGAATTTATTTCTAGTCTGAAGTAGTGAAATATTATGTAATGTAAAGTATTAAACATTTTGTGACTTAGATAATTCAGAAAACTATCACCTTCCCAGTATATAAACTTTGACCTAAAATTGCTCTTTGCAATATGTTGAAAAATTGCTATGTTGCTTTTGGCACCCCCTAAGTAATATTCCCTAGTCTCCTTGGTTTGCATTCTATTCAAATCACTCATTATCAATCAAATATATTCAAGTTGTGAGTTACCTTACATTTCTCTCAGAATGAATGCCTGTTTAGCATCATATGTAAGCATTTGTAGATTTTAGTTATTTACAGTATTTCACATATCCAAATCCTTTCAGAGATTTTAGTTAGCACACCCTTACATTGATCCACTTTTAATTCCCATTTTTTGACAGTGTAGTTGGAGTAATGCTTCTACAAATAGTACTATACTCACCAAGCTAGCAACTTATCCATATGTAGCTGTTCCTCGACATTTTTTTTATAAAGCAAGGAGAATTGAGATTTTGTAGAGTGTTTGTGTTTGTGAGATATTGTCTTTTTGTCATTCCATTTACCTAATGGGAGGCAGGATCATAGAGCTGCCTATTATTGATCATGCAATTATGAAGCCAGTGTAGTCAGTGATGATTTGTGAAAATTTTTAACAAGGGGAGGTCAAGCTGCTATGTCATGAAATAGGTGTGGCCAAGTTTTGTTTTTTAGTAAGTAATGTCGGGGAAAGGCCATAGGGCCTATAACAAAGCCCCAACAAAGGACAAAGTTGAAACCATGCCCACAATTTCAAAGATGGAAGGATGAAAATTTAGTCTAATTATGATATAATATGACCAACAATCAGAAATATCTAAATATCCATGTAGTATTAAGGAAATTCATCCAAGCAATACAATACAGAACATTGGTAGAAAGGCCAATGCACTTTAAAAGGCAAGTTCAATACAATAATATTGAGGGGGACTGAGCCCCCACCCCCAACTGAGCAGCAATTTAAAAAAGGGGGACTTTGCCCCCTGAGCCCCCCCTAGAAGTCACTCCTGAGTGTAGTGGGAAGGTATTATTCAAGAAACTTCTGTGTGGGCTGTAATTGATCTGTCATACCTGCTAATTTCCTGTGTGGGATAAACCACACTCATCTACTTCCTTGGGAAAAAACTCATATCCTCCAGGCTGCAGTTTTTGCCTAAAATTTCCTACTATGGAGCTATTTTAATGTCTAGATGCATGTGATGGAATAGGGACTGAAAACAACTTTACCAGGCTTCTTGTATTTCATTATACTCCCTAGCTATGGCCACATGCATCGTTTGTCCAGATGAATATGGGTTTGCTAGCAGCCTTTCTTCTTTTCAATTTTTTTGACATGAGGAAGACAGGGGTGGTGCCAGCTATTGCAGACTGGGAGGATATCAGGTGCCATGCCCTAGAATTATGACGTAGTTTGTTTGCCATACCCATGTCAAAATCTTGCTTGAGGTCCCTCACTCCCTCCCTAGCAATTTCCATCCAAGTTGGACAAAGTAGAAAATTGATCCTGATAAGAGATGGAGGGAAGTCCCCCCGAGGCCCCGCTCCTCGAAGAATATACACGTGCATTTAAAGCTGCATTTATCAACATGAAATCTTGCTCCTGGTGTACCATTATTTGTGAGTAAGTGACATGGCATGGAAAATGTGAAAACGATGAACTAGGCAAAGTGCCTAAAAGCTATATGATTTTCTTTTGTATTTTGTGAATCATGTTTCATGGTTTTTTTACAACTTTTATTATAATGTTTTCGTGTGATATTTCTTCGTTTTCGTCCCCCCGAGAGCAATCCTGACAGCAGCGCATTGCGTCATCAGACTGTTTACAATATTTCCGAGTACCCGCTGCATTGTGTTAAGGCTTGATTGGTTAAAGTCCGATAGATTTAGCCAATCAGCAGTGCGTTCGTAAAGTAGTTCCAGATTCCTTTAGCTATTTCCCGGTCAAAGTGGACTATTACTAGGCCTAGCTATCATCTGCTGTGGTAGTATATGACTGTTAGCAAATGGAAAACGAACGCTTATTTATAAAAGAAGAGAAAAATTAACAAGACTAGTGTCACATTAGCAGCAGTAGTCATGGGGAAAAAGAATCTTTTCTTCACTTACGTACTATGGCTGTTTTTCGGTGCATTTGGGTTACATCACTTCTACCTAGGACGCGACAGACAAGCTTTCGTGTGGTGGTCTACCTTCGGTGGATTATTTTTACTAGGTTGGTTGCGAGACTTATGGCGTATTCCTTCCTACGTTGATGATGCAAATGAAGAAAAAGATGTGATGGAAGAGCTTACGCGAAAGATGAAACTTCGCAAGGAGCCACCCTTTAACATATCAAGGTTTGCAGGAGAGATGTCAGTCGGCTATTTTTATGGTATACTTGTGCGGTTAGCTATCCCTGAAGAGGCACCAAAATCTGTAGTGGCATTTTTGGTACCACTTGGTATAGCTGTTGGCATCCATTTAGTGGGAAATATTGGTCGAGAAAAGGGAGGATTTCGGTACCCATTTGTCGCTTGTTTTATCTCGTATTTAATTTTATACTACTTTAGTGGAGAAGACGTTAGCTACATGTACTGTGCTTTGTTTGGTTCGATGACATTTAACTATTTCAGAGAGTATCGCAGAGATAATAAGCGAAGGACTACATGTAGAAGACTTACAATACTTTCTCTGAGTGGTCTCTTGATTATCTCACTGTGGTGTTCGTTTTTATACTTCAATGCACATGTAACTACAGAAGATGGAGAGAAGATAAGGCTCCGTGATTCTGTAAATCACTTCTTCAAATCACCTGCGTGGCTGGAGTTTAAAGAGACATTTTGGGGACTTTATGCAGAGGCTCAGAAGCAGGGCTGGAGAAATGTATATGATGAACTCGTCAAGGCCCTTGATCCTACTGGTGAGGCAAATGCATTAAAAGTTCTTGGTTTGGCAGAAAATGCAACTGAAGCTGAAATAAGAAGGCAGTATAAAAAATTGGCTCTTAAATGGCATCCAGATAGAAACAAGGACAATCCGGATGAATCTCACAAGAAGTTCATCGAAGTTCAAGAAGCATATCAAATTCTTTCAAAGACTAGACAGAATAGAAAAATGCGTAATCAAAAGTCAACTGAAAATGATAGAACAGAATTCTAAGCAGCATTTTCACTGTAATTCTCAGCTCTCACTGCTGTTTATTTCTGTATTGTTGATTTGTATGATCAAAGGGACTTCACTAAATGCTCAAATTTGAGTTATATACTCAAAACCCCTTTAAGAAATAGATTTTCCAATTGCATGTTTTAGGCATTATATAGTGAGTAGCACTATTTCTGTAATTGTATACCATGTGCAAAAACTCAACAAATGAACACATATTTGTAGCGTGTATTTGTTACGCCAGAGATGATGTAGTATCATGATGGTGGTGGTAGCTGTGGAGGTAGTTCCCAAGTTGGCAGTTATGCCTATTTTCTTAGAAAAAAATATTTAGTTTTTCATACAGTTTTCCAAATGGAATCATATGAAAATAAGAATGACTCAGTTATGCATATCAATTTAGCCATTCTGTTATAATTTTGTAATGCATTATTGCCACACCAGCCTGCTTGCTGTCTGTGCAGCAGCTGTGTAAATGTGATAGATGGACTTTTCACTACATGTATCTTTGATTTGAGTAAATGTTTTTCCAGCTTGCATAGATGTTGTAATTACAATAGATTCTATGTTCCAAAATTTGCTTCATTACAAATGCACTTTTATCCTACATTGGATTGTAGAAAATAGAAATTGATAATATGTCGTGTTTTAGAATGTTGAGATCTTTCTTTTAGTCTGTTTTCGTATATGCTAGATGCAGTTGAGGGTACATTGGTTGTCTATTCAAAAAACTCATTTGCCATTTCCTTTTGTGAGAAAATTGGCAGACCAGAGCTCAATCTATGTGAGTGTGGGAGAGTCTCCTGCCAGCACAAAGTACCACACTTCAAATTTTGCAAGCACTTTAAGTTTGTATTGGTCCATCTACAGTATTGCCTTCCTTATTTTTGCAGGCACATTTTACCTCAAACCTGTGCTTATAAGCACAAAATACTTTTAATGAGGTCTGGAGCCACGTGGTGCAGCTGTTTGTGAAAGTCCACCTTTTGAGCCACACTCTATCATTGGGCAAGTGCTCACTTTTTGTCCACCTAGATGGTTATTTGTTTGCAACACTGGGAGATGGATGCAGTGATGAAAGGAATGGGCCACTCTACCTCCATGATTATGGTTAAAAATAATTACCCCCTTTATCAAGCATTCCCCTGTCTACAAAAGTTTTTGGGACCTTGTCTTTACTATTACCATGTGAGATATAGGTGATGGTCTTGTTTTCAAAGTGCATCAAATGTGTTAAGTTTCAAGCATTCAGTTTTGATAATTTCTTTCTTTTATTATCTTGAAGAAAACTTGCAATCCCCTTCTCACCTTGTCTTGATTACGCCCAGGAGCAGATCCAACGCTGGACTTCTGGGGGCTATCTGATTCCATTTATTATCTTCTTCATGCTAACAGTTTCTCTACACAATTGTGTGCTATAGGAAATGTTGCCACTTGGGGGGCCATGATCCCCCACCCCCTACTGGATCCACCCCTGATTGCATCCAAATTTGATCTTATATAATCCATTAAACTTTTTGTACTTTTAAAGTTCTTCCTTCATGAGCCACCCTAGGCCTTGAAGCCCTTGCTCACTTACTCTACTGCCCACCACTTGGCAGCTCAGGATCTCCATCCTTACATAGCTATACATCTTGCCATTTATTGTACTCATAAGTTTAGGATAGGGGTGGCAGAGAAGCAGCCGCCCCCTTAGTTGGGCAGAAATCCTCTATATTTGGGCTATTTGCCTGAAAGAACAAAAGGAAATTTGGTCAATTTTTCTGACAGCTCTCCAGATCACTTTACTCATTTAGACAGAAACGTTACAGCCCCCCTAAATTTGAAGTCTCCCTATGCCTATAATTTTACTCAGACAGTTATTAACATACTGCAAATAGACACAGATCATTACATGAAAGTATATAAAAGAAATAGAACATATTTAGAACATATTTAGTAGGAATACTCATAATCTGAGATCTATTTCATGACTAGTTTGCAACATACGTAATAAACAACTGTAGTAATATTTATTGCCAACAGCCTAAGCTGTTCAGAGATGTTTGGGGCTGTGAAGGAGGGCCATCGCGACTGGTCCACGTGATTTCACTGGCCAGCAACGTGACTTGTGTATTGGGGGATCTGCTTAGGTATAGGTATCATACGTCATTTGTCCTCCGCGTTTGGTATCTATTCATCTGCCCGGCTGGGAGCATGCCACATACTGGCTCCATGGATTTGTTACAGCCATATCTGCTGGTGCCCTAAAATTTCTGCCATCACTTAATTCTAGTTTCTCCCTACTTTTAATTGCAATGTATATAAAATGAGGTACATGTGTAAGACAAATCAAAAGCTAGTCCTTGAAGGTCAAATAAATTTTAGCTGCTTTTTCTCGTAAATAGTTAAATTCTATTGCAGTTTCTCGGAAACTGAAGTTTTTGTCCAGAAGCTAAGGTAATTGGGCAGTCTTGAAACCAAATTTTGCAACATCATTTGTAGTGACTTTCTCGCAGATAATTCCTTTGTCTCCTCGTGGCTTTTCTTAACATGCACTATCATGTGGTCAGAGAATTCAGCAGGAATTCCATAAGCATCAAAGTACACATCGCCGTCATCATCAGTGAGAAGTTCTAGAAATGAAAGGTTTACATATTTGACGCTATGCCTCGTTTAGAGGTCGATTTACATAAATAGTAGAGAGAGAGCATTTGTTGTGTTGTGTTGTTTTGAGTTTTGAAGAAGATTGCTTTGTTGTTAATTCATCTCTCTGTTTTCCTAATTCGTCATCCTTCTCGGGATAAAAGCGGGATATGAACCCGTCACACATACATGATTCTGTGAGCATGTTCCGACGAGGGGGTATAGCCCCCTAGCCACATAATAGAGCTAGGCAGAAGGCTCACTGTGTGGGTTCCCTTGATATTTTGCTGATATCAAAGGAGTCGACACCGACACACTCATGGACCTTCAGTGTTCTTGTTTTCCATATGCCATTCCAGTAAGCAGATCGTATAACATTTTACATTCCCACTTTAATTCATAACTTCTATCATTACTAAGAAAAAGATAACAAGATTGATCTGTTTGCAACTGCTACTATTGATGCTCAATGATCAGTTAATTTCAATATAAAGCATGAAACTCTTCATCATCCCTTTTCCTATCAAGCAATAATACATGTCATCAATATTCTTTATTATCTTTCTTTCATTAACTGTATTTTATTTATTGTCGTTATTTTAGTTTATTAAGGATCCTTTCTATTGTAAATCTTTGTTCTCATTGATCAGTGCAATGCGTGGCAATGAACAAAACCTCTTGTCGGGTATATGATAATATTCAATCAACCAAATATTTACGATAATTACATAACCTTTGTTGATAACGAACATATGAGTAACTAACTCCTTTGAATGTTCCTTAAAGTCATAGCATTGAATCGCAGAATAAAGACGGCGAGAATAAGTCATGGTTCCATTAAGACATTCAAAATTATTGTTAAGACATTTCAAAGTCAACAAGATCCCCATACTGTCTATTGAACATTGACCCCCTAAATATTAACAGCCCCGAAAATTATGGATGTTTGGCAAAAGTACCAAGCCCCTCCTTATTATACTCCCCTTTTATTTTGTGCCAAAGAGTAAGCTAAATCTATGATAACTTGCGGAGGAGTGCCACAGGTGACACAAAGTGTCCAATACTTACCTTCGAAAGTTGTATCCAGACTCGCATAAGATGACTGCTTGCTTCGATATGCCTCAACGTATATCGATGATCCGTTTGTTGAGGAATCCCCGTCATTGCTATCTACCTCCATCTGTAGATAGTCTTTTTCAACATAATACATTACGGTCTGAACTTCTTTGGCAACAGTCTCTGGTAATGACTGGACCCCTTTGTCTTTTACCTCTGTACAACATTGAATAATCTGATCTTGTTTCTCTTGAGTATTTTGTACAGAACGGTGAATTTTTTCCTGTAGTATCAGATTTTAGTTGTTACTGATATATTCCAAAGGGTGGACCATTGATTTACATAACGACACCTACTTGCTACAGTATGGTGAGACTTAGATGTTTGAGAAATGGGCTTCTGAAAAAAATCTTGCAAGAAGATGTTTGATGAATTGCCTTAAGATTTCTAATGCCTTTGAGATCTTAAGACAGTTCATCAAACATCTTGCAAGTTTTCAAAAGTCATATTTACATCAGGCTTTTCAAACATGCAACCCTCTGCACCCATATAGCGGTCCTCACAAAAATGTCCATTTGAATTATTCGGCTCATTAAATAACGCAGTTAACTCCTGAAAATAATTAGCACACATGCACGGAAGATCAGTGCTAATATGCTTCGTAATGTAGTTGTTAATCGTGCATTCGTTACTGTGCTTGTATGGTAACTTAATTTTCTTCTCGTGTTACTGTAATTTAATTTCTTAAGATATCACTAAAAGCTGAATGGATGTTGTGATTAAATAAGATTTAATAGACTAATAGAAATAGCCTTTGGGAGCGGCCCTCATAGGCATGTGACAAAGTGCTTGGACAAAAAGGTATAGCTTTTCAAACCCCTGCGAAGCCTATTGTTTTTACTAGGCCTCTAGGAAAATTCTCAGCAGACTCCTAGGAAATCCACTGTGCTTCGGTACGGCATTCATTTGATCGCACAAAGGTATGCTGTAGTATGTGCAGTATTCTACTTGTCTCGTACATGATATCAAAAAAGTACACATCGAAGCATAAAGACCAATTTTTGCGCTACATTTTGATATGAAAGCTTTTATTTTAGCGAAAAGAAAGTTAACAGCTCGTTTGGTTCTAAGAGCATTTTCTTTCAGTTTTTCATAGTTTTCATCCTTTCAACATTTAGCCTGTATCAAAGCCATGTTTGTATTTATGGAATTAGAAAGAAAGTAATGTCTGGAAACTCTTCATAGATAAAAGGTATCTTCAAGGCTTCATTCTGCTGCAAGTTAGCAAATGTCCTTTCCAATACACGCACTTTTTGGTGTGGCTTTAAGTACCTGATACGGCCCTCGGCGGGCCCTGAATTTGACATGCCTGAGTCACATGACTGATCTTGAATGAGCTGCAGACCCTAGGGGCCTTTAACTGTGCATGAACTAAGGATGCTGAGCAATGCATATGTAGTTGGGATGCAAACAATAATGGAGATTGCTTGTGTCAAAGTTGTAGCTAAGTTGTATCAAAACTGTATTGCATCATGTCATCTACATAGCTTTACGTGCACATGTACGTCCAATGGAATATTTGAAAGTGCTCTCTAGATCAGGGGTGTGAAGCCTTTTTTGGCCCAGGGGCCAGATAAGGCATAATATGACGTCACGAGGGCCGAATAGGTTTAGGGCAAATGTCATCATACCTCCGGTCCCACCTACCACCCAATCCAGCCCCAGTGCTTGGGGAAAGGGTGCATATCTTTTTAGAAGTAACCTACTCTTTTGAAGAGGTAAAAATATATATATATTATATTTTGCAGTTTTTATAGTCTGCCAGTTTAACTTCTCCCATATCGGCCCCCAAAATTAAAATTACTAACTAAAACAAGGCTCTATATTGCCAGCATCTGGCCCCGGCAAGGATAGTTTGTTATGATCTTGGCCCCGGAGCCCAAAAAGGTCAGCGACCCCTAGTTTACTGGGCCCAAGAGGGTGGCATTGCTAGGTAATAGAGGGGCCCTATAATGTTTAGAACTCATTGGATGTTTCCTATCTGGCACGCCAGACAATGGTGAGAAACTGGGGGCACAGCCTATGCAATGCCTGCTAGCAGTGGCAGAAAAGTATCGCTTAAAGTTTATCGTTTAAAGTAGAGCTTTCTTATGGCTTGAACAAAAATATACTTGAATTGACTTTACGTTTCGTTCACCAAACTGGTTGTTTTGACTAAGATCTCTCGAGCTTCAGTTAGGCACAAAGCAACCATCAGATCCATTACCGTGATATATTTCTTTTGCTTTATAAATTCTGCCTCACATCAGATGTAAGATTTATTTTAAATATCAACTCATGTACGAAATGAGTTGTGCTCGTTAATCTATTGTAAACCTGGCATCTGATGTGAGACAGAATCTAGTATAGTATTGTATCCATTAGATAGTAAATCGTTCGTATTGTTGTTGTGTTTTGTTTGGTATTACGTGTCTTTACATTGGCCATAGGGTAGTCATTGCCTTTTGCTCCCCATGGTATCGTCCCTTTAGTGAAGTACAGTACTTAATCAGAAACGTTTAGTAGAATGCAATATATAATATTTCAATATTTTTATATAAATTTAAAAAATGTATCGCTTGGTTTCGATTGATTCAAACTGCCTTCGGGGGCTGTATTGAATGCTTTTGCAGGCCGGATCTGGCCCGCGGGTCGTATGTTTGATACCCCTGGCCAGGTCCGTCGAGAGCCAGCTCGAGCCCTGAAGCTATAAACAGCACGGTCCCCTGTGTAGTAGTAGCAGCAAAGGGGCAAGAGGGGGCTACAACAAATGCAAATCAATTCAAAACTCTTATAAAACATTGGTATTCCATAATGCAATCTTCAAATAGCTCCATGTTAATGTATATTGGTGCTCACAATATTGTTGAACTAACATCTAAAAAGGTCACTGTAAATCAAGCGCCAAGTATTAGAGCAAACCTGACAAGCAAAGAGGTCCTTAGAGAGCTAACGAATGAACGTCCAACAAACGGCTTTTTGAATATTATTTTGCAATAGCAAAATTTTCACGGGCCCCCTTGAGGCCCGGGCCCCGGAGTTTTACCCCGGCTACCCCCCTCTAGAAGGTACTGTCCCTGGCCTAGGTTATCTTGAACATTATAGTTATTAATGCATTTGTATGTATTTACCAATCTCAATGTTTGGCAGGCAATGTCTTTTCTTGTCGGGCTTTTCTTCCGGCATCCCAAGCTCATGTACGCTAAAGCACACAATGCAGCAGCTGTTGTTCCTGTAGCTAGTCCAATTCCAAACGACTTTTCAATGTTCATTTTGCAATAGCATTTGAATCGTGCAAAACTCAAACCTTCCTCATATATCTAACTAGAAACATAATGTGTACACAATTTTTGTACTCTTCTATTCATTAGATATCACTTTTTGTATTTGACGTCACATCACTCCCCAGTAAACCTTCACACTGAGGCCAACCTCGCTAAAGATGATCCTCTGATGACGATTTATTCTAGAGGACAGTTCATGAGGAAATTGCAACTGAAGCTTGGTTTCTGTTATTGCTCCATTTAGAAGTCGAGCTTTCCTTACCAAATCATTGAGAGCCAAAAGAGTAATGTCATACTGCTAATTAATAAATGCTAGAATGGAGCTATACATGGAAGATTAGGACAGAAAGGAGCTCGTGGAAGTACTAGTATCTTGTATTAGGACGTCTAACATTTAGTTATTTGGTATTTAGACTCGTGGTGCTTGGAGAAGACTGTAGAGGTCTATGTCGTTTCGCGTTGGTATATTAGGTATTTGGACTCTCGAGGCTTGGGAAAGGTTGAGAGGGCCGTCACACATTAGTTGTTCGTGGGATACGTCGAGGGCTCGACTGGAAATGAGCCAATAGAATCATTATAGTTTCCAGGAAATGTTGCATATGTGTATATCGGTAGTTTCTATTCATTAAATTGTAAGACGCACGTATATGTCCAAAAGTATGTTATACTAGTCGTTAAGAATAATTTAGGTTAGATATAAGTAACGCAAACGTGGTAATTTCGTGAAGCTAGGCACACCATAGGAAACCCCGTAATAATGACTGTACATGGTGCAGCATTCCATTCTATTGGTTAAGGATTAAGGATTATCTACCCTTGCGTCATATACGACTAGACTAGGTATAATAGAATAAACTAGCATTACCCTTGTATTGTATTTTATGCTGAGTAACGATTACTCTATGTCAGCAAAAATGCTGATGCATCCTAAATCAGAATTTCTACATTATTTAAGTGCACCGTTCGTGGTAAATTAGGAAGCTTTGAAGAACAAGAGAATTAGAGTTAGAACTATGTGAGTCATGAGTTAGAGTTCGTTGGTTCAATGGCAGGGACACGAGTCACCTAGCCGAGCCATTTGTACAGTGAAGCTGGAATGAAGATAAAAGTTAATAGCTATTAAAATTTCAACTGTCTTCACTACGATTCTAAAGACCGCTCGTGCATCAAGAAATCCTGACCGAACATAAAGTTGCCCACCGAAGAGGTGCACCCGTGAATTCTACGATGACGACGATGATGATGATGATTGTCCAAGCGTCGTTTCATCTCTCCTTTCATCTCTCCCTCTTTCTATCTCTACTCATCTTCTCTTTTTTTTCTAAATTTCACACACCTAAGAGTTAGGTCACGTGCAAAATAGAACGTAAAACACCCAATGCTCTAATATTCAAAACAAAACCCCACCGATCGTGACTTCAAAACCTGAATTTAAAGAATTTCAACTAAAATCAAGAAATGAAGAAGTTCATTATTGATGTATAAACACTTTAGAAAGTAAATGGAACAGGCACGCAGCTGGGATTAATTCCTGGAGCGGCAAAACCTGCATGTACGCGTCTCTTTTCTATAAGAAACCTGGCTCAAGGGCAGGTCGTCAAACAATGCATCGATGTAGCAAACTCGTAGTACACTTTTTTTTTATAAGAAAATCATTATTTTGCCTGAGCCTCAACTTTCTTAACTTTTCCCGAAATTGAGCCTGAGATTTTCTTAAATTTTTCTTAACGTTTACTGCAGTAAACCGGGTAGAGTGGTTTACACTTTCGTTATTAATACTGTATACTTGAATTTGAATTCCATCTTTAAAATTTTGAATGCAATAACGACGAAATACCGGTTTTTGGCCTATAAAAACACTTAATTTTGGAATTTGAGCCTCGTGATCTTCTTACGATTTTCTTAAGATTTTGACGATTTGAGCTTCATTTTCTTATAAACTTTTCTTATAAAAAAGCATGTATTATAGCAAGCAAAATGCGTCAGTGCGAAGTAAAATTTATAGCAATGTCATTTTCACATTGTTTTAATGCCAAAACAGAGAAGGAAGAAAAGATGGAATGAACGGAAGGAGTAGATGAATACATGTATTTAGGAAGATTACTGACACTAGGAAATTAGATGGCCAGAGAAATTGATGAGAGGATAACGTCAGCCTGGAAACTCCCTCAAAAATACAACGCCAGCAGTGGCATGACAGGCTACTAATGATGATTAGGGGGTCAGATACCTTATTTGATTGATTAAATCTCCAGGCTTGTACTTCTTTTGGGGGGGAACCCATGCCGAATTTTTATTTGGAGTCATTGCCTGCCATGCCCCCTGCACCAAGATGCATTCCATGCACTTAGGCCCGAAGATCTCCGGCGTGGAGTAAGCTTTCTTGTCGGCGTGGATATAGCCTAAACTAAACTCTTTGGCGTACTGGTGCAATAAAATGAAATCCGGACTCACGGTTCTTTTGATCTTTGCGCCTCAGGTGTACGCCAACCTTGAACGTTGGCGTGCACCTGAGGAGCTAATGGCGTACCTCCTTCGTCAATTTTACACGGAATGCACCCTGGCCCATGCAGTTACGTGCGTGGACAGGAAGTGCACGTAATACTCTTCTGTAAGACTGTTCTCAGAGACCTTTTGTTTTCGCATGATTTCTGCTGAATCATTCCCGCTTCTGGAGTAAGACAATCCTGCATTGTTTAGACGTCTGCAGAAATCCAAACTAAGCAGAGGCCTTTGTTTTCGCATTTACTTTCAAGCTGGCAGGTTATAGTCCGCTTGTCAACACGTATGCAAAAAACTAACGATTTCTGCTGAATCATTGTCACTTCATTGAGACACGATTTTGGTGTGGAGGTGAGAGCATCAAAGCAATTTCATTACCCTCAAGGTACATTCAGCTACTTTTTTACTTGCTATGTTTATGATCAGTGATTCTTTGATTTATTTATACGTTGCAATCAGTGGCATCGAATTGCCTCTTTTTCTGGGGGTGTAAAGCTATAATTAACCGACCGAACCTTGTAGATCTATGAATGTACCAGCAAGAGGTAGGACTTTGCCGACAGAGTGGAAAGTATCTCAGCACGGCTCAACGACTTTCCTAACGAAAGTACTCACCAAGCTGGTTAAGAACATGGAGAAAAAGTTACAGCTTACCAAATGGTTACGACAATACAACGCAGAATACTTTCCAAAACAACGCATTTTTACTCTATTTCGGCAATTTCATAATGGCGGAAGTAGGAAAACTAACTTGCAGCACACCAAGAACACACCCCCCAGGTGTACTGCGCAGCAATATTCTTCTTTTGAAGTGAGTTTGCACTCAATGCACTGCTGTGGCCATTGCGCAGCAATATGCTGAAGGTAATTAGGGAGCAGCCATAAAGTATAGAGTAGACCGGGGCGGAAAGGATTGCAAAGGGCCACCAACACTTTTAAGAGAAGAATGTTGGACTAACAAATTTTTTCCTGCTGAAAGGATGGGCCATGAAATTTTTAATCTACCTTAGCCCAAAAGCTTTTCTGGTAAATATCAATTTTCAATTTGATATTTTCTTTTTCTCAGTTTTTCTTTTGTCAGGGCTTTGTTATAGGCCCTACAGCCTTTCCCCGACATTACTTACTAAAAAATAAACAAAATCATTACTATCGGAGTCTCACATGCCACTTTCTATCACTTTGATACTTTCTGACACTTTCATCCTTTCTCTCTGAAAGAACTGTGCTATAGTGCTATCCTTCATATTTCTAGATATCTATTATATATTGGCTTACATTTTCTATGCAAGCTATTTCCAAACATATTTGAAATTTGTGTCTTTTGTGACATTTTTGTGAAAATTCCATGTCTTTGAAATTTAACTGCAGCCATCATCCACAAAATGCACCTGTTCAATTGGATTTTCAAGCCAAACAAATTCATCTTTAGTTGTAGAGTGTACAAGACATGTGGTTTATAAAAGCAGTGACAACAATGAGCCAAAATCTCTTTGACCAGCACTACCACATACTAACCTACGATTGGCAATTGTACTCAAATCTGACACAGCTTTTGTAAATCCTCATTTTCTCTTCTTTTCATTCACTTTGTCATTTCCTAATCTCCTCTTTCTCTATATCTTACCATTTTATGTACTCAAAGTATGTTCAGTAAGTGTGCCCAATAGTTGACTGAATCTGGCTTTCTAGGTTAATCAAAAGGGACTTTGTGTTTCTTCAGTGAAATTAAAAATTTTATTATTCATTTGATTTCCAGCATGATATTGCAATGCTTCTGCTAAGTCATTTACTTCTTCTGCTTTTCTTATCTATGCCAATTCAATGCTATTGATGTCATTTGAAATGACATCTCTGGCACCTGATGCCATGACTAAGCATGTTGTATTATGAGATTGCATGTCTTGAGCCAAAGCCCCAAAATAAATTTGTACTTACTGCAGTTTGTGCAGTTGCAAATCAAAACTTTGCATGTGTACTTGATGAAAGAGTGTACTTGCAAGTACCATAGGTTTTAGATTGGGCATACCTACTTTATGAGTCCATCAAAAACTGGGCATACTGTTAATGGGAAATGCATTCTATGGCAAAGTAAATGACTTGGTTTCAAAAATTTTTCTAAAGGCCATATCTCCAGACCCTCCATTTTTCTTCATGGCAAGTCTTTGCTACAGAGCTATAGTTTTCCTCATCTACCAACATTCATAAGGGTTTCCCATTGATAACAACAAGACAACATTTAGCCTTGGTACATAAAGAAAACACTATGATTTATTCATTTTTGGATAAAGTTTTGATTTACATACAAAGTTTTGACTTGCAACTTCCCTCCCGCCCATCATATAAGTCCAAAGAAAGACCACACCTATCTTCTGGACATAAGTGTGCATTTAGCAATATTTCCTATTTTAGGCTCTTTCTTTGGCACATGTAAATCATCAATAGTCAATTTATACAGCATATTTTTTTTCTCACTTTTTATTCTCCTCTAAAGTTCTTACTGCTTGAGCAACACATTTAGCATTCTATTATATCACTAATCCAGCAGATGTCCATACAACAGTTACAACCATGTTACAACTGCAACTATCTCTAGCTGCAAATATATTTGTCCATCTTTATACTGCCTCTTTTTGATAAATTGCAGCCATCATTTTCTCCATGGACTGTAATGTATATTTTATTGATGGACTGTGAAAGCTTGGTCCAAGGGCCAGGAAAAATTAAAGTATGCTCAAAAGAAGAGCAAGTCTCTGTAAGATGTTGAAGACACTTTCTTTCACATCACTGATATGATATTGGGAACTACTTGGTAAACCTGTTGCTAGCAAATCATCAAGTTTCAAAGGCTTGTAGGCATTGTGGTAGGAATTTAACACATGTTTTGTGAGTCTGGATTGGAGAATTGCTTAGAATTTAAGACAAATGAAATGAGTATTGTAAATAGTTCTAAGGAACCTTCACAAAACTGCATGTCTCACCATGAGAATGGCAATTTAACACTACACACGCACTAGTTTTTAGAGAACATCCATGCTTACATGCTACTAAAGGAGTAAGAAAAGTAGCAGAAATTTCCCACCACATTGCTTCTCAACAGCAGAAAAAAGATCACTATTTGTCAAAAATATTGATGCAATTGTGATATCTGAGGTGAAAGTAGGAGCTAAGATATTGAAGATGTTATACTCAGCATTACTGGGAAGGAGGACAGCAAAAGTACCTCTAGTTAAGGAAAAAAAGGACAAGAAAGGACACCAGAAATTTCTAGTTATGAAGAGCTTCAGGAGGACGTTTTGCACCAGAGTGGAAGATACACTCACAATTAGGCTTACTGCAGATATAGAGTTACTTTATCATCATTTACCATTGCTGTATAATTTATAGTAAACTGTTTCCTGCTTGAACTGCAAGCAATGTGATAGTTTTTTTAATTTCTTTTCAGAATAGAAAAAATGGGATTTTGAATGCTTTATATATGAACATATGATGACTTTTTCCACATGCTTAAAGTAAATGCAAAAGCAGAAGCAATTTATGATATTTTGAAGTGATACATAAATGTAGATCTATTATCTTCTCTTAAATGTAGAGCTGAATCCCCTTGAGTCCTTTAGAAAGTAAGGTATTTTCTAATGCTGTATCAATGTACCAAGCTCCCTTTTTTAAAGGTCTTAATGAAAAATTTAAGGGGCCATGAAACTTTATTTGGAGATACATTGGGGCCAGGAAACTCTTTTTGATGTTTGTGTTGGGCTACAAAATTTTATAGAAAAATTTGAAATCCCTTCCGCTCCGGTCTGTCCCATACTTTATGACTCCTCCCTAAAGAAAATTCTAACATATATTTCAAAAAATAGTTTCTATAATATCGCTCTGCAAGTTCGTTTCCTTTTTCACATAAGTGTGCACTCCATCCAGCCATAAACTACAGTCTATCCACATGCTCTAATGATTGATACATGAGGAGTGCCCAGCCCTCTGATTCCTCCCTTAGGTGCACTTCTTGTTCGCTTCCCGAAAGCCTATTTTCATAAACGAATATGGTCGGCATTGTTTCGAGCTATTGCGATACGATCAATAAATAGGCGCAAAATTTTTGTGCGACTTTCTATGTTGCAATCAGTGGCGTCACGTTGCCTCTCTTCCTAGAGGTGTAGAAAAGCCACTTTCGACAATTTTTTGACTACGTCACAGCAAAGCATTCAGTCGTTTGCGGACGAAGGTCATCGAGTCTAAATTTACCAACGAGATCACCCACGGTTGAGGGTGTGACCCCCTACACCCCCGCTAGCTACGCCTCTGGTTATAATCACTTGATCATGAGCCATGAAATTCATATTCCCTGTTTATTCAGTCAATGGTCAAATTAACTTTGATTCTCTTCTTCAGATCTTTTCTGACATTTTTC